>CM070033.1:89295302-89307148 GCA_036250615.1 Ptychadena robeensis
GGGATACATTGGTCTGTTTTAATGGATCCTAATTGTTATCTCAGAGTGTATGGCTAGCATAACTGTCCGCAAGGTCAGTGATGTCCTAACTGTCCGCAAGGTCAGTGATGTCCTAACTGTCCGCAAGGTCAGTGATGTCACTACCGCTTTTTTTCTATTCAAATTTCCGCGAACAGGCACGGAAATTTAATCTTTCCATGAACAGGCGGACATCTGTCTGTTCGTGGAAGGACCTGGGCGAAGTTCGGCCATCACTAGTGCTGAGCAGCATATGGTATATTCGAATTTGCATAATTTCGCGAATGTACAAAGAAATATTCTAAATCCATAAAATTTGATTAGTCTGTATTCTATTGCCTTACCTTGCGCATGCCCGTGCGCAATAATTTGCAAAGAAACTTTACAGCTTCTCTTCTTCATTCTGTGATTTCAGCCAGCACGAGCAAAGTGTGTATTGCGCATATCCATTCGCAATGCGCACACATATGCACGATGTATGCCGGTAAAAAATGTTGAAGCATAATATGATGAATATCCGCCATTGCGAATATCTGCGCGCACATTTGGGAAATATTGCAAATTCTCGAATGACGGATATTCGTTGAATATATTCGAATTTCAAATATTCTTGCTCAACACTAGCCATCACTAGCCACCTGCATAAAGGTTTTGTCATACAGAGCTCCTTTCTTAATAAATGTGCCATTCCATCGTTCAGTAAAGTGTTTCTAGACTGCAACACATTCTTTTTTTCAAGATTGTCCAGTGGTATGTATCTGTCAGGCCACACGTGTTTAAGAATTTGTAGGAATGAGGCCAACTTGGACATTGTAGACCAGCGGTGGCCAACTGAGTTGATATGGAGGGCCACAAGTGCAGCCCTCAGCATCACTAAAGGGCCACACATAACATTTTTAACTTATGCTGACTTGTATAAGCATTTATAATGAAAATAGGACAGCAGGCATTGCTAGAAGACATTTTTAATTTTTAAATAACAAAACTTGTTTTAAATGATACTTCATGCATTAGGGAACACTGTAGTGTGGTAATGCACATTTTGTGTCATATACATTGTCAAAGGTTATGTGCCTCATAGATATCATCAAAGCCTATATATTATACAATCACCCCCCATCCATTGGTGGATAGGCACTGACCAGTCTGCTAATCCCCCCAACGCTAGAGGAGAAGAGGAGGAAAGCTGAGTCACGGATTGGTTTTTACTTACACATATCACGTAAGTTTATTGCCTCTACTCCTCTTCCCACTCTAAGAATCCTGGGTGAGGACCTGTCAGTGGAGGATCGGTGGACAGGTGAGTTCCTATGACCTATGCAATAAAAGTTAGGTTTGAGTGGCTACCTAAGAACGGCCGAAGGGCTGCATTTGGCCCTTGGGCCGCAGGTTGGGCACCTGGATTATAGACAGTCCTAGTCACAGCTTATCATGAAATTTATCAGACAAAGGAAATGGTATTCTAGTCTGAAACTAAGCCCAGGACCCTAGCAGCACATTCATGATTTAGGTTTCATTCACACCTATGCATTAAGATTGCACGTTGTAAACACCTGAAAAACAGAGACACATTAAATTCAATGGGTTAGTCACACCTCTCCATTGTAGAGCAGTGTGCTCTTCTACATTTTTGAAAAAAGGTAAAGAGCATTTTTTTATGTGTGTTTATGCATGTTACAGCTAACATTGATGTCAACATATAAAAATATATATAACAATGTATTTTAGTGCAACATCAGTCCTCTAATTTTATTGGTGGTGATATATGAGGTAAATCAAAACACATGCCAATAGATGAGCAATAAAAATGAGGATGAAGTGTAAGATAAACTATGGTAAACAAATGAAAGGAATTGTAACATGTTTATTTATGCTTATTAAATTGTATATGTGATAAAATAGTATGAATATGGGATAAATAGTATACATCTAAATGCTGCTAAATAATAGTTTTCATGAAAAATTATAAGTGCTATTAGGAAAAAATATGCACTGCCTCCCATCTGTTTTCTTACCCACATGTTCCCTGTTGTGCCTGCCTTGCCCTTTGCTCCTTGCTTTCCTCTTATTTATATTCTCATCTCACTCCACTCATCTCCATTTCTTGCCTCCCCTCCCTGGTCTCAGCTGTAGCCCCTTGCTCATACTTCTGCCTCATGTTATAGGGGGCTTAGGTTGGATGTGGATGGTGACTGTCCCTTTAAAGAGACATAATATAGGGTATCCTCAGCTTCCCTTTAGATGTGCCATCCATTGAACTGTCTACCATGTGTAGCTGCATTGTAACTACTAATTATTTAGTGCATTACAATGTATCTCTCTCTATTAAACTTGCATCGGATGCACTAGGAAAGCATCAGATCCTGTCATGTTCTTATATCATTAGATAACTTACCCCTGTTAGGATTGGTGAATACTGTCCTAAGAACAAATGGTGAGGGCATTGCTGTGTAATATGTTAATAAAAGTTAATTATACAGTGGACCCTTGGGTTAGTTAAGACTAAGTTGAGTTCAGATTCCTGATGTTCTTATAGAAGGGGACTTTCAAACAATAACCACCTTCCATGTCACTTTAGAAGACATCCTCTAATTTCCTGTTGCATCCCTATGAAGGAAGTAAAGAGAAATCTTATAACAATTAACTGTTTCCTACTCCCTAATCCAAAACTAAAAATGTTATTAACTTAATTACACCAGAGAAGAGTGGAGAGTGAAGGGCAGATGCCATCAGCACTTGCACTTCCCAGTGTGGAGACTAGGGAGGGCCACCAAAAAGGGACTTTTAGGGCACCAGTTGTAGACTTACACGTCTTCAGTAAAATATACACATTCTTTATTATTACATTATCAATTCAACAATTTATCCAAAGCAAATACAAATATTAGTGGTTACAATGTTGTTAATCCAACAGTTACAATACATGATTACAAGGTTAGGTGAAAACAACACTTTCTTGATGCGTTTTGTCGTTAGGCTTCTTCAGGAGATAACTTGGTTTCCCATTGCTAATAGTAACTAAACAGGTTATCGAGAGTTAGTTATATGCAGTCAAGAACATTGCTAATATACTAATTCAAATGTTTGTACATATAAACTCACAGATAGTAAGTGTGATGTGGGTCAATTGGGACAGGTGGAGGGCTCATCTCCGATGGGGTGGGACTCCGGGAGCCATAGAGGTAGACCATGCATCCCGCATCCCCCTATGGGGAAAATCGGATGGCGCAATAATGGGGGACTTTTGATGGGCGCATGATGTCGGGCACCAACCACCTGTGGATGTATAATACAGTATAGTAAAGCAGATACACCAAGATCAAGTCACTGCATCGTCCCAAGGCAAGGTTTGGACACCTCTAGGCAGAGGGGAGCATCTTTTCAACAAGGTAACAAAGGGCCGGAAAAAAAGCTAAACGGCCATATCCGGCCCCCGGGCCTTAGTTTGCCCACCACTGGGTTAAGTGAATGCCAGTGTCCTTTTATGTGTAAGTAATTTAGCCCATAAAAATGTAACTAGCAGCAAATTAATCTGTCTCTGTATCTCATGTGTGGTATGCAACAACTCCTTACAAGCATAAGTGACTAAAATAATGTATCCCAAGCAGAAGTGAATACAATGTCCCTAGTGTCTCTCTCTTAAGCTGGGAACACACGTATAATTATGGACCAGATCAATGGCTGCTTCAAGCGTCGTGCACGCTCAAGGTCATCTATCTGGCCCATATCTAATGCGGCCATCCCTGTTGTCGAGGGGGACCAATCAACCAAACAGCAGTGCTGTGTATCCAGCTCCTCCAATGACGTCATTGCACTGCTGCAGGGAACCTCGAAAGGCTCCTATATCAAGCCTTGTGTTCCCTGCTTTAGTAATAGCTCCCATATAATAGCGGTTCACCCCATTTACCATACCTGTAGGTTGATGAATCGCATCCCTACCGGAAGTGGTGTCACCCGTCGTCACATCCGCCAGATGGCTGATGCATACACATGCGCCACTTTATCACCCGCCATAGCCATGGAAACCCAGGGCCCGGCCATCCACCGATGAATTGGCCAACACAGCTTCCATGGTGATGTGCGGATGCCAGAGTGCAGATAGCCAGAGGCCGACAATGGAGGGGAGGTAATATAGCCCACCCTCCATTTCACCAACCCCATTGGCCTCCACGGTTAGGAGTGTGGGCAGCTGCGGATGGTAAAACTCACAGTATTAAGACTGCTTGGGAATCATGCAACCTGACCCCCCACATTGTCTGCATGATACAATGCTTATTTGTACTTACATATATTTACAGCAATTGAGTGCTGAGTTTAACCCTCACAGAATGATCACCTAATTCCTGTTCATACTAGCACTATGTACAGAGTTTGCAGGCTATATACACATTATTGTTTTAATTTATTATCACTTTTTATATCCCAATAGATTTTTTGCAGTTATCGCTTACCCATTTAATGAAGTGTGAATAACAAGTATAGCTATATTGTGTCAGTCATGTAAAATGATTTATCTCCAGGATAGCATGATATGTCATGAGGAACTTATTGAGTGACTGGCAAAGGGGAAACAATATATAACAGGACATTGTTATTGTATTATAGGACATGGCTGTTACATACTATCAGTGGTCTACTTATTAGATACAATTATTTATTCCTGGGCAGGATCCCACTTTACCTTAACAACAAGTTGCATGTATGCAGGTTTTGCATTGCAGCCAGGATTCACCATCATGTTAATGGGCCTCTACACTATATATCATGGTCACCCTCAGACATGCTATGAGGTGATTCCATAGGCTCCATTTAAGGAAAATACCATATTGGACCTTTAATTGCAGTCTTAAGCTTGCCACACATGGTTCAATTTAGCGTTCAATCGAGGTTTGATTAGATTTTGTATTTCGATCAAAAAATGTAAACTCGATTTTAATTTAATCAATGTACACCACATGGGGAGTACGATTATTGTTCAATTTCGACTGAAAAGTTAAACGAAGTAATCCAAAATCGTCGATTGAATTCCTTTTACGATTTTCGTTTCCATCAGAAGTTAAAGGGAAGTAGCCAAAAAATCGAGCCAAAAAAATCGACCAATCGAGCAAAATTTACCAACCTGTCCAAACACTTTTCAATCGACGATTTGACAAAAAACGATCAATGATCTTCGATTGTACTATGTGGGCAGCACATCGATTTTTTTGCAATCAATCGTTTTTTTTAATCAAAAAACGTCGATTGAATGCTAAAATCTAACCATGTGTGGCTAGCTTTATACATACTGTACTTTTTCCAGACTCAATTCTAGTACAAACAAGGCCGGCATACAAAGCATTCTATATGAGCTACTATAGTATCTACACTTCATTACTGTGATATCTGCTTTTCCTGGGGATTTCTGACAGGAATATGGCACCCCTATGTCTTACTATCCTATGTCATATTTATAGAGTTGCCTATTTAGTTGGGCTGGGGTTAAGGTTTGATGTGACTTGTGCCACATAAGGGCCACCGAAGACATGTCCATTGATGATCAATGGACGTGTCTCCACGACACAGAAAAGCAGCCCCTTTGCTATACTAAATAATTAGCATCTGCGGAAGCGTGCCCTCGGCCTCGGACATACTGTCCGCAAGTCGCAGGGAATCCGCTGGCAAATATGCCATATATCCAGCACAGGGAAACAGCAATGTACACATGGCCTAAACTTTGAGGATGGTAAGAGATTAGTGATGGCCGAACTGCCCGCAAGGCAGACAGTTCTGTGGCGAACATGGATGTTCGCCCTCCTTCTCGCCTAGAGGCAAGGAATTTGAATGTGTCCGTGAACAGGTGGACGGCGGACTTCTTTAAAAGTCCGATCTGCCCGTTCGCAGACAGACCTGGCCCATGTTCGGTCATCACTATAAGAGATATTTTTCCACTCATGTGAAGCTACAAGTACCCTACCAACCCTACAAATGGAGGTAACCAGTGGACGCAAGCTTTATGACACACTAAAGGCCCCAATACACGTTCTGGTGTTCCCATTTAGTCGATAATAAGTCGATTGATCAAAAAACTATCCCTGTCTACATGGTTCGATCGACCTAGATCAATTGAAATTGTCAAAAAAATTTATCGAAAAGTGATCGGACATGTCGGAAAACTTTGTTCGATCGAGTATACATCAAATGTTATTTGGTTGTGCCCAACCGATTTTGGTTCGATTTAAATGATTAGCATACATCTGCTGGCAGACATTTGATGTGTTTATGATTGACTTCCTTCAAATATGTATTAGATCGATCAAACCAACATCGATCAAATATGTTTGATCTCTCCATGTGCCCATGACTAATCAATCCCGTTTGAAAACAGGGACATCGGACATGACCATAAACCACGGTCAATGTCCATTGCTTTGCATGGGGACCGCGGGGTCTCCATGCAAAGCATTGGCTGAACTGGAGACACAGCAGTGCTGCACCTTAAGCTCCTCAGATGTCTTGCAGCAGCATGATAACGTCATCATGCTGCTGCCGGAAACCTCGAACGGCTCCTATGTCGAGCCGTGTGTTCCCGGCTTAAGGGCCCCCATACACCTTTAGATTTCTCTATCAGATCTCCTTTTGTTTTACCAAAACAATGTAATATGAGGGACTTTCTAAACAATCAAGTCTACCTGTGTTCAGTCGCAGAGTTGTTGGTAGATCTAAAGGATATCTGACAGAGAGATCTAAAGGTGTATGGCCAGTTAAAAACTGGTAACCCTGATGATACAATGCAGCCTGACTATAGGTGTGTGATCAGTCTATTGTATCATTGTGTTATCCCAGGTCAGTGTGTGTATGTGAGCAGCCCTCACTACTACATGACTGCCTCTGCTCAGTCACCAATAGCTGGTGATGAATGGCAGGCCAGCCAGTAGTGTGCACGTCTATAGGGATGCAGGGGGCGCCGTGTGTGAGTGAGCAGCCCTTCCCCTCCTCCTCCTCCCCCTCCTCCGGTGATCTCACCAGCTCAGCCTGCGGCTCCGATGAGCAGAGGAGAAGAAGGGGCACAGAGTTTGGAAAGCCCGGAGTGTAGGGGGCAGCTGTCCTTAGTGCGGCCCGGTGGATGCCCAGCGGGCATTGGTGTAGGGAGCTGTGCCGAGCCCGTCCTTTGTGTCCTTGTAGGAAGTCAGGCCGCCTCTGGCTCTGCTCTCCTACCTCTATAGCCATGGCCAGCAGCAGTAGCAGTAGTACGAGCAGCAGTGCCCTACCCGGGCGTCTCCCGGGGGCCCGGACCGCAAACCCCCGCAAGGGCCGCATACTGGGCTTGATCGATGCCATCCAGGATGCTGTGGGACCCCCCAAACAGGCAGCGGCCGATAGGAGGACGGTGGAGAAGACCTGGAAACTGATGGACAAAGTGGTAAGCGGCTGCTGGGGTGGGTATCATGTGCCAGGCTGGGACCTCTACCTTCATTGGCATCTGATATCTGGGGAGCAGATCAGAGCGATCTCTCTGGTTCTCTTCCTAGGAAACTTTGTGAGTTGTCCGAGCTCAGCATGTGATAGTGGTGATGGGTCAATGTGCCCGATCAGACTTCTCTACCCACCTATGGTCCTTGGCATTGTACAGGTCTCCAATGTTTTGTGTATCAACATAAGAGGAGAAGGAAGTGGAAGGTTAGTTGCAACACTGATTCATGTAGATAATTAGGATCAGGAACACAAGGGGGGTCCGCATGCCATATGGCCCCTCTTGCTGAGAGTTTGCAAAACATTGGAAGAGGGGGGTTGGTGAGCTGTTCCCACTGCCCAAGGTTAAGCCACTATTTACTCTAATAGGCACATACTTCAGCTTGTTCTTTAGAGGGATACCCTGCCTTTTATTTGTATGTCTACTAGTCCTGGAAACAAACTTCTCTGTTTTCTTCCGTTAAACTTGTGATGGGCGTCTAAGTCTGTTTGTTGTCATAGACCGTTTTGCATATCCAGCGGAATCTGTAACTGTCAGATTTATGATAAACAATGTCCTGTCCAGCATGTGAGGACTTCTCTTGTCAATGGTGAGTGGTGCTAATCTTCTGTTGACTGAAATGACCCAAAAACAGTTGCAGGCTGGCGCTGGCTGATAATTTGCTTTATAAAATAGGAAGTGGACGTTGCTGTACCTAGCTAGGTGTTGGCTTGGATAGTACGCCCACTCCATCTCCTTACCACTGAATACTTCTTTTCAGGAAGTCCTACTTATCATATAAGTCAGGGAGCTCGACTTATTGTCACTTAAAGTTCATATAACCGCTGGGAATGTGACCTGGGGACTTACTTTGTGGTGAATGTTGCAGAATATTGGATGGATTTGTTTTCTTGAAGTTACTTGTAAACTTGTAGTGAATTTTAAATATTGTTGTTACATTATTACAAATAAGTTGAAACATCAGCTTGATATCTTTTGACATACATGTAAACTTTTTTAATCTCTAAAATGTTATTTTATGTAAATGAATAGTTTGGACTATACTGATGTCTTGTTGGGTTGGTTCCCTTATTCGCTTAAGCCCCCCACACACGCAACGAGTGGCGGACGATTTTGCCACCGACCGATGTGTGCACGTTTGCGATGGAGAGCGTCGTGAAAACGTCATCACGCTGCACTCCACAGCTCGTCTGTCGGCCTCCACTCGGTACGTGTGTGGGGGACTTTAGGCTAGGCAGAGACAGTCCAATACTTCTCTGCTGTGGGCTTTTTAGGAACCTAGCATGGTCTACCATGTAAATCATTGGTTAGGGCCCCCATAAACCTTTCTCTGTCAGATTTCCTTTAGATCTCCTTTTGTTTTACCAAAACCATGTAATATGAGGGACTTTCTAAACCATCAAGTCTGCCTGTGTTCAATCGCAGAGGACCCTATTCTACATGGTTGTTGGTAGAGCTAAAGCAGTGATGGCAAACCTATGGCACGCGTGCCAGAGGGTGCACTAGGATCCCTCTCTGTGGGCACGCAAGCTATTAGCCAGCACAGAGGAAAAACTGCAGCCTATTGACTCTTCATGTTATCAGCTCTCTTCCCCTCTCTTCTGATTGCACACAGTGCCCCATACCCTCTCCTGTTCTATCTTGTAAGAAAGTAGAGTGTGTGTTTTCATGTTTTGTGTGTATATGATGTGTGTGTGTGCGTAATTCAGGTTAAATTGCCATGCCGGCACTTTGAGATAAATAAGTGGGGTTTGGGTTTCAGTTTGGACATTCATTCGCCAAAACGTTCACCATCACTGATCTAAAGGATATCGGGCCAGCTTTAGACTGAAGCAACGCTTGTGTTGGTAGTAGTTAATATTCTTCAAATAATAGCATCATACATGATTGCTTGTACATTGTCTTCGCCGGCAAGCATTCCTTTAATATTATCTACCACTGTTATATATTGTGCAAAAGTAAACCTGAAAGGCTACATTGGAAATTCTGCAGAAGTGTTTACTACGCCCATGTAAAGAGCAGAACCCAAATCTCTTTGTACCCCAACTCTGTCCCTGGTACAATCCAGTGAATCTTGTTGTGGGTTCACAGCTTAAAACTCCTCAAGTCCTGCAGCAGAGTACATATTTCATTTGTAGGAAAAGCATACCATCATCTCCTAGGGCTGTAAATGGTCTGTCAATGGAATAGGATTGGGGTCTTCATTGCCAACCTTCAGGTGGCCCAAATCAGCCTGATTATACTGAAGGTTTTATTGATTAGCGAAATTCTACAGGTAACAAATACCTTCAACTGAAAGTGAATTTTACATGCAATGGCCGTACATACCCTGCTTCCTTAAAAATAAGGCACCCGTACATTTTTGCCTGACAAATTACACAGGAGGATCAGAAGTGGTTACTAACATGGTAATCCCCCCTCTGAGTCTCCTGTGCCATTTTGATTCTCACCTCTGATCCACTGTGTCATTTTAAGTGACCCCCCCCCCCCCACCCTGATACCCCAGTGCCGTATTCTTCTTCATGGAAAAATAAGACATCGTCTGAAAATTAGGCTATGTTTCCATTACGTTGGAACCCCTCCGCTAAGCGTATATGCTTAGCGGGGGTCCCCGACATAGCACATAGACTTACCTGTGGCTGTGAGATATGCCGGGACCCCTGCTAAGCATATACTCTTAGCGAAGGGGTCCTGACGTATAATTGAAACAAGCCCTAAGACGTAGGGCATCTTTGGGAGCAAAAATTCTGTCCTTTTTTTCGGGGAAACACAGTAGGATGGATGTTATAGTTATATATGCTCCTTTGACTACACTTCTTCACAGAGATGTGCCACTAAAACCTAGAAACACATTCAGATTTGTGTCTGGAGATTTGATGAATATAATGCTTTGTTTCCATTGCGTACACGCTTAGCGGGAGGTCCCAACGTAACAGATAGACTTACCTTCTCGGCGGACGGGTCTGTCTTCATTGCGCTGAGCCGATCCGCCTGTGTAAGGCTGAATGTAGTCGAGTACGTTCAGCCTTTACACCGGCGGATGTGTAAACAGACCATCCACTGGCAGGCAAAGTCTGTGGGATACGTCGGGACCCCCGCTAAGCATATACGCTTAGCGTAGGGGTCCCGACGTATAATGGAAACAAGCCCTAACACTGTCTATGAACATATGGTGGATTTTGGATCTTCCCAGTGCATACCACAATTAGTCTAAATTTGAAATTCATAGACAGTTGGTAAGTATATAAATAGTGGTTTTCCAGGATTTCCTTGCTGAGATCATTTTTTGTGCATTGTTAAAGCGCTCCTCATTTGTATGGATGACACATTGTTACTTAAAAGACGTGTGTCATATGTTGTGTATGTAGCTAGGTATTTCCCTGACATTACACATCACTAACATGATTATAGTCATAACTTAGAACTTAAATGGGAACATATATTTTTTTTAATATTACAGTATATCGGAGAAATTTAACTAAATTAACAAATGTGTAAATGGGAATGTTTATATTTATTCTTAAGTTATATGGGCTCTGTGTCCATCTTATTATTTTTACTAAGCTTCTTATCTCATTGGAAGTCTACCAGGCAGGTTCAAGAGAGTGGTGGCCGTCATTGAGGACTAAACATTCAGAATGCTCATTTAGGCCAAAGACCATGTGATATTTTGTCACGACTTTATCTGAGACCAGTGGGTACTTTTTACCCTAGATAAAGGTTATTTGGTAATCCCCACTGATTTCTTGTGAAAAGTCATAAAATTACTGCTTTGTTGGCTTCTCCAAAATGATAATTTTCAAGATTACACATTATATTTTATTGTTTGTATTGTATTATTGTGTGTAATGTTAGAAACTGCTGTGGTATTATTATATGAATGAATGAATGCATGTTCACTGCAACAAAAATTACATCCATTTGTAGTATCCTAGTAATGCTTGTAATGTTTGATGTGGCACAAAACAGTGTGCTGTCCGCTGTGCATTGGCAGCTTATTTAAATGGATGGACAACCTCAGATGGCATGTTACCATGCAAAGGTTTGGTGTGCTATGGGCCTTGAAAGAAACTTGTGAAGTGTTTGGTTTTTTGAGCATATACTGTATATAATCCATCTAAGATTAAGCTCTGCAAGTTGTGGTGCATTAAGCTGGCCATACATGCGTTGATTTTTGGATGATGGACCATAGATTCAGAGTTGGTTGCCATGATACAGGAAGTTTCATTCAAATAAATGTAATTGAACAGAGGCGTGTATCCACTGGTCCGAGTCTCTGTTGTCTTCAAATCAACACAGCAGGCTAATGCCTGCCATTCACCCACAGACGGGTGCAGACAGATGAGCTCCGATGAGCTCTGGAATGCAACGTGATGAC
>CM070033.1:89307248-89342982 GCA_036250615.1 Ptychadena robeensis
GCGGGACTACATTAACCCCTGCATGGCTCAGCGCTGTGAGAACACAGCATCCACTGAGCAGGTAAAGTCTATGTGCTCCGTCAGGATCCCCGCCAAGCACTGCACTTAGCTTAGGGGATCCTGATGGATGTGAAAACATACCCTAAGCCTTAAGGTAGCCATACACAAGGCGACTGCCACCCCCATTCAAAGTAATGGGATTGTCCGGGAATTTACCAGCATGTCGGATCACCATGCGATCTGACATGCAGGAGATTCCTGGTCTATCTCACTAGGTGGAGTCCCCTGATTTTCGGCCAAAGAACCATCCGGCGACTGGCAGAAGGGTGCACGGCAGACGATGGGCTGAAAAATCTGGTGCAATTCGGGTCGTGTATGGCTACCTTTAAACATGATTTTTCTTTGCCCTTTCAATCCTTTTAAGCCCCCATACACTTTTCAATCACTGTACAATTCCACTTACATCTACCAACAACTATGTAGTATACTGGCCTCCTTGATTGGAAAGTTTAGGGCCCTTTCACATTATATGCGTTTTGCATATTACATCTGTGTTTGCGTTTTTGAACAAAGCAATGAAAAATGCATAAAAATGGATGCAGCGGGGTGTAATAAAGAACACATGCTGAAACACTGCGTTTTTAAACACACAACACATTAAGTGTGAATAGTAACATTGGTTTTCTATAAGAAAACACAGTACTGTAAAAACACCATGCATGTAGTGTGAAAGGTCCATAAGAAAGTTCCTCATATTACATAGTTTTGGTAGAGCAAAAGTTGATTGTACAGGAATTGTATGGTAAGATTTTAAACTTTTTGTGGCAAGGCTCATTCCCTGTACAGAATACATCGGTATTCATATGAGACCATTCCTGTTTTCGAGCGGGACCAATCAATCCCGCTCGAAAACAGGGATATCGGACATGACCGTAAATCATGGTTGATGTCCGTTGCTTTGAATGAATTTTTATCTGCCGATGTAATTTAAATGTATTTTCATTCGATATCGGTGATGAACAAACAAAAAAACTGTTACATTCGATAAATGAACGAATGGCGTTTGACAACGACATCGAACAAAAAATCTAATTGGCAGTTGATTGAAGAAAAAATCTACTTGTGTAAACCCACCTGAAGTGCAAGATGGTGATGCAGCCCTTGTGTAGGGATGGACTTTAAAGCCAGAATGGTGTAGAGCTCAAGAGCTTTGTTGCAGAGGGTTTTTTTTTATTCTGTGTGTCATATAACTACTGTTCAGATTGGATCTTGTACTGGTTTGGCTTTAACAAAAGGAATGATTATGCCTTATTGTAATTTACATTTGCATATTCTACTAAATAGGGCTTTGCATGTACTGTATATAAGTAAAGCTATGGTAAGCTAGAAAACTACAGTGAACCTATTTCTTGCTAAATGTGAGTGACATTGAATAATATGTCTTGTAGTGATGGACAAACTGTTCGGCCGCGGACATGGATGTTTGCACTCCTAGCCGGCAAGTAGTACGGGTCCGACCTGACCCGTTCGCCTAAGGAGCTCACTATTCTTCCTCCGGCAGGATCAGGAGCAGTAAGATCCTGCCGGAGGAAGAATCTTTTCACTTGAAGACGAGTAGAGAACGCGGTCTTTTAGTGAAAAGCCGGCTCTGCGTCAACTATGCGTTCCAGGTACTGGATGTGACGTCCCTGAAGTCACTACCGGTTGTCCCGATTCAAACTGCCCGCAAACAGGCAGACATCGTACTTCTTTAAAAGTCCAATCCGCTTGTTCGTGGACGGATCTGCCCGATGTTCGGCCATCACTAATGTCTAGATTTGGACCTGTAGATCACAATGTATACCTTTTTGGAAATCTGATACATTTCTTGTAACACATTTTACAGTCACCGCCCAAGTAATCACTTCCTAAGCAATTTGTTAATACAAATAAACAAACAATCTGAATAGCTATTTATCCCGATAGGCCTTTTGTTGTTTGATTTCCTGTTATGCAGTATAGCTATGCGCTTGGGTAATATTTGCTTAGACAGGAGTTCAGCTTTCTATAATCTATGTAACTGAACCCATGATCGGTTTTGCTGTTTCCATTTTAAGACTACTTTGGTGGAAGTGTTTGAGAATTAAAATAGACTAAGCTGAAATCGTGAGAACGTTTTGCTATCTTGTACTAAAGAATTGCTTTATCAGCAACAATGACATGCCTGACTGTAAAGAGTGTGCTTTTCTGTAATCGCCATGATGTAGTCATTGTTAATGATTTCAATCATTAACAATCAAGTCGTTGTGACTTTCTTCGAATCCAGAAAGAGTACCATTGAGAACATATAGCCGCCTCGCTTAGGTGTTCTTTACTGTCAGCGCTTTGATGTGTTCAAGGATGGATAGGAGAAACTAACACAGACCACCTTTCCTGGTTAAAGCGGACCAACCACATGTTAGGTCACTCTGCAGTATGGGGTGCAGCTCAGCTGATGCTGCAGAGATTCCCGACTAAAAAAAAAAGCAAACTATCTTTCTGACAGCAGGTGGGGTGTCTTTTTAGAGACAGCCCCTCCCACTGTGTTACATCTCGCATAGGCAAGACGTAACAAGCTGCAGGGGTTACTGGGAATACTCTCCCATAAGCCCCTGTGTCTGAGTCTCACAGATGTGACATCAGTGTCGCGTCTGTGAGATTTTGTGAAGAGGGGAGAGAAGCCTCTCTTCATTTAGCCACAGCTAGATGGATACAGCCGACTGCCCCTCCCCCTCTTCCCCACACGGAGCTCTTCTGCAGAGGAGTCTCTGTCTGTGTAGGAGTGAGGGGGGGGGGGGAGGGGGGCAGGTTGGTGTCAGCTGCCGGCTGCCCGGAGAAGAATCCATCCAGAAGTGGCTTCTCTTGCCCTTAATTAAGATGCTGCCACCATCAGTGAAAACATGAAAAAGGTAAGTAGATTTGATTTGTTTTTGTTTAGCAGTTTTCCAGGATCTGGAGATGTGAGTCACCATTCAAAGTATTGGATGTGCTGCTCCTGAAAAGCCTACAGCTCCGGTGTTCAGTGTGAAGGGGGTGGGGCCAGCACGTCTGTGTGAGGCTATGTGCTGACTGGCTGCCTTTTTCCAGCTCAGCCTTGTATTGTGAGTGAATCTCTCACAACACGGACTGCGAGAGAATGGGTCTCCATTGAACGGGAATCGATGTGCCCATTGATTTCCGTTCAATTGATCCACGATCAATCACAGCGTGGTGCCTGATCATGGGTTGATTGCATGGGAATCTACCCATGTATGCCCAGCTTTAGATCACTCCATACAATTTTCTTTATGTCTACCAACAGCACAATGTAGTGCCAGGTCCTCTCTGATAGAATACATAGTGATTGGAAGGTTTAGAAAGGTCCTCATATTACATGGTTTTATTGTACAGAAATTGTATGGTAAGATTGTAACGTGTATGGGCGCCTTTAATGATGAATGCTCATTAACCTCTCTAGCGATACGCCCGAACCCAGTTCGGGCAAAGGGACGCTGCAATTAGTGTCACACCCAAGCTGGGTTCGGGCACAGCGCGGGAGCTTACCTGGTCCGGCTGCCCCCTCCATCGACATCCTTGCCGTCTTCTTCCGGGTCCCTGAGTGACGTCACGGAGGCGGGACCCGGTCTTAAAGAAAAACATTTTTTTTTTCGTTTTTAAATATATATTTTTTTAACTTTTGGACTGGATCAGAGAAATGTCTTTCTATAATCCAGTTCAAAAGTGGATCCAGCAAGCAGAAACGCTCCCGCTGAGCATTTCTGCTAGCTGGATCTACCTCGGGCTGGACCCGAGTGCCTCCGGAAATAGCCGATATCTCCGGCTATTTCCGTGATCGGCACTCGTGTGCTAATGATGTCACGTGCCGGGCGGGAGATTTGAAATTTAAAAGTACAGAAATTTTTTTTCTTAGATTTTTTTTTTCATTAGTTTACATTTGTTTTTTATTTTGATTGGACAAAACTTTGATCAGCCAGAAAACAAACATTTTTTTCTGGTCAATTGCCAGTACTTTGAATGGGGACAAGGGTCCCCATCCAAAGAATTGGTTGTCGAATCGCAAATGGTGTATTTCGAACGATTGACCATGGCATGATGATGTCATCATGCTGCGGTCGATTGTTCAATAAACGCCCGCCAAGCATAGCGTCTATGGCCGGTTTAACCTCCCTAGCGTTACGCCCAAAGCAAGTACTGGCGCAGTCTGATAGTGAATCAAACTGCGCCCGTGCCGGAATCAGGCGCAACCGCTGGCTCTCTGTGTGCCTGCAGCATTTCTACAGAGCTGCAGGCACACAGAGCCTTTCCGCCCCCATCTGCGTCATCGGTGATGCCGATGGGGGCGGAAAGGCAAAACAGTGTATCACTTTTGGTACAGAAATCTGGACCTCAGTGAACCGCCAGGAAGGTTAATGTGGTAACCCATCCAGTCCATGTATAAGACATGCCCTAATTGCTGTAAGTTACTGTGCCTAGAATTGGGAAGTGTGTGAACAGGTAGGATTTTTTTTATTGCAGGAGACGCATCCTATCTTTTCTGCAAAATAGAATTCTCACCTACCTGTTTGTAATAGTCGAACACTTTTTGTTTGCAGAATGATATATAGTTTCAGCTTCTCTCATATTTAATAAACTTCTGGTTTAAAGAATTAACTTTAGCATTTAAAGATTGTAAGCAGAAAGTATGATATTGTAAAAGGACCTCTGCATGTCTGTTCTGCAATAACCAAATCTTACCTGGCTGATTGCATCGTTGTAAAGATGTATAAGCTCAGCTATGCTTTGGATAGCATAGATGTCGCAGCAATGAGTTAAGGTAGCCATACTCGGGTCGATGGGGATAGCACTTTACTGACCAAAGTGAAAAACTGCTTTGTGCATGTTTTGACTTAAGAGTGAATTGTGTCTGTTAAAATAATAAGATCTGTTAAAGAAATTAACTGGACAGTGTATTGATAAAACATGTCTGACAGATGAGGAAGGAGAATACAGGACCCATGTGAAAGTGAAAAGTCGATTGTACTATGTTTCCCAAAGGACCTATGAAATCTCAAAATGTTGGGATGTATAAGGGTATTTCACATATTCCACAGATATGGATAACATTGTGCCTTTTATTTCTCTTTGTTATGGACGTTTTGGTCAATGCATCTCATTGGAGTTGGAGCAGAATCCGCAGCGTAGGCTCTTGAAGAGCAAGCTGTGTATGTTCTGTAGAATATTGCAGATGTTAGCCAGAGCTTTTGTATGTTGTATGTTATGTTTGGTGCATACTAGCCAGGGCACCATGTAAATATGGCTCCTGGGATTTTCAATGGCATCAAATCTGATCTGCAGCTTCTAATAGATAACCAAGAGGCAGAGCAGCAGCACTGGGATCAGTTAGCTGAATTTTGCTTTGGAAATTGTGTAGGGTTTAGTTATGGATTGTGATATGCTAGGTAAGTAGTGAATGAATACTAACTAAAATGCAGTTTTTATGAGTAAATCCCCTCCAGCTCTTCAATGCCTCATCTCGTCCCTGAAGTCATCTGTCTTTGTCCGAGTCTTCAGCTTCTCAGTTGTCCCATTGGGCTTAAGTAAATCCTTCTATCTCCATACAGTGCTGGGGAGCATCCTTGCACTGCAAATCACCTGCACACCAAGCTTCCCCTGCAATTTCTTGAAATAAGTGTATAATAAGGACTCCAATCACTGTTCTAGTTCTGCGAAGCCCCAAATTCCTTAAGCATGGAAGTTGTTTGCTACATTTAAAACTCTATTTGCAGTGAAGCTCATGAAGATGCTGGGTACTCCATGTTCTATACAACTGTATTTAGTTTGACCTCATGTTCTGAAGAGGATTGAAGATTTATTAGGAATTCTGTGAAATTGTATGTCTAAACTTAAAAATCACACAATATAAACCGTGGTTATGTTTGCAAAGCGACTATTTCATGTTTTGGCAGCTGCGGAAAGCCACAGATGGTTGAATATTAATATGGAACAGTAATTTTTGAAGCTGCAATGTTAATTTGCTTATATTTTGCCTTCCCAAACTCTTAAGGATTCTGTCTCGATAGATGAGGGATCGACTTCAGCGGGATCGGTCATCCCACTGCAGCCAGCCTCTCAGCTGATCGGTGGGTACCCTTTGTGTGCCGACCATTACTTTGAATGGGGACTGCTAGCCCCCATTCAAAGTAATGGGATCGGCTGGAAAACTACCGGGTTTTCAGGTGCAAATTGGGCCATGTTTGGCTACCTTTACATTTTTAGTACACACCATTGATACAATTGGGTCTATTTGCCATTCTTATTCAGTGTAGGCCTATCGTCGACTAAAAGTTTACAGAAAGTGGACAGAAAATTTTAAATTCTGCCTGAGAATAACTGATTCTTTCCTCCTGCCAGGAAATGAGGTGGGCTCTAACTGACGTGCTGTATGTTGTAATATACAATTTGGGAGAAAGAGTTTTAAGTACTATTTCCTGGTTGCACTGGTAATTTGATTTCATCTTGCTTTCCAAAACCACTCACTAGTATAAAACATGCAGATTTGATGATGTGACCCTGCTTATCTGTTATCAGGTATGTCACTTAAATTTCACTTATGGAAACACTGACAGTGTTCTAGTCCTCTTCCTTTAATCATTTTTAGACTAATGATCGGAAAATAAGTATGCTAATGTATGTTTCAGGCTTTTCATGGGAAGTTTAATTGATCATGAGTTATTGGTAATGTGTCTAAAGTTATTCTATAGGAAAGTGAATCACAACTAAATGTTGTGTGAGGATTGTGGGCTAGTTATGGGGAACCTATGGCATGTATGCAGAGCAGAGCATAGAACTGCAGCCTATTGGCTCTCAATGCAGTCAGTTCTCTTCTCTCTTAAGCTAGCCATACACGTGTCGGATTCCATGGCCGATTGATCACTTATCCGATCGATTCCGGCGATCTCAGCGGGAATCGGAGCTCCGATTAATCGGCCAATTAAGAGTATCCGATCGCTGCATACCACCTTATCCCACGGATTCCTGGACGATTCCGTGTCCGATTGCTTACTTCCCAAATGGCAACTCCCCCTGATGTGTGCAGAATTGGATCAGAAAGACCAACATGTTGGTTCTCTGTCGGATCCAATTCTGAGCCCCCGATCAATCGGACGCGAACGATCGGACAAGGTGGGCTGCACGCGTTTCCGGCACGATAGTTTCGCGTGCACGCGCCCGGAATCGATCGGCCCGGAATCCGACCCGTGTATGGGGGCCTTTATGATTGCACACAGAGAGACTGTATGTAATGTGTGTGAATGAGTAGAAAATATAATCATAAGAGGAGGCAGAAGGAATTGTAGCAGAGCAGGTTAGAAGTTGTAGTCTTACAACAGCTAGAAAAGGCAGCGGGACATGCTGGGTAGTGTAGTTCTTCAGCAACTGGCAGAAGGGAATGCTTGCAGTTATAGTTTCTTAGTACAGCAAGTTGGGACTTTGCCATTTATGTTCAGCAGAATGCCATGGGCTTATGTGCACTGCTTAAAAGAAGGCAGAGCAGACACTTTCCTTTCTAATCAATGAGCAGTGTTCACTCTGCGTTATCTAAGTGGCACGCCTGCGGTGCTGTTTTGAAACTGCGGAATGCCGCATCTTTATTGTAGCACTGCGCGGTGCCGCTGGAGACATGTCTATTGAAGATCAGATTCTGTTCGGGCGCTGTTTGTGGTGTCTTTGGTATGCTAAATGAATAGACAAACTGCCTGCAAGTCCGAAATCCGACGGCAAAGATATACGTCCAGCGCAGGCAAACAGCAGTGAACACATGGCTTAACAGAAGACTATATGCATGATGGAGTCTGTAGTCCCACAGCAGCCCTAGAATTTACAGGAAGCCTGTAACTCCTATGATCCCCCCTGAACTGAAGCCATGGCCAATAACCCTGAGTTATAACTTCTGTATTTACAAGCTATCCTAGATCGAGGACAGGGAATGGGCAGATTGTTAAATGATTTTATACAAGACCACAGTGAAAACAGTCTGCACCAATATTTGTATATAAGAAATAACATGGTTCTATAGGGAAGTCAGTGTAATTGATCAGAACAGTTTAACCTCACATATTCCAGTAACCCTTGTTTTTTTTAAATGTAAAATAATAACATCTGAAGATCCTGCCATACATTTTCCTTCAGCAACTTATTAGGGTGAAGACACTCTGTCCCTGTTTTCCTAGTCACCCGGCCACAAAGGATCCTAATGAAGATTACAAATGGCTATTTCTGTACATATTACACAGGCGGCTCCCTTTTATAAAATGCTGGCAGTCAGCTCATGAGAACAGAAAGTGGCTGAATAGAGGCCGGAGGAGATCAGAAGCACTGAGGTATATAAGGGATGAGATTAGGTGAAACTGTACTTTTTGTAAATGTTAGATACAAATCACTGAAGCAAATCATATATGACCCAGATATAATTTTTTCATATTTACATTAGAGATAATTAAAGCTGACCATACACCTTTAGATCTCTCTGTCAGATATCCTTTAGATCTACCAACAACTATGTAGTATAGGGTCCTCTGGGATTGACCACAGATGGTTTAGAAAGTCCCTCATATTACAAGAAGGGAATTCTTAAGGGTGGTTTTATATCTTGTAAGAAATTAGCGCTTAAATGATTTGTGTGTATATTATTTGTGTGTGATTCAGGTTAAATTGCCATGCTGGCAATCTGAGATAAATAAGGGTTTTAAGTTTCAGTTTGGGCATTAAGGTTCGCCATCACTGGTCTAGGCCAATGGACAAATGGCGATGTGAAGGCACCTTTTGTGTGATATTGTCAGGGGAAACGTTCTGTTGCTTTGACTGCTAGTCGTTCTAATTTTCTCAGTGTTGTATGCGGTTGCCCAATAGAAATGAGACGACCCTTGAATTTAAAGAATGTCATTAAATGTCTGAAGGCTTCTTGAGACTTCTTCATTTTTATGCAATTATCTTCCGGGTGCCTGAAATCCTCCTCACTTTCCAGATTTCATTTTTCTGAAATGAATGCCTGCAAGAGATGTTTTGAGCCATGGGATTCTACAAGAATTTTGAAAATTTTACTCTTAGCACAAGTGTACCTCATTCCTAACCTTACAATCTCTTCTGAAGTATTTCCCATTACCATTATACACACAGTTAACATACAGTATATTACGCATGGTATTACCCTGTAAAAGTCTTGCTTGTGTAGGCCTCCAAAAGCCCGGAGACCACTGCTTAGTGCCATACTATGATAATCCCACTCGCTGCACCCCTGACAGAAAGTGATGAAGGGAGATGCTGGGTCAGCATAATGTCAGCATGAAGTTCTTGGGTATTCCCAGATAAAGGGAGCGCTACGACATGTAAGCAATGGACTCTTCTGGATTGCTCACGTTTTATATCAGGCTCATATGCTGTTTTTATATGCATATAAGGAAAATTCTTCACGTAAGCATTTTAGGAAGTTGACTTTCTGTGCGTTTTCTTTTTTCTGAAGATATAGCAGACTCAATAACAAAATGACATTAAACAGCAAAAGAGCGTTTACTGTTGTAAACTTTCATGACACATAACTAAAGAAGATGGGGCACCATGAGGGCGCAATTTAGTAGCAAAAAAAAGTTCCTATAAGAGCTAATAATCGTTCCTGAGGCCACTATGGCATAAGGAAGAACAACCAATGCCATTTGAGTCCTGCCCTTATAGCACCACCTCACATTTTTCAGACAATAATAATGCATCTGACACAAAAACAATGTAAGCAGAGAAAGAAAAGGAAGCAGAAGAAAACATGAGCAAAAGAAGAAGAGAAAAACTAGACAAGAAAGAAATCTGATAAGAAAGAAAGTTGAAAAGGGGCCCAGGGACCACCTCTGGCTCATTCTATTATATAAGCCCCGATACATAGCCTGTGGGTTTACCCTATAGTAAGAAATCTATGGGAACTGTTTTATAGAACAGTCGCAGCACAAGAAGAGGTCACATTAAGTTTGGGTTTTTACATGTTTAGACAGGTCTTGGATCCTTCATCAGACACTTTATATTGACAACCATTGATGTAATATAATTTTGATTTTCTCTGCACATGTAGAAAATAAAATTGTCAATCTGATTGCATTGGAGTTATATTTATATTTTATCAGACGTAATTTGTAATACATCATACAACCTGTTAGCACAGGTATATCAGCTGTATTTACATAGCATGATTAATGTAGTGTTCCCTTCAAGAAATGGCAAGACATACCATTTAATCCTATACAGGATAAAACAAGTTTGCTAACAAAAAGTGCCTGAGCTGGGAGACTAACATATTTCTGATTTACGTGGGTTTAAAGAATGCTTGACAATATCTTCTAGATACATGGACAGAAATAACTGAGGTGTAAATAATGCTACACGAGGAGCACTGCCTTGAACGCAGCATTCGATTTCATAAACAACTCCTACGTAGCTACTCTGTATAATTAATATGAAGTTTCCCCATCTAAAAAGTTGCATGCTGTTTTCATAGCAACCATTCTTCTGTATTGTTTATAACTGTATACAGTTTATAAAGCGCTACCCATGGGAAATGTCAAATTTGTTGTTTTTACAGGGAAAATGCTTTGTTTTGTTTACAGGGATTTAACTATGTGTATAACACCTAATAAGATGCTTATTAGAGACTAGTAAGGGTATTGTATACTGATTGAATTTCTAGCTGATACTATACTTAGCTGGGACATTATGATGGCTATGGTAATACTTCTAGCTAAGCAATCAAATGAAAAATACCTAACTTCTGGGAATGTCACACTTGGCCAAACCACTACTCAAATATCTTAATTTTTGTCACTTGTTGTTATATTATTCATATGGAGTACAATGGCATGTTTACAAGGGTGTTTTTTAACCGCATAGTGAACGTGATATGAGGCATTGGTTTTCGCTCAATAGACCTGCCATGGGGTAATTATCTAAATGCACCCCTAAGACAGGAGCCCAGTTGGCAGCAGCCATTAGTGATGGCCAAACTGTCCGTGAGAAGGACATAACGTGTTTGCTTTTCTTCCACCGGCGAACAGTATGGGTGTTCAACCCGCCTTGTTCACAGATGGGAGAAGGTTACTATTCTTCCATTGGCCGGATCAGGAGCAGAAAGATCCGGCCAATGGAAGAATGTTGACAGAACCCTGTCTCTAGTGAAAGAAAACCAGCTTACACCGGAAGTGACGTCACTTCCAGGTTTTTCCATTCAAATTCCCTGTGAACAGGCGGGGTTTTTTAATCCTCCCATGAACAGGCAGACGTAGAACTTTTTTAAAGTCAGATCCGCCTGTTCGTGGATGGACCTGGATGAATTTCCGGCCATCACTAGCAGCCAGGAATCAAGTGTAAATATAGCCTAAGCTATCCTTTTACTATCAACATATGCAGTAGTGGTCTAAAACTACCACACTGCTTCAAAATATGTCATATCGATTTCTTAACTCACTTTTAGGTTAAAAGGTTGTCCATCAGTAACAGAACTGGAGCAAGATATTATAAAATCCAATTCCATATAAAGTATTGCAACAAGCAGAAAAAAACATGCAGTCCTTATCTTTACAGTATTAATATATTATAGTTTGTTACACTGTGATACTGTAAAGATAAGACATGTGACTTTCCATATTTCCTGTAAACATACATATTGACATAACATGCTTTGGTTGATTTTTGGTCAGAGTTTGGTTCAGATACATATTACAAAGCTGTCAGTAAACATTTGTTTTCTCAGGTGGGAACGTCTTTGTTTTCCCTCACCTTTTACATAGAAATGCCGATGTGTTTGATGTACCCCCCTAACCAGATAGGTGATTTCTACTGATGTCGCCTGGGCTCAGACTTTACCATCAATATAAAGCACAATTTATTTGCACTTTTACGCTCTAATTTGCAAAATATAAATCTTCTGTTGGTTGACTCTTTGTCAGTGTTCTCTATAAGTCAGAAATGGCTTAAAAGCCTTCAGTTTTTGTTGTCTATTCGATGAGAAGCTAGTCTTTATATTTCCTGGCCTATTAAACAGAAATCATTATGAGCTTTTTTTTTTTTATTGAAGTTGGTGTGTAATTTTGTGGTTTAAAAAAATTCCCAGAACCAAATTCTGTGACTGTTAAGGGAAATCCTGGACTTTTGGTCTAAAGTCTAGACTGTCTTCCTGATTACATTACATTAGTGTTCTCTGCATTAATCTTATGTAGTGTTTCATCAATAGTATCAAAGTAATAAAAATGGTATTGTATAACCCATTGTGACCAAATAGCATACATTTTGCTAGGACAATTCAATAAAAACTGAAAATGAATATCCAATTGGGAGCCAAAAAATCAAGTATTCTCTTGAAAAAAAACAAGAATCAAATATTTTAAATGGTTAACTAAAGAGTTTTTCCCTTTCCATAAACACTTTTTGAATGACTTGGTCTTATTAACCCAATGACTGCTAAATGTTTGGTGTTTCTTTTTACACTCCAAGTGCCCCCTATATCTTTGACCCTTGCACTTAAGTGTCTGTCATTCCTTTCTGACCTTTATGATTCAATGATCCTTGTTCTCGTGTGAACTCTGTTCCTTTGTGATCCTGAATCCTGTTACCTCTGTATTACCACTTCTGAATTCACCCATCCTTTGCCTGTTCACTTTCAGTTTCCTTGGTGGCTACCAAAACAGCTGCGTGTTAGACATTGCGACTTTGGTCATTTTTAGAGCTCATAATCTTGTGCTATAGAACCTATATGACCTACCTGAACTTGTCATATTTAAGTCAATATTGACATGGCTGTGATTATAAGTCATTATAAGTCTGTAGTTCCAAGTAGTCTCCTGCAGCTAAACAGTATTTCTCAAAAGACTTGCTATCCAAAGACCCAAAGATGTCAAGGTATTTTGACTATACTACTCTGTGTTAGATCAGCTGAAGTTCAGTTTTAACTTGTCTGTCCATACTTAAGCTAGGCATACAAGGTTTGATTTTGTAATAGATTCGAGCACCATGCACGTTCACGGCGCTTGATTTTGCTAGAATCTATTACAAAATTTTAGCCATCGAGGCTTCTGTCCTGCGTTTTAATCGATCCTGCTCGAAGAGGCTCAGCCAAACAGGGATCCAACATGTTAGAAAGCCTAGTTCGAATTCCATTACATTTAAAGTAGTGGGCGATATCGATGTTGCAGTGCTGCCCCTCGCTATAGAGAACAGCACAATGATGTCATCACGCGGTGCTCGATACTCCTCAAATTGCATGGGTATCGACTCGTGTATGCGCGCTCGCACCGTCGGTTAGCGGCAAAATGGGCCACCAATCGGCGTGTGCCCACATGGTGCGACAGATCCCTGTCGCCCCCCAGCTCGGCCGGCCAGAGAACGGACATGTCGGATGTTCTCTGGCCGATGTCAGCCGATGCCGTTACTTTGAATGAAGACCGGCGGCATCTTCATTGAAAGTAACAGCCGGCACACAAAGGGTGCCCGGCCGATTAAAGCAGCCCCAGAATGCAACGCGATGACCTCATCTGTCTGCACCCGTCTGTGGGTGTATGGCAGGCATAATTCTCAGATAAGTTCCCCAACATTTGTTCTTCTTCTTTTTTTCTCTTCTATTTCCTTTCTCTTCAACTGTCACCCTTTTCTTTCTTTCACAGGACCCTCTGCTTTCATTCCACAACGTTGCCATATCCTGGATAAAAACAGAGGTTCATTTGGTATAAGATATAGGATAGTTAACCTCCTTAGTGTTCATGACGAGCCCATCTCGTCCAGAGTTTGTGTGAAGAACAAACTCTGGATGAGCTGGGCTCCCATGAAAGCCGCCTATCCCCGCAAAGCTGCGGCGATGCTGCTTCCAGCGGCAGCATCTCCGTGGTTGTTATCGATCGTGTCACAATGACGCAGAAGGGGGCGTGGGTGAGCAGTGCCATAGACCTCCATGTTCATGGAGGGGCCTCTGCTCTCCAGCCCTCACAGCTGGTGTCATGAATGACCTAGGCTGTGTGGAGAAGGGAGGGGGGAAATGGCAGGCAGTGTACCTCGTATACTGCTGCCATTGCCCGTACCACACTGTTAAAAACGGTGCGGTACGGGTGGTGCGCTAGGGAGGTTAATAGGTTCTGCACATTACCCTAAAAGCGAGGTTGGATCACAGTGATTGCTGTTTATTCTTAATACGATAGACATATTGGTGTAGGATGCATATCCCATGTTATAAGTTTTTATTTTTTTAAATGTTTGTAGGGTTGAAATTGGTGTTCCATAATTTTTAGTTGGTAGGGATTTTTAGTTGGTAGTTCCTAGCCCACCTAGCCCACACAGTCCACACTATGGACTGCTCCCCCGGCGAGCCAGACCATAGCTTAGACCATAGTTCCATGTTGCTTTTTAATCTTTGCAACTTCCCATCAGTTTTCCAGTTAGGTTGGTAACAAGGTCTTCTTCTTTTGGTGCTGTCACCAGATATGCTAGCTTTGACACTGCTCCACTGTGAATAGTTTACACAAGTATATACAAAATGTCAATTTGAACTTCCTCTGGGGTGTATTGTACCCAACTGAGAATATTTGGGCCATAACCAATTTGTCTTGTACAAGAGGTCTCAAAGTTACATATGTTCTGTAGTTGGACACATTACTTCTGTTCCCCCTTCTTTTAGGGGTTGCCTAAACCTTGGAGAACACCCTGCCTGATGTGCCCATCTGTGATAATGATTCAAAGGAAGTTTCTGAGTATCTATATCTTGTGTATCTTTACCATTTGATGTTTTATTTTTAAACTTTTTGGACTTTTATTTAGCTTACATTGAAATTTGGTCCAGTTGTAGTTACAACTAAAAACCTATACAAGATCAACACACTAAACTGGCATTCCGAGCTTTATATAACACAGAGGGATATAGAAATTTTTGGTTTATAAATGTATTTTATTTTTCCGAAATAGCAGTATTTCCCTATTTCCTCTTCCTAACTTTTCTGTTTTATTTGCCCTGTGTCCTTAAAAAAAACATCAATCATAAATGAGAAAGACTTGTATAACCTGGGGGCAAGTATACTGTTTTCTAAAGAGAGGACAATAATTATCCTTTTTAGTTGTGACATTTTCTAAGTCAGTGAGTCCTTTGTTTGTTCCTTTGATGTTTGATGTCTGTGAACAGGCAGCCTATTAGTAGTAACGTCTGTATTTGTCTCATTTATCTTTTGACTAATTGTATTTTCAGCCACAAAGTACAGAGGGACTGGCGTTGTCTTTTTTTTAACCTTTTTTTAAGTAGATGGACATTCTGGCATTAGAAAAATACAACTCCCCCTTAAACATATCTTCTTTCAAAAGTGTTGTAAACGTAGGCTTGATGAATTAGAGGTCATTAAGAGCAAAACCTTTTCTAATTTTTTTTTATATTTTTTAAGAAGGCTTGATTTGTGCTATGCACTGCTCGAGTTGAGGGCTTTTTGATTCCTTTCATCCCTTCTCACCATAACCTTCACGGGTACTTCTCTTTTTTATATTTTGAAATGTTCAAAGGTATGAAAATAATCCAAGAAACTAACCAAGATGTAGGGTAGTTATTACTAGATAACTGATATTTGCACAGCTGAGGTAGACCTAAATCTAAAGCATGGAGAAGGAGGTTATATGGAATCTTTATTTTCTCCCCTACATGTCAAAGACAAAGATAAAATGCATGCTGAATATATATATTTTATAATCTGTGGTTAAATGATTTAGGTCTAGTCTGCACCTCAATGGAATCTCAGTGTTTGGCACACGGCAAATTAAGACGTGGCCTGTTGTTTCCCATGGATCTCCACATGGTGCTGATGCATCACAGTCATGCAGCAAGACCATTCCAAAGGAAATGGAGGCGTCAAATGACATGTCATAAATGCACAAATTTTTGCTGTGATTTGCCTAAAGGCACATTGGTGCCACATTACATTTATGGCAAAATGTTCCCCCCCACTGGATGAATGGTCAGGAATTGGTAGATGTTGATCAGTTGACATTGCCTAGGATGAGTAATAATTTTATGTGCACAAACCCCATGTGCCCTGAATAGTCGGATGGGTTTTCTTGTAATGAGAGCAGACTGTTGTAAGAAAATGGAATGCCTTAGGCCAGGGGTCGGGAACCTTTTTTGCTGAGAGCCTCCCGACACCCACCGGAAGTGATGTCACTGACATCACTCGCAATAGTTGAAATGCATTTCTTCCACATTCCAAATGCTGGCACTGACGTCACATCTGGTGTCGGATTTAGTTCTCGGCTGATTTAGCTTAGGGAGAGGTTGATGCAGTGTGGTTTCTTGTAACCTTTGGAGATATTGACGCAACAAGACATTTTCCGCCTACTGTTTAATGTTTTCAGTAGTGTTATGCCAATAAAAAAAAAGAATTCAGAAGTACTGTATGTCTTAGTTAAGTTAACCAAATACTTTTGATACCCTTTTAGCTGCATTTGCATTACAATTGAGGTCTGTGTTGTGTTTCCATATTTTTCTTTTATGTTTATATCTCTAAATGTTTCTGTTTCCAACTTAAAAATATCAAGTCACATTTGGGTTTTAAAAATTCAGTGCCTAAAGCTCACCAAACGCCTTTCAATGAACAATTTCCTTCACATCTGATGACAAATACGTAGCACAAGTGCCACTGTGACTGAATGCAGATTGATTGAAGTTTAGAAATGTCCTCATATTATATTGTTTTAATGAAACAAAAGTTGAATGTACAGTTAGATTGTAAGATGACTTTAAGGCTGGCCATTCACCGGTCAATACCCATGCAATCGATGAACCTTCAAGCACAGCGTGATGAGGTCACCACACTGCACTCCAGCTTCCTCCATTGCATGGACAGTCGAGGTGCAACACTTTTGCGATTTTTCAACATGTTGGTTACCTGTTTGATCAAGGTTTCTTCGAGCGTGGATTGATTGATCTTGCTCAATGAAAGGGTGGCTGCAATCGATTCGAGCTCAATCAATCACTGTGAATGTGTACGGTGATCGACTTTGCTCAAATCGATTGAGAAATCGAGCTGTGTATGACAAGCTTCCTAAAATCAGGTAGTTGAGAATTGGTGAACCCAGACCTTTGCTTTGATGATGTATTAAGTACCCCATGATTTATTAAACTCCATGGTATAAGTCTATATGTTTCTATATGTTTTTGCTTTGCCCTGCATGCTGTTTGCACATTTCTGCCATTTTGAACTATATGATTTCTTCTGGCCAAATGCTATATATGCTTTGTTTTCTTTATACTTTACATATTTCTTTTACTTTGTTATAAAGTTAGTGCATAGAATTCCTTCTCCATCGATCGAATATATGGAAAAGGAACCTATTATATCAGAAGAATATATACCTGAAAGCCTCAAATAATATGAATCTATTTGTTTTGAAAGGATAGTGTGGGCCAAGTTTTGTTCTAAAATGTGAATTTAGGGGTATATGAAGCCTCACGACCCTATTTGCTGCACAATTTGATAGGTGGTCTAAAAGTCCAATAAAGAGACGAGGAGTAGAAAAGATCCAGCCTTTTCGTATGAAGGAAATTGGTTCCTTTTTAACTGAATCAATCGATATTGTTCGCTTTGAGACAGATGATATTTCAATTGAACAAGTTGTACAAGTAGTAGTGTGTGTATGGTTTTTATGGGTATTTTTGTGGACACTTGAGCTACACTAGCCGGTGTCATGACCCAGGGATACCTGAGACCCTGTACCTTACCCACTAAACACCCTTATCACTAAAAATAAAGACAGAGGCCGAAATTTAGTTTAAAAGTTTATAAGAAGATTTTGGTTGGAAAATGTACAACTTTCGGCCACAGCCAATTCTCAACAATAAATACCATTTAAATACCATTTAACATTAAATAACCTTTATTAACAATAACCCCTGGAGAACTCGACAGTGCCCCCCGAAATTGGTCTTCTCACCAAACCGTACCGGCCACCAGCCCTCCAATACTGGCTCGATGGGTACCTCCTTCAGTTCACTCCAGGGAGTGCCATAAATGGGGGCCTAAGCCCCGCGCAGTTTCACCATCTAAGTGGCTGCCCTCCAGTACTAGCACGCCACCTAGCTTCTTTCAGCTCCAACTATTCTTGCGGCACTGCCGAGTTTCCGCCCTGCTGTGACAAAAAACAGAACAGAAACAAAAACAAAATACAATGGGTCAAAACATCAGGGAGGGTGGGTGGGTGACATCCACCAGCCAAAGAGACAGGACTTCCTGTCTGGCCGACTTAAGTCAGCTCCGTGACTCCGCCCCCTCTCCGCCCACTTACCTCATCCGACGTCCCAGGCCAGCTCCCCTGGGTCAAGGCACCCTCCACCTATCCTTCGTCCTGCTCCAGGCTAACATCCTAAGGCTATGAACCCTTCTGGGTCCTGCAGTTTTATGCTTTTATGTGGCTGCAACGTTTGTTGTGAAAGATTGTTGTGCAGCATTCTAGTTTCTAGTCCTTTTAACAGAAGAGTGTTTTTTTTACTAGTCCGAAGAAATTGAAGGTGATATTTGACTTGGTGGAATACAAAATGCACCTGTGGTATCCTTTGTACATAAAAAAATATCTAAATGCCAGTTCTAAAGCTTGAAAAGCTTTTTGATCTTCTGCTCTGTGCTAGAATAGGTTTTAGTGTACCCATTAGACGGAAGTAGTGCACATAAAACCTACAGCATAGTAAAAGGATTACAAAATAAAAAATACACCTCTTATTATCTTATCCTAAAAACATTAAAGCTGTCTGCCTACCATGCCTACCAAATAAGAGTGATGCCATTTGAGGCAATATATAAGCCCTGTTTTGGTTAAAGAGTTAAATACATGTTTGCTCCTTATTAGAAACACTACTGAGCATCTGTGAGTGATTTTAACAGACTGGTGAGCACACGTGCTTCGCTCAGAATCCTAAGCAACAACAGCCCCTTTTTTCTTGACCTTTTGGTTGTGCACATCCTGTTTACATTTACATAGAACAGAGGCTTTGAAAATAATTTTACCTAGAAAGAATTTATCATTCAGGCTAACCAATACCATATATACATATCAGCATTATCTAAACGCATACAGAGCAATTTTCAACACTTTTCAGGAGATTTCTATAGTTTGCATAGCCATGTATTTGTGAACGAGTTTATATATAGTACGTATTTCACCAACAATGGTATTGGCACTCTTCTGTCCTGTGCTAGTTGGAAGTGGCTTGGCCTTCAGCATCATACTTAAAAATGCTAGGCGATAGGCAACCAGTCTTAAGGCCCCCCCATACACCTTACAATCTTACCATACAATTTCTGTACAATTAACTTTCGACATGTCGATCGTCCAAACAAATCGAACGGGAATCGGCCCATGTATGGCTACCTTTTTAGATACACACATTTCGACTTAAGCATTCAAATTTCATTAAGTTTTATTAGATTAGCTTTCCTAGTCAGCGTGCTTTTTGCATGGTAACGCCATACATCATGCTTCTTATTTATCATTTCTACTTGTAGCCCTGTTCTCTAAAATTAAACAGATACAAAATTACCTGTAGTTACAAATTATAGCAAAGATTTGATTAATATCTGTCACTTCAACGAGGAGGGGTTTCCACTTCCCCAATATATAAATATATTTCAGGTAGACTAGTACACAGTAATGTTTGTGAATCTAAACATCACTTCCTCCTTTTTCAAAGGGTATGTGGATGTGACGTCTTTGCGTTTTTGTAAATAGCAAAATGTTGACTTGAAATATTAAAATCTATAAAGGATCTACCCCACTTACAGTTTTTTATTTGTTTAGGTGGGCATCCTTATAACTCCCTTCTTTCCTCCCATATTCTCATAAATGAAAATCACCTTTTTCTTATGGAGACTTAAAACTTTGCAAAAAAGACTTTGCAGCTGCTGTGAAGGATTGGCTTATCTGTAGCCAAACACAGTCTGATTTTCACCCAATTTTTCGGCCGATCGACCGCCATGCGCAATCGAGTGGGCCCATCTGGACAGATCGAGAATCGCACGTCAGATCGCACAGTGATCCGACATGTCGGTAGATTCCCGACCCCATTACCTTGAATGGGGACAGGAAGTCATCACGCAGTCTATCGAAGGAGAATCTCCTCGTCTATGGCTACCCTTAGCGTGGATGCAATTTTCTTGTTAAAGTCAAAATTCAGCATCTCGTTAAGCATCTCTAATTATACCCCACTGTTTAATCTGCTTTGGAAATTTAGAGCACCAATGTATGTCTCAGGAAGTACAGGAAGCACACTGCTCAGGTGAAGAACTTTCTGATACAAGATGGCATTATGTTAAGGATTGTTGTGACCAAGTATACTTTTTAGAAAAGTCAGATATAAGTTAGGGGGTCCATAGCAGCATGCTTGTTCTTGTTCTCAATTCAATTTTGAAACTAGAGGCCTGTGATCTAAATCTGCCTGATTCAAGACCAAGTGAGGTGCCTACTGCGTGGCAGCTCACTAACACTATTGATTGCTTATATTTATAATAGTTTACCACAAAAAAAAGAATCGCTAACATAACAATGTTCTGTAAATGTAAATAAATTCTTGTCAAACCTCAAAAACTTATGTTAACCACCTTGGCAGACGAGCAGGCAAAGAATTTTGGCTTGTTTGATTTTCTCATATATATACAGTCTGCTTCATGTTTTTCCATAACCCATCAGATTAACTGAGATTTCCATTTTTACTGATCCAACTTCCATTTTCTTTCTTGGCTGATTCTGTAACAGTGAGTGGCTCAGGCCCCAGGACAGCAAAATAGCCCCAAGCTCTAATGTTTCCACCACAATGTTTCTTGGCTGGTAACAAACCAACCAAAAGTGCCTGCAAGAATTCTCTCATGCTCAACTTTCCAAGCTTTATTTGTAGTGTGTCACAGTCTCATCTTGTGGCATTCTCACTGTGAGAATTGGTGAAGATTTTGAGAATGTCAGCTCTAGAAATTACCTGCTCTCATTTAAGGTAGAAATTTCGAATGTACACACTGTATTTTCGTTTGACCGTTCTTTGAATGAAATTTCGTTCGATTTTTGAACAAGAAATCGCTTCATTTAAATTCATTAGATCGAACAAAAATTATTAAATGAAACGACGTTTGATTTACATTTGTTTTTTACAAGATAGAAGAAAATATAGATGAAAATTTACCAACATGTCCAATCAGCTTTCGATAGATTTTTTTTGTTCGATATTGGTCGAACGATATCTTTGGATTTTTCGTTCCAATGATTAAAAATCTATCTTTTTGAATCTATCAAATATAAATGTGTTCCCACTTTTACTCCCTTTGTAGCTGTTTAAAATATTATCCCAAAAAGTCCTACATTTGTTATAAGTTCAGAGCTATCCCGTTCCATCTACACATTTTGTGCACTACCGAATTTTTTTTTCAAATTATTTATCTTGTGCTACAGAATGATGAGACTTTTTGTTGTCAGGAATAGGAGTGGTTAAGTAGCCAATCCCCCAAAAAAACAATCCTTCCTCATGTTTCGTGGTGCACATCAATGTTTTTTTGTATTAAAGCATTCTTTGCTACACACTTTGATTTGCACCCATCTTTGCGGTGCACACAAGGCTGTTAATCTGCCTCGAATTTGGGTGCAATTCATAAGCTTAAGCATTAAATTTGACAAAGGACTTTTGGAAGCACCTGTTATTTGTACAAAATTCCTTGTTTTTTGTTATGATGTGAACTAAAACAACAATAAAAATGTGATATAGATTGTAATTAAAATCTCTTGTTCAATCTCTTCAACTTAAAAAGATAAATTTTTGGGGTCAGGGAAATTGGTGATTGATTGTATGTTTGCCAACTGTAGTAACAGATATTTGATCAACTTTTTTGGAATCAACAAAGTGTAATCAATTTCAATACAACCAATTAAAATTTACCATCATGTCCAATCATTTTTCAATAATTTTTTTTCCCAATTAACATTTTTAAGGGCTAGTTTCCATTATACGTCGGGACCCCTACACTAAGCGTATACGCTTAGCAGGGGTCCCGACGTATCCCACAGATATTGCCTGCCGGCTCAGGGTCTGTTTACACATCCACCAGTGTAAAGGCTAAACTTACTCGACTAGGTTCAGCCTTTCACCGGCGGATCGGCTTGGCGCAATGAAGACATAGTCTCCGCCGGGCAGGTAAGTCTATCTGCTACGTTTGGACCTCCCACTAACTGTGTACGCTTAGTGGAGGGGTCCCAAAACAATGGAAACAAAGCCTTAAGGTTCATCTAACCATGTGGGCTGCCATAGATTTTGAATCAATTAACAAAAAAACTGATTTTTTTTGATGAATCCAGTTGAGTGAACTTCTAAAATCTAGACCTTTATGGGGGCCTTATAGGGGATGCTGGTGGAACATCGACCGGGCAGAGCAATGCAGCACCTTGAAGATTTGTGGATGGCAGCTAGCTACATGTTTTCTTTTTTTGCTTGTTATTTATTTATATTTGTTTGTGTACTTCTATTGTGCAGTACAGGTCTGCTCAAGTATACTAAAGATAGCCACAGATGTGCAGATTTTCTCTCAATAGTGACATTATCACGCTGCAGTCGGCCCCTGAGAGGATCTTTCGGCACCCTTTGTGTCCCCATCCAAAGTAATGGGATAGTCCAGGAATCTACCAAAATTGTCGGATCACGGTGCGATTTGACATGTGGGTGATTCCGGAACCATCTCGTCAGGTGGGTGCACCTGATTTTGGTCCGAGTGACTGCCGGGCAATTGGTGAGAACTTGCACGGCGATTGATTAGCCGAAAAATTCCTGCCAGTGTATGGTTACCCTTTAGTCTGGACCCTGGCCATTGATTTCGTTTTCATTAATAATTATATTATGTTCCACATATCACTTGGCCAATTTAAACCATTTTTATTATGGTTGTGATATGATCATACCAATACGGATATGGATTACCTCCAATAAGCAGCTTTTTATTGTGTCAAACCGTTTATAGTTAACTGTTTTCAGGAGCTCTGTGGATAGGGACTCTTGTTGCAGCAGCAGCAGCTATGTTCTCTTGGGGGCTGGAGGGCCTTTGATCTATCTTGAGTCAACATTTTGCTGTTTGTCAGAACATGTACAGTACAAACAATTTATGCTTCAGAGTAGACCAGCTGAACCACAGCCAGTCAACGTGTATATTAAAAATGTCTAGTCGTACCAGTGAACTCTGTGGTGGAGTATTGACAGGGTAATTAATGCCTTTTACAGATGAAAAACTGAAACTTAAGCTAGACATACACAGTTCAATTTTAGCGCTCGATCGGCCTAAAATTATCAAAGTTTACATCGATCGAACTTAAATCGTATACTGCACACATGGTTCGATCAGTGAAAATTGTTCGATATCGATCAAAAAGTGATCGCATATGTTGGAAAATTGTCGTCGGTTATACAACGATCGAACAAAAATCGTAGCATTGTGTTGTTTGGTCGATTTTATTCAATAATACATTTATATATGACTCTTTCCTGTGTTTTTGCTGATAGGCTGCATGCCGGGGGGGTGGGCAGTTCTGTTGGGTGCTTGGTTGGGCTTTTGATATTGTTAGCAAACCCAGCACCACCCCTCCCCCGCTCAACAAGACCTGCCATGGGGCCCGGACATTTTTGCTGTACCGGGCCCCATGATTTCTGATGGCTGCCCTGCGTATTATGATCGCATGACGAGCGAACCCTCTATGTGGTACTACTTTGGATTCGAATTTGATCGGTGTCCGAGGAAAAGATTGAGATCTAAAATTGTATCAAAGATCGATTGTGCTAAAATCGAACCGTGTATGCCTAGCTTTACAGATCCAGAAATAGACTTTCGAAAACACTGTTTAGACAAAACACAACTATAATATATTGTAACCTACCATTTTTTGCTCGATGTAGTGGTAGAAATGTTTGATGCTGTCTGTGTGACAACCATAAATGTACCCATAGACCCATGGTGCTAATGGGATATAATGTAATTTACACTTTGTTGTAAAATCACATTAATGACACCAGTGGTCACCAATAACAAGGCTGGGAGTGGAGAAAAAAAAACCCAGTAGCTAAATTTATAGTGCCACACACATGATGGCACCTTCCACAACATATGGTGGCCACATTTGTTTTCATGAAGTTTGAAATAATGAAGTATGTGAGAATATAAATCTCATTCTAATCCTAATTTTATAGTTTAGGCCCTTTTTAAATTGTGATCATCACAAATGTTCTATTTTTGGATCATCCAATGCAACCCTATATAAAATCCCCTGAAAATCTGCATGTTAGAATTACTAACATTAGTAGATTTATTGTAGTTTTCTTTCTCATTAGTAAATTTGTTTTGGCTTCTGAAAATCATTGCAGTCATTTTTAAGACACTTTTCATCTGCTGGTGGTGTCATATAGATGGCTTAAGGCCCCAATACACTTTTCCATTTACCTGCTATCAATATGAGATTTGGAGATACAGATTTTGGATTGATGTTGGTTCTATCAAACAAAAGCGTAATTGAAGGAAGTTGATCATAAACACACCAAAATGTCTGCCATTAAACGTATAAGTATGCCGATTATTTAAATCGAACCAAAGTCAGGCACAACTAAACAATATTCCATATACATTCAATGTATAATCAATTGGTAAAAAATTTCTGATTTCCAGACAATCAACTTAAACATGGGAAAATCGAAACATGTATAGGGGCCTTAAGAGTAGTGTTGTGCTGTTGTTTCATTTCCCAGACTGTAGAATTTTGCTGCCTTACCTTCATGATTACAAACATGACAAGACGCCCGTCGTTTCAACAACAGGGTTTCAGAAACAGGCAGGGTTGGTAATTCAGAAAGTAGTGGGCTGGATTAGGTGTGATCAGAATGTTTGAAATTGAATGGGATTGTGTTTTGGCAACTCTGAATCGATTTAGGAGGTTGGTGGGGCAGAGGTCATGACTGGTCCACGAAATATAGATATTTAAAACTTGTTTGAGAAAAATTCTATTCTGAAAAGTAAATATATGTAATATTTTAAAATATGTGGGCATTTGGTAGCTCTGCTACTAGTAATTGCAATTTCTTTAGTGCCATGGGACTAGAGGGCCTAAAGGTCAAAGACGTTTCAGAAGAGTTTACAGTCCAAAGACTTTGGAAAATAAACTTCTGGAATGTTATTTTTTTTTTAAATAGACCAGAACACCATTAGGAATATTGGGCAATTCACAACATAACTTCTCTGTATGGAAAACATATATTCAGATTCAGAAGTTTTCTTTAACCCCAGAATAAAAGGCAGAATGGTCTAGAATATACAGGTGTCCATAGACCTAGTATTTCCTTTTATGAGAACTAGCTTCGATTTTCTTTCATTTATCACATACTCATTATTCTCACTCTGTGTCTCTGCGATTCAGACACCTTCTGAATGTCAATTCTAAGCTTTCATTTTTCTTTTCCAGGTAAGATTATGCCAAAGCCCCAAACTTCAGCTGAAGAACAGCCCTCCATACATACTTGATATTTTGCCTGACACATATCAACATTTAAGACTTATTTTAAGTAAGTACGATGACAATCAGAAGCTTGCACAGCTCAGTGAGAATGAATATTTTAAAATCTACATTGACAGTCTAATGAAGAAATCTAAAAGAGCAATAAGACTCTTCAAGGAAGGAAAAGAGAGAATGTATGAAGAGCAGTCACAGGAAAGGTAAGGAGCCGCTTCTATTCCCTATGTGGCAGCAATATTCCATAAAACTTTCATACAGACAAATGACATGTTATTATAGTCTGAACTGTCAACAAAACAAATTCGGCTGTTTAATACCAGCTATAATTTTCTGTACTTCTGTAAACATGACGTTAGAGCCTGTCTCACAGGTACCTTTTTTCCTATACACCATTCCAAGTCCTACTTTACAGTAGTAAGAAGCGTCTGTTGTATCTTAAATATAGAAGCAAGATGCTGTCTTAAGGTGTGATGTCTTCAATAGGGACATCATCTTCACTCTTCTTTTTATCAACCCTAGAAAACTTTCAAACTATTCAGGGATAGCCTTGTGTGTTGAAACTGCCTCTGACAGCTTCCCTACCTCTGCCTCCACCTCCTGGTCCCACATAGTCATACTGAATTGTTAAGAATAAGACACAAGCAGACAGAGATGAGTAAACCCCCCTATACTTCCTGCGATCTGCGATTTTGTCTGTTTTTCCCTGGCCGATCACATTACTTTGGATGTGGTCTAAAGTAATGCCTGGCACACAAGGGGTGCATGCCGATCCTCTGGGTAACTGATGTCAACACGCTTTAGATATTTTCCCCACCTCCTTATACATTGTAGCGCCTGACTGCTGAAAAATACTGATGAACTGGCTGCTCTGCCGGCCAGAACTCCTTATAAATCCAATTGGAGGCCTGGAAGATGTCGAGCTCACCTTTGTCTGCATGTCTCTCTTAATTGAAGGGCCATATGCTCTGTTGCTGGTATCTGGTGACAATCTTTTTTTCTAAGATTTTAAAGAATTGCAATATATTACATTGCCTGTGAAATCACAATTTATGGCATCATATCCCATTCTCAGTAGATTTTTGCCAATGCACCCGCCCTAGTTAGCTATTGATGAATTTCCTAAGGATACTGAACGTTGCCTCAATTGATATTCTCCCCTCCATTTCATCTTCACCATGAGTTTCATTGTTATTTTAGTCTATAGCAAAATCAGCATATTTGCAGCTAGAATGTCACGATGACCTGACTGCAGAAACTATAACTGCCAGGCCTTATTTCATACGAAACATACTTAACCGCAAGTCAAAACAAGAACATGTTATGCTACTTGGTTTTTTTGTATGTAGCATCTGGCCTGTTTGGCTCCTGGATACTGTGAACACCATATACGCATGCTTATATTGTGTTATATGTATTGCACTTACTCAGTTGAGCCAATCACCGCACCCTGTTTTGCCTATATAACTTTTGAAGAAAGCGTCAGACAATTCTTTGATGCCATACTCTCTCTCTCTGTGCGTGTCATTCTTACAAGAGTTGTCTCAAGATGCATCTGATGGTGAAGGTGTACCAATGACCAGTGAAGTAGAGGGAGCCATTCCTTTCATATACTATTGTATTCTGGTAATTACCCTATATACTCTAGTATAAGCCGAGTTTTTCAGCCTCAAAAAATGGGCAGAAAATGCTCCCCTTGGCTTATACTCAAGTCAGCCACGGTCCACATACCTCTGGTGAATTTCTATGCTGATCGCTTCAGGCAGGCAGCTTCCCTCTTTAACTGAATATCTTCTCTAAACTACTGTAAGCTCTGTGTTCCCGACTAACAGCTGATCGATATAAACAAACTCCACACTGCCGCCTGGTGGCCTGGTTACTAGTACAGATACAACACTTCATATTCTATCCTATGATTAAAAATAAGAATTGCCTTGCAAAACCCATCCTGTAATATTAATAATCCTGTGCTCTCTTAAATTTATTGAGGTTGGGGCACTAAGATTAATCCTGCTTGATTAATTCCTAGGGGCAATGGTGCTTTCTCTATATTTTTCTCATTTAAAAAACTCCACTATCGGACCTTGCATTTCCCACCATCGGCTTTTACTCGAGTCAATAAGTTTTTCCAGTTTATGTAGATAAAATAAGGTACCTTGGCTTATACTCGGGTCGGCTTATACTCGAGTATATACGGTATGTAAATTCTACAGACCAAAAGCAACCAAGTTCTGGCCCACTACAAACTATACTTTTTTCTGGGTTCGCCAGGAGAGGGGGCTCCATGTTGTGATCTCAAATGCTAGGGAGGTTAAAGCAGTGGTTCCCAAACTGAGGGGGGCATGGAGGTACTACGGGGGCGCAGCTAGGTAGCTGAGGGAGGAACATAAAAGAAACCAACCTAGGAGGAATAAGCTACAGATATAAAGTAGAGTGCATGTTATGTGTCTTTTTTCTGAGTTTCTGTGTGGGTTTGTCTCTATGTGAATTATTTATGTCTCTGTATGTTTACTTTGAGCGAGATGTATTTTAAATAAAGTTTAAGGGCCATTCAAAACTGAAGTGTGGCTGTGGTGTATTTTTTTTTACCAGTAACTCCTCTTTTCCACATCTGCCTTTTCTATATAAGTATATGTGAGAATGAATGCTGCAGTGCGTTACCACAAAACTCAAAAGCAGGGGAGGTGTGAAAGGTTCTTTGGAAACCTGTGTACCTCACATACTGTACTGCAACGAAAACGCGGCCTTAAAGTATTCTTTGAAATATGTATTTATTTTTAAGAAATGCATCCAAACCGCACCACAATTCCCGCTCTTCCTCCACCCCTGTCCACACAGTCGCCGTCATTAAAGGTCATTAATGATGCCGGCTGTGTGGGCTGGAAAGCGACCGAACGAACTGGGTTCGTCTCAACTGCTGGGGAGGTTGATGCTATTATGGGCTTCAATATTATATTTTTTTAGATTTTTTTCTCTTCAGGTTCCTATTTTGTTATTCACATTGCTTTCAGCTTTGTGTGTGAAAAAGGATGAGTCAGGGAGCAGAGGGTTACAAGGAAGCATTCACAGCAACCTGATGTCATTTCAAAACAGTTAACCCATTTGCTTGTTTTATTTACGTAATCCCACCTCGCGTTAAAAACCTACTATGCTCGTTGCTTAAACAAAGCGCTGAACTAATCTGCTATGGGGTCAAAATAGTTTTCTAAACTGATTATCTACATGAACAAAGCACAGACATTCTGATCCTCTGCATAGACAGTTTCTAGTATGCAAATTTATATAACATTACATGACCCATCATATTTGCAGATATCACTTTACAAATCTGCCCTGTAGGTAAAGCCTTATCCGCCGAATGTATTTTCTGGCGAGAATCTGTGGCGACAGTCTCAGATGCTTAACCTTGCTTGAGGCTATAGTTTTGCAATTTAACTTGAAATGGTCTAAAGTTGAAAACTCAGGTAGGAATCTGAAAGAACACATTTTAACAGAAAAAGGACGCAAAAGCTGTGTGTTCTTATTTTTTTGTTTCTGGGAGAACCTACAGTGCATTCAGAATGTATTCACAGCACATCACTTTTTCCACATTTTGTTATGTTACAGCCTTATTCCAAAATTTATTAAATGTGTTTTTTTGTTATCAGAATTCTTAACGCAACACCTCATAATGACCATATGAATAAGGGTTCATTTACACTGACCCATTAACGTGACCGCCAAGCGGACGCCACATTAGGCGTCCGCCGGTTGGTTTTCAGGCTTCCGTGCCATAGGACCTCTATGGGGTCCTTAATTAGACGCCCTGTAATAGCCTGCACTGTTTTGCAGCCGATCACAAGGAGTTGTTTCTCCCGAGGCTGCGTTTGCAAGCTGTCGAGAACCGACGGTCTAAGCTTAGCCTAAGTTTACTTGAGGTTTTGGCAGCTTTATTAAAAATAAATAAACCTGGGAAAAGTACATTATATAATGTATATAATATATATAAATAATTATATTATAATATTATTATTATATAATTTACAAGTATATACAGCCTCAAAATTTAGCTCATGCGCATCCTGTTTCCCCTGATCATCCTTGAGATGTTTCTGCAGCTTAATCAGGAGTCCACTTGTAGTAAATTTAGTTGATTGAACATGATGTGGAAAAGCACACACCTGTCTATATGAGAGCTGAAAGAGGGCAAATGTACCTTCTACAAAGACACAAAGGAGTCTGGTTCCAAAAAGTCTTACTTTATTAGCTCATAAATAGGTGATGTTCAAAACTTATTTGTATATATTGATGCATAATTCAGCATTAAAGAGAGTATTCATATAAATAAAAATGCATTAAAAACTATGATGGCGCTTAGATAACACCCTGGGCGTTTCGCACGTGGTGAAGGTGAGTCCTCTTCATTAGATGGAGGTCAATGGCGCCGCCTACCCCTTCCCCTCCGGCATCACCGGTGATGCAATCGGAATGGGCACTTGAGCGTAGGCCGGTACGCCGATTCTCAGAACCGCAGAGGGAATTTGGTGAGTTTTTAGTGAGTTAACTTGGGCTGAATTCCCAGGAGGTTAATGTGTCTTAAATGTCCTTGTAATTTCAACTAGAGTAAGTACTGTAAAGTCTTTATATCTCATTCCTGTAATCCTCTGCTTAGCAGAATTCAGATTCTGCCTTTGCTCTTTGTAATGTCAGGGTCTTCAGTGTGATATTCACTATCACTTGTATATCATTTGGCTAAAAGCATCTCTCGCCTTTTAAGTCTGTGAAATTTCAGATTTTCATTTCCTCTTATTACATTTATTGTTAGGAAATCTGTTTGCCAAATGTACTGCAGCAATTTTCTAATTGATGTTCTTAATTGAAATGGACTATATTGCTTTTCACAGCATCATGATGTCCTAGAAATGATTGGAAAAAGCATTCCAAATACACGTGAGGTTTTTCGCTGTTCTACTGAAAGTATTTTTTTTTCCCCTAAATTGAACACCGGCAGCCTCATGAGAGGACTAGAGACATGCTTGAATTGCTCCGAAATACTCCTATTTAACAAACACCACTTGTATATGCAGCTGGTTCTGTGCGTGTTTACATTAGTGGACATGTTGTATGAATGTGAGATTTATCACAATTATACAGCTATTTAAAAGAAGTCTTTGTAAAAAAATGTTGTTAAAGCAAAAGTCTTCATAAGTCTTTCATTATACTTGAGGATGAAAATCTATTGTACCATGGCCATGTTGTTCCCAGCATTGATGACTGTAACATTTGTTAGGACAAAAAAGCAGGTTTAATCATTTAAAAGACTTTGCTTGTATAGCTCATATGTTCAATTGGGTCCTGACAACTCATAGTTTAAATCTAGCTATATTCTATGCAGGCAAGAATTGGTGGTGATTTGATTGGCCAAATCAATTTTTTTTTTTTTTTTTTTTGTAAATTTATTAACAATCATAATGCTATACAAAACTACTTTTTACCACAGTAATCACATTTAATATTGAAATAGTATATTCAACGATGAACATTTTTGGTTGAACACATGAATCCAGCATAATTAGCGGCTGGAGAAGATCTCATTGTCTATACATAAAATAATTAAGCTAGGCATACACAGTTCAAACGACTTAAAACTATCAAAAAGAAAATATAGTATGTCTCTCCTGTCTGGGCGACACTAGATTAAGGGATTTTTCAGGCAGTACCAATAGTAGCTATTATTAACTTAAATTTTATTTTTCATTTTTATGGTAAAAAACATTGATTTACAGTGTAATGTTATAATCACATCACCAGTTCAACAAAATGACCAAAAAACATTTCATCTCATTCAACATGTTTCGCATATTCAAATAATCGAATTTTTTGCTTCATCAGGAATTGTACAAGAAATGTCAGAAAGTCTCTGTGGGAGAGCAACAGAAGTAGGTGAGTTTTAAAAAATCTGTTTATAATGGTATAATTAGTCTATTCCGTATTACACTTACAATTATTGGTCCCTCTATTGGTGACTCTACATGTAAATTAGGTCCTCCTTATTTCTTCCAATTGGTCACTTAACGGTGGGTGAGCACCTGGCTTGGGGCACGGGGAGTTGTAATTTTCTCCAGTCCACTGAATAAAAATGAATTATATTTGTGATTAAAGACTATTTCGTCCTTTATCTTTGATTGATAAAGGACGAAATAGTCTTTAATCACAAATATAATTCATTTTTCGGAGGACCTAATATACATGTAGAGTCACCAATAGAGGGACCAATAATTGTAAGTGTAATACGGAATAGACTAATTATACCATTATAAACAGATTTTTTGATACTCACCTACTTCTGTTGCTCTCCCACAGAGACTTTCTGACATTTCTTGACAATTCCTGATGAAGCAAAAAATTTGATTATTTGAATATGCGAAACATGTTGAATGAGATGAAATGTTTTTTGGTCATTTTGTTGAACTGGTGATGTGATTATAACATTACACTGTAAATCAATGTTTTTTACCATAAAAATGAAAAATAAAATTTAAGTTAATAATAGCTACTATTGGTACTGCCTGAAAAATCCCTTAATCTCCTGTCGCCCAGACAGGAGAGACATACTATATTTTCTTCTTGATTTCTGTTGGGATGTGGCAAACCCTTTTTTCTTTGTGAATAGTACCCTTAAATCTCTTTAGCAACTTAAAACTATCAAAGTTTACATCGATCGAGGAGGGGGCCTTGTATGTGTAGTGTACACTGCTGTGATAGGCTCCACCCCCTTTCCCCTGCCAGGAGCCTATCGCAGGCTATGGGCTGTGTGTGCTATTGGCCCCCCCCTCCCCCCCATTTGTAGGGAAATTGGTCTTATAGTGCGAAGAATACAATATGTTCCTTAGGATGTTTGTGGGAGTGTAAATGTCTGATTTCATAAAATATTTATTTTCTGTTTTACAAATGTTTTGCACTTTCCAACAAAACATTTCCAATATAAGTTAACATATTGACAAAAGGTAGAAGAGTTTTGAGGGGTTTTTTTCCGTATGAATACACCATATTCAGAGTTAGATTTTTAATACATAAAATAAATAGTTAATTAAATATAGAAATCCTGTTAAAGTGAGCACTTAGCCTTAATTTGAGGTAAGGTTTGTTTACTGGCAACTCATCCCAAGCTAACATCAAACATACTCACCTGTCCAGTAAAAGCAGGAGGGACAGGGGGCACTGGGCTGTACCATTGACCTCCATGTAATGGAGGTGGCGTTGATTTTTTACAGCACATTCCTGTCATAAATAACGACAGTTTTTTAGGTACATGTATTTAGATCAGTTAAACTGCTTAGCTGAACTTCACAAGTGCCTCTAATTTGATGCTTTTTTTGTAGCTATCCTATGGTATGGTAGTCTATAGTATATGGTACAGTTTAGTTAATTAATCAAGAATGGATTGTTCTGTACAAAAAAAAAATATCTATGTCTCTGAAATATAGGAATATGTCCTAGCAGTTAACATTTAATGAACATGCTGTGTTTGTCTGACAAACGTTTTATGTGTCAGAGCTTGCCTAGTATCATTCAATTCTACAGAATTTTAAAAGTGAGGATGTTTCTAACATGCTGGTCCAATGGCTGGGAGCATTGCTATCTATTGTTATGATATACAGTTTTGAACCAAGGTGTCTGTAGATATAGAAGGCCTTGTATTAATGCTGTCCTGCAGTTTCTTCTTCCCCAGTGGCTCTGGTGATGAATAAAACCATTGCTTGGTTTAATCCTAAACCCACTTGTTGCCTTTCCAAAAATGCTGAGGTCTCTGGTACTTCATAGACATTCCAGCCATTGCCCAGTCTTGCCAAATAGTTGCCAGATATTTATTGTCTGTGGTTGCAGTTGGTTACTTGCTGGTCATAAAATATCTCTGTTTGGATCACAGAATTCCTACAGGGAGAGCTGGTTATATACAATGCCATGCAATGTGGGTACTCAACAGTTGTAAATTAAGTTTGTTGTAGATGGCAAAGCATACACAGAAGTATTGTTTTGAGTTTTCCTGCAACATTTCACTGCGTTTTATAGACTACAGCATAAAGATAAAACATGTCTTTAATGGTCTAAACTACCCAGGAATTTTAGTTTTTGCTGATGGAGTTTTGCAGCATCCATTTGTTGTAGTAGCACTATGCTATCACAGGTTTCTGGTGAATGTTTATTCATTATGCCTTGTAAATGTTCATAGAATTGCAATTATGGTCAACCTGTTGACCGTTAGTGATGGTGGCACAGACATTAAGAATAATATTCCATTCAAGACAACAGTAGTAGTTGGTGTTAATACTTTCTGTAACTGTAAAAACCGTTCGTTTAACACAAATGAACCCATAGCTCTGTATACGTACCACCTGCTTCAGAATTCTCTTTGTGCCAAATCATAGGACCATGACAGATTGCCCTGTTAGGCTTCATCCTGCATAAAAGCCAAAAATGCAACAAAGGTGTGCAGACCATTTTATAGATGTGCTGTATGTTTGTAAAATACATGTAATTGTGCTCTGTTTCTGAAAGCATAATTTCTATTAAACACTTGTGACTTGGTTATATGGTATAGCAGATTGGCTGATGACCTGAGAGTGCCTACAGCATGTTTCAAAGTTGTATAATTACTGGTGGTTGTAAAATATTGATGGCCACTTCCACCCTGGCCGTTAGCATTCAAAGCTGCATTTGGTAATCTTTGTACCTGTTTTGCATCATTTATTTAACTACTCCTGTCCATATATTACTGTGATCACTTATCTCCCTGGCATTATAATTTTATGATCACAAACTAACATTATCTTTATTCCATTTTACTGTATAACTCTATATGAACACCAAATGGCCATGAAAAGAATGGTCAGTGCTCAATATTTATGTTCCTTTAGGAAAATTGCCTTTTATAACAAAGCTTGCTACATATTTGAAGCATGCACTATTAATCCTGAGTTTTTATCACGGCCACCGCATAATCATTAGACTCGGTAATATAGCCAGGAATTAATAAACACGTTGTTTGAATGCTTAAATAACGGCAAGTTGCAGGAGTTGCTAGGCAGCAAATTTGACTACAGCCACAACGGAGATGTCAGCTGGCATGTGGACTTTGTGTGGGTATTAATGATGTTTCCTTTGGAGTCTTTAAAAATAAATAAATAAAAGTAAATCTAGAATTTGCATACCAAAACTGTGGCAGGGGGAGATGAGAGAAATTACCTTAAACTTGGGTTAATCTGCTCAATAGGCTGTTCCTTAGCCTAGGGCTATACAAGCTTTTATAAACGTAACTGCTCATTGACTTACTACTAGGAGCACAATATGATGCTAATGAAATCATCATCTTCTTTTTTGGGTATGGTTAAACTTTTTGCCAGCTGTTTATCAATATTTATATATTTTTTGCCAGCTGTTTATCAATATTTATATCAACACATGATCTAATTTTTCTAAAGGCGGCATTCACATGGTCCCATATTGACAGTTGACAGCAGCTCTGAAGGCACTCGGCTGCGTTCAGAATGCCCCCATATAATCAGTATTGGGCCTGAAAAGTGACTGGGCCTCATTTCCCTCCTTCCCTTCTGCAGCACTATGCACTGGAAATGTTTCCATGCGCCCGCGTGTATGGTTCCTTACGCTAAAAATTAAGAAAACCTAAATTGTAATTAAAATAAAGGTAAGTTGCTTCTATAACACTTGTGTTATTGCACTGACCCTTCAAGGTTTGAGAGGCTCTAAATTCCCTGCTTGAAATGTATATTTCTTTTGAGAAGATATATATGTAAGCTATTTTCACTGTAATTTATTTATTCATTATTATGAAAGAAGGTCGAATTTTTGTAGAATAGTTGATTTTGTTAATGTATTAACATGCTATTGTAACCAAAATTAATGGGGATGCAGTTAAGATTTGTAAGGACATTTGAAGTAGTCCGTGAGTCTGCCAAGGTCCCTTTGTCTAACACATCTACGATGCGTTAAGAAATCCGTCGGTATCCTGTAAGGCATGTGCTGGGTTTTGTTTGCGTAAAATCCAACGTAGAGCCCTGCGTTGGCATAAACGCAACGGAGCCCAACAAGTTAAGCAGCTAACAGAATCAATGCATTGTCTATTGCAGTATTTTTCAACCTTTTTTGGGCAAAGGCACACTTGTTTCATGAAAAAAATCGGAGG
>CM070033.1:89347341-89365272 GCA_036250615.1 Ptychadena robeensis
ATATCCCCCTAAAATAGCTAGAACTAAAAACTACTTCCAAAAATATTCAGCTTTGATATTGAGTTTTTTTGGGGTCATTGAGAACATGGTTGTTGTTCAATAATAAAAATGATTCCTCAAAAATACCACTTGCCTAATAATTCTGCACTCCCTGTATTATTAAATTTGTGTTGCCTTCACCATACCCATTGCAAGAGTTAACCTTGTATTTAGGGCTTCAGGAGAAGAGCTTTTTACTTGCATGAACCCTTTCTCTTGGGCGCTTAATCTTCTAATAGACACTTTCCTGGCTTCTACTGACCATGTTTTGTTTGGACACACTACAGTTCGTTCTTGTGACTATAGATGAAATAAGCTGGAGAAACAAGGGAACCATAGGAAATGCCATGTCTGTTTTACTTATACCATACAATATTCCTCAAACACCTTTTATAGAAAAGCTACTAGCAGTGTAGGTGAGGTTCAGAAAGTTGAGCTGTAAGATTGAGAAGGAGAAGCATGTTTGTTATACTTGTTCTGGTTCTTAGTGCTGTTACTAATTTCAAACTTCCCTTGCTCCATGCTACATTTTTTCTTTATGTCCATCAATTACTTTAGATTTTGTATGCATGGCAGATAAACTCAAACTGGACTTTTTTTTTTACTATTGTTGAAGACTGTTCAGGGCCAATTCATGTCACTATTTGGATTGGGTGGTTACGCGTTTTTTTACGCCTCCAATCCTGACGCAATTTATGGTGACCTATTTGAAGGTGTCTATGCTATGTGGGTGTAAATATTGGAACGTGGTCCTAGAACTTGTTTGACCTAAAGTGGCTTGGTTGGCTATAAATGGACATATTACACCTGTGTGACACTACCTGTAACAATTTATAGGATAAGATTACAGAACACCTATAACAACTACAGTTGATTTTCTAGAAAATGTCCAATTAATCCTGTGGTGAAATATGCAAAATACCGTATGTAAATAATTTAAGCACTGCTTTGCAACTATGTGCCATAATGATAGCATCAATTAGATATCCTCTAGGAATATAGTTGGATCTTTCTGTAACGCCTAATTTTCCTGGGTATAAGGACAGTTTGTCTACTTTTTTTTATTCATTCTTTTATTTATTAATTTATTATGTTATGGGAAGATAACAAGTAATCTTCTTTTCTTATTTGTTGATTGGGAAAGAGTTGTAATTTGGTCTTGGCTACGGTTTGTTACCTGACCAGGTGAATTATGTATGGTCTTTATTTTTTGGTATTTAAGATCAAATTCTGTTAACCTGATAAAAAAAAACTGAAAGCACAGGACCTTCATTTTTATATGATTTTTGGTAATTAGTGAGATGAAAAAGTCCTTTTTAGAGTGCTCATTGAAATGTTGTTAATGCTTTAACCTATTGTTCGTTATCATTATGAGATGCATACATACATACATAGGTTTTAGTATAAAGAGTACTGGATGTTGTTGCTGTACAAAGTCAGGAAGTGGTGTGTGATTGACATCATATTTGGTATAAGTGCTGGTTTTGTTTTGAACTTTATATAACGAAATATTCTCTCCGTATGTATTTTTGTCCATATAGTATTTTGGTTTACTTTTGACCACCATGAGCAGAACCATAGTATTTCTGAAGACGTCAGTGCACTAGGTACAGCCTTTATAAGCAAGTTAAACCTTATAATGAAATACAATGTAATTACACTGAAAATCCGCCTTGAGCTGTGGTTCTGTTTACAGTCAACATACAGGGACCTGGCTGTGGCATAACTACATCTATATATTTATCTAAACTTGTAAATAGTTCAATAACTGAATTGGTTACAAGCCCCCCGTTAACTAGTGCAATAATAAATGCTTATACATATTTTAATATAATCTGGAAGGGTGGGTTTCTTGTGGCAATATGTTTACTTATCCACTTGCATCTTTATAACTTCTGTACTAACCGTAAAATTCCTAATGTTAAATGGTCAGGGTATAAGAGACAGTTTAGAATTTCTTTGATGTGCTGCTCTTCTTCTAAGGCTTCTGTGATCTCATCAATATGCTTTATAAAGTGTATTTTATATGTAGTTCAATCATAGGAGGCCAGGTTAAGTAAAGAAAAATACGTCCAGAACTCAAAATTGTAATTGGGTAAAAGTATTTACATATAGTTAGATGAATAAAGACTAGACAAATTACAGGATGTGTATCACATGGTTAAGTTAATGTTACAAAAATGCTGTTAGCATGCTTAAGTAAACTTTTCCCCTTTCTTTGCAGGAGAAACCTTACGAAGCTGTCCTTAATATTTAGCCATATGTTGGCTGAAATTAAGGCAATATTTCCCAATGGACAGTTTCAAGGGGATACCTTCCGTATAACAAAAGCAGATGCTGCAGAGTTCTGGAGAAAATTCTTTGGAGAAAAGTAAGTGTTATTTAAGAGAAACGTTGAAGAACCATGGCTAGGTACTTTGGGGAGACTGAAGGTATGGGGAACGGACTGAGGTGGGACTGTGGGTTTGATCAATGGGGAGGCCTTTTGACCTTTTAAGACTGGAGACGGGAGACTATACTACCCCTCACATTTCACAAACGCAAGCTAGTGGGCCTATTAACTTCAGTAGTTGTGACTTGACTGCAACAATGAGGCTAAGACGTAAAAGGACGTGCCATTTTCCCTGGGGGGGTTGCAAGGTTTATGTTTTGTTTATTTTTCTGTTTGTTATGATGGACCTTTGTATGTATATTTTGGTTCTGGAACACTAGAGCCATCGAACGTACTAACTTGCCGTATGTATTTGTAACCTGTTATCGAATTTCCTACTACTTTTATTCGGTCTATGGTACTGTTGTGTTGTGGTTGTTATTGTATATTGAAAAACCCTTAATAAAAAGATTTTCAAAAAAAAAAAAAAAGAACCATGGCTTTCTCCTGATTATAATGTGTAAGAAATACTGCCTACCAACCAGTAATTATGAAAATGAATCCGCCTGTGTTGACTAATCTGCTCAACTGCTTTACGTCAGCAAATTTGACATCGTCATTGTTGTGGTTATTTTTTTCTTACTTTTCACATCTGATGTTCTAACCACTTTTTCTAGCATCGGAAACAAATAGCACAACTTATGCCCTTTGTCTTCCAAGGATACATCATGTTATCTTCTGGTGACAGCAATTCAGCTATGTCATTATCAAAGCTTGTTCTTTACAATCTTTGATTTACTTGGAATTATTACGTATAATTTGTACAGAGCAACTACTTCCTTCCTGCTCATACACATTTACTTGAAAACAACATGTTTTTGTTCCCATACAGAATGTGTACATGGGATTTCCATGCACCCGAGTCTTTATTACACATCCTATTTGGGTAATGCAGACAGTGGGGCTACACATAAAGTGTTTCTGTCCCCAGTGGTAAGTGTTATAGACTCCTGCAGCCCTTTTGATTTAGTCCAGTGGTTGCCAACCTGGGGTATGCACCCCAGAGCGCATGATAGAGAGCAGCTGCAAGCTCAGTTCCATGCTCCCCTTCACTCTCTCTATAAACCTAAAGTGAATGTGGTAAACTCAGGCTGGTAAAATGTAAACAAGTTTATTACAAAGCTAATAGGTATTATCACCACAATTTGGGATGTATAAAGAAGAGTTGTGTGCATGCAAGTTGGGAGTGAGGGGGGGACCTTACCCCAGGGCAGAGCATTGTGACATCACTTTTGAGAGAAAAAAAAAGCAACCTAGGGATAATGTTCCTTTTTCTGGGCTGCCACATTCAGGCATCCTGCCTATGTAAATGAAATGGTACCTAAATATTTTTACTGAATCGTGTTTATTTATGTTATTAATTTTTTAGTACACAATGATCTTAACCGCTTTACTTCTTTATAGAACCATCGTGCCATGGAAAGTTTTTAGACAGTGCCTTCATGAAGTCCATCAGATCACATCTGGCTTAGAAGCAATGGCTTTAAAATCTACCATTGATCTGACATGCAATGATTACATTTCAGTTTTTGAATATGATATTTTTACAAGACTCTTTCAGGTATGTTGTTTTCTGTTTGTTACATCAATTATTAGTATCTTATGGTGGTAATTTATTTTTCTCTAAAATTACTTGAAATGTGCAATTATTTCTTAAAAACATAAAAAATGTAAAAATCCTATGATGTGATCCTTAAACTGATACAGAGTTAACATTTGTTCACTTACAAGCATTATATTTTAGAGTGAAAACTTCCATAATTTGGATAAAAAAAACTTAAACTTAAGAGCTGCTAATAGTATCCTCCTAAAAACCCACAATAATTGTACCAGTATGCTGCAGTTTTATGCTTGTTCTGCCTTTTTGGTGTGAGCTATAGGCACAGAGCACGTCAGATTGGAGATTATAGTTATAACCAGATCAGATTGAAGAACTAGGTTGGCCGAACAAAACAAACCAAAGATCTAAAGTTTGAAGAGGTTATTCCCCCATTTTAAGATAGTGGACAGACCCTTTAAGACTTTGCACAAAATAGAGAAGTCAGAACTTTTGGTCTAGTGCTCTCTGTGTCTTCTTTCCTCTGGATGCCTTTTTTCCATTATTTCTTGTTCGTTTGTCTAAAGCCCCCCATACACCTTAAGATCGATCCATACAATCTCCATTAGATCTACAAACAACAGTGTAGTATAGTGGCCTCTCTGATAGAATATATAGTGATTGGAAGGATTAGAAAGGTCCTCATATTACATGGTTTTGGTAGAACTAACTTTGATTGTACAGAAATTGTATGGAAAGATTGTAAGGTGTATGGGGGCCTTTAGGAAAGTGATTTAACTGGGAATCACCTTATTGGGGGTAACATGACATTACAAAAACATAAAAGGGGCACTACTTGTATTTGGGGTCTGTTTCTTGCTGACACCATCTGCCACTGTATGCAAGTTTCTAGCTTTAGACTGAGTCTTCTGGAGAGTAGCTGCAATAAACAGTTCCTCATGGGAAAAATACTGTATTTTTGCATCATATTTTTTTTTTACACCTTAAGACACTTTTCACCCACAAATTCAGGGGTGATGACTGTGTCTTATGATGCTAAGACCCGAACACACATGGCCAAACATGCCTTCGGAGAACAGGTAGATCCAGCCTTAAAATCTTTGTGTTGGATTATCCTTACTACTAGCTGGCTAGTTATTGCTATTTATTCTACATATTTACTTTTCCACCTTCAGTGGAATACGTCTTCTTATTTACATGCCGCTGTGCTTACAGCCAGTTATGGCTTAGGAAACTTCTCCAAGACTCATGTCTTGTGTGTGTAGGTTTCTTTTTTAGGTTAATAGTTACACAATATTTCATTTAATATATAATAGAAACCAACATTGTCTATTTTTTGCGCTTAGGGCTTTTTCATGCTGTCAAATGGGATCTCATTTTAACATCGCACTGCTGGACTGCTTTCTCTTTTGCAGTGGCAATAAGTTAACATCCCCCAATTTCTGTGCAAAATTTCCGAAATTTCATTCCATAATGCGTTAACAATAAATTCAACATTTGTTCATTTTAGTTATAAGTTTATAACATTGTACACGGGGAGAAGGGAATCCTATACTCCATGTTTGTATTTTGCAGTTCATAGAGGGAATGTTTGCTTTTGTAAATAAGAATGCACACACTGCTGTGGAGTTGGTAGATAAACTCCTCAGTTTCTGGTACTTCCGACTCCTCTGTATTTAATATGCTAATGTATTTGATACATTAATTGAAGGAAAGAAAGGTAACATACATGCTTTTTCCTTAAGGCTAGAATACATTTTTTTTTCCAATAATTTTTTTTATTAAGATTTAACTTATTGTGACAAAGGCTAGAATACATGAGCCGATAGTGAGATCTCCGCAGTAGCGTGATGACATCATTGCGCTACTGCCTGGCTTCCCCGATATCGGGAGCCAGCTGTCAGCCCGTCCTATACTTTGAATGGGAAACCGCGGGTCCCCATTCAAAGTATATGATATCGAACAAGGTTTAGCAACATGTTGGTAACCTGTTCGACCAAGTGAGATCTATTGATCGCAGATTTCTGCACAGTTCAGTGCCATGAACGCGCACGACGCTCGACTGTGCAGAAATCTGGGAAAAGATCGAGCCGTGTATTCCCAGCTTTAGTGTTCTGATCTTCTGCTAAAGATAGGGCAGTGGAAGGCTCCAGGAAGAGGCAGGGGGTAAGGGGCACTTCAAACACAACAAAACTGATAATAAACTGATAGACAATTTTATCTATACTCCTACTCCTAAATATGGTTTCCCTTGAATCCCATAGTCATGTTACAAGGTTAAGCTAACAATCTAAGTATTTGTAGCCTCAGCTGAAATACAGCAGTTTTTTAAATGTTTTACAGCTGCAGTCTTGAACTATTGGCTATCCATTCTCTTCACTTATACAAGTGTCTCTAGTCCTGCAAAAAAACATTTACTTATCAGCAAGAGTTAAGCAGCCCATACACAGGTCAGATTTTCAATCAATCGACTTAAAACGATCAATTTTTTAATCGATTGATTGAGAATTGAGTTTTGCCCACCTGGTTAAATTGACTTAATCCGATCAAAATTGAGTGAAAATTCAGTCGTTTTTTGATCGGACTGGATGGTAAATTTTGATCGGTCGATTGAAAATTGGATTGAAAAGTGTGGTCAACCAATTTTTGATCGATTTTTTTTTTCTACCTATTCTACCTCACTTCTGATTGAAATTTCAATCGGACTATTTTGGATCGATTATTATGTCGAGTGAAAAAAAAATCGATCAAAAATCGATCAAAAATCTTGTACTACATATGGGGCATGATACAATCGACATACAATTTTATACAGACTTAAAAATTGATTGTTTTAAGTTGATTGTTTGAAAATCTGACCTGTGTATGGGCTGCTTTAGGCTACAGTGGAACACAACACAATGAAAAACAGTGCAGCACTTTAACTGTGCAATACATCCCATATAGTGAAGCATACAACCAATGTGCAGCATGCTTCATGGTCACTTAAGTAGTTTGTTTTGCGGTAACGTTATCAACTGCATGCATTGGGCTTTATTCTTATGGCAGAGAAGTAGTTAATTATGACTGTTTGTCAATTGGAACTTGCTTTATTTTTTTTATTCCCATTGAAATTTAATAGGAGTCGGTTCATTTTGTTCCGGCTCCGGGTACCCAAAATTGCCTCAGACTCCTCCACTCCGACTCCACAGCCCTGATTTTTTTTAAAAGAATCTTTCTTTTTTGTGTAAAGGTATAACACAGGTTTGGTAAATTTTTTCGTTATGATTTGCAATAGACTTTGCTGTGTTCAAAATGCGTTTGCTTGTATGGAAAGCTATTGTAAGGATTTTGTGCTTTATTTAATATTCTGAACTCAATTGTAGATGTTTTTTTAATAAGCACATTATCAATGTTGTGCTTTAATAGAAGTGACAGCATTATAATACTGTGTTGTGCGGTAATGTTCAACTATGCTCCTGGGTATGGCACTCCAAGAATGTGGCACTTGCTACTCATTGATCCCATTGTGTTTATTTTAGTCTGCAGGTACTAGAATAAAGTTTCACAATAGGCTCATTCATAATGCCATAGTATTGCTAGCTCAATATTCTTTTGAACCATTTTTTTTGGAGTAGTCATGTGCTGACTTCTCTGGAAGTGCAAATATGTATGTTCTACATGGCATCCATTCTTCACATCAGAAACTACCTTTATTTTATTTGGTTAAGCCTTAATAGGTGGCAAGGTTGTGGGCATTATCAGCATGTAGGCATGGATGGGTATGAGAAGTTCTCCTTTTATTTGAATCCTCTTATTTTCTCAGTGCCAGACAGGACAGATCAGCATTCTGAGCGAGCAATGAATTAAGGTTGGGCATACATGGGTTGATTGTTGAATCGATTCTAGCACAATCAATTGCCATGCCTCTTTGCAGTGATTGACTGTGCTGAAATCTATTGCAACCACCTATCAATCGATCCCACTCCATAAAACCTGTTAGGCTGAGGGTACCTATCCAAAGTACTGAACGGGATCGATAGCGCAGAAGTGTTGTGCAATTCTTGAGGGTAAGGGTTAATCAATTGCATGGGTATTGCAACAAAATAACCTCCTAGTTTGTTAGTTTAAAGTACATGCCAACAATATGAATATCCTATATACTTTGTTGCACCTGACCAGGCCCTAAAACCTGGTATTAACACAAAACTTTAATTGCAGAAAGAAGTAAAGTCACAGAATAATGTAGTCAACAAAGGACACATAAACTATCATTGATTCACTTTGACATATGCATAATGTTCATGTGTCTCCCAACGGGAGTATGGCGTGAGCCCACCAAGTGAGCAATTGATTAACCATCTCCAAAATAATTGAGAGATTTATTAAGCCTCCCTGTTATTTTGGGTACATTTAGTCTGCCCTCCTAAATCATTTGAATACCTACAAAAGTTTCTGCAAATCAGTGAGCTCTTTTTGACCATCTGGAGGGTACCCAGACTAGTGTCTATTATACCAGTCATTACTTGGACTCATGGGTATGCACCCTACATACTCCTTGTTACCTCATAGGGGCACCCGGCTCTCTCTTTAGGACCCAGGCAAAACGTAATGGAATACATTGACATCGAGCCATTACATTGCATTCTCCTGAGGAACCTCCAGTTAGTTGCAAAACACATCAAGACAAAGGCAGAGTTAAATATTGATTGATTCTCCAGTTGGGAGAGATGCGAACATGACGTATATGTGAAAGTGAATCAATAACAAATTGTGTTACATTTGTTGAACACATTTATTGGTGGTTTTACTCCTTTCTGCCGCGCTTTATACCAGTTGTTAGGGCCTGGTCGGGTACAACATAGAGAATATAAGATATACTTAATGATACCCCACTCAAGATAATAGGAACTGAGAGGGGATAGTGGCTGCTGGCTGGTCTTGGAAATTGGGTAGACCCATCTTTAATTAAATATTTCTCAAATCAATCCTTCAGTGAGTGATGTAGTTCTTTTAAATCAGACTACATGATCAGTAAACATTGGATTAATAACTTATAAACTACTACTTCTAAACTACTAAAAATCATGAACCGTATATACTCGGGTATATGCTAACTTTTTTCAGCCCCAAAAATTTTCTGAAAAAGCTCCCTTTGGCTTATACTCGAGTCATGGCCAGAGTCAGGGTACACTCACCTGTCCCGGGTCGCAGGTGACTGAATTGCAAGAATGGAAGAGCTTCTTGCAGGCACAGGAGAGCTTCGCTCTTCAGCCCTCAGCCTCTCTAATCTAATGTAAACAACTGCTCGACACTGTCATCTGGTGGCCGGTTACTAGTTGCCGATTTGTTACTGGAGAAGGAATTCAAAAAGAACACTTCACAACTTATGATTCAAAAATGAAAATAAGTTTCCATTCCATGTATTAGTCCCAATAATAATAATATTAATTACTATTTTTTAATGGAATAAGAATGGCATAAGAATTGCCTTGAAACCCCATCCTGTAATAACAATAAACCGGTATTCTTTTAACTTTATTGAGGTTGTGGCGCTAAATTGCACCTGTTTGATTAAATCCTAGGGGTAATGGTGCTTTCTCTATATTTTTCTCATTGAGAAAAATTCACTATCTAACTTTGTGTTTCCCACCCTCAGCTTATACTGAAGTCAATTAGTTTTCCCAGTTTTTGTAGATAAAATTAGGTACCTCGGCTTATATTTGAGTATGTGTTACTATTTCTGCCCAGAGTTCAGCTTTCAGTAATCTCCAAAAAGAGAACAACCAAGACCTTTACAGTAATGTTTTGTTGGTGTATTCAGTATATAAAGCATACGCTATATTTACTTGAATACATTAGCCATCTCATTGCAACTTGTTTTGTTTTTCTTATCTTAAAATAACATTTGAAAAGCCGTGAGATTTCTCATTTCCTTCCTGCATAATTGATAGGTTTTTGCAAAGCACATTATTAAGCAGTATGATTCTGATAACTGGCCTTCTAAAAGACTTTTCTTTTCCTTTTTTTAGATACAGAGAAAAAACGCTCCTATAATTAGTTACAGAGTTTGAGTCTATTGTCTGAATGTTGTTGCAAAGTTTTGGTTGAAATGTTTATCTTTAAAAAAAGTAAAAAAAACAATAGAAAAAATAGTGCTGACTGATTTTGTTGTTTGTGTTTTGGCTTTTTTTTCTGTTGAGGAGATAAAAATAATCCACTTTTGAGCCCATCATAGCATAAACTTGTCTTGGGTATTTCCATGGAATTCTAATTCTACGTCTGAAACCATTTTCTGTTTATCTTCAGGTTTTCACAAGGTTGCAACTTAAGCTGATTTAGAGGGGCTGTGAGAGGAAGTTTTGTTATTAAATGAAGTGGCTTAAAGTTTATAAAAAGAATACACCATATATTAGAAGTAATGTTGAGTTCTCCAGTTGTTGTGGAGACGTTGAAGAACAACTTCAGGCAAATATCTGATGCTTTAAAAAAAATGCTGTTAAGGTCCCATACACTGGTGACACTGGTGGATTTTTAGTTTCGTTCCCGAACAATCGATCATGTGCATGCTCTTGGTGATCAGTTGTTGGCGAATTGAACACAGCCACCCTTTCTTCGAGTGGGATCAATGGGTCCCTCTCAAAGAAAGCTTGATCGAACAGCAAACCAGCATGTTGGTAAATCCCTGTTCGATTGCCATTACAAAGTATGGAACGGTAATTGATTGCGCAAAGTGGTGCACATCGTTTCGCCGTTCAATCGACGAATGCTAAAGCGCAGAGATGAGGGATGATGCCCCAAACTGCATACAACTGAGTCTTCCACACGGAATTGTATTAAGTAAAACCATGGAGTGAAACTGGCCTGGACACAGCTCTAGCCCTGTTGCTCCTGTCTCATCAGGACTGACTCCTCCAAACTACCATTCCCCGGCCTTATGGGACAAAGAATTAAAAAAAACAGTACTTGCTCGTGTTACACTACATTGGCAATAAAAGTGATAATAAAAATACAAGCTTTTAAGATAATATACTAAATTGCTATAAATAATGTTTCAACTAACACCAGGTGATTTCCTCCCTCTCTTCTTCCTTCCTCAGCCCTGGGGCTCCATATTAAGGAACTGGAACTTTTTAGCAGTGACTCACCCTGGCTATATGGCATTTTTAACATATGATGAGGTCAAAGCACGTTTACAGAAGTACAGCACTAAACCTGGAAGGTAACCAAATCTTTTCCCTGTGGGTTTTCCCCATCAAAGTTTCACAATTTTCCTACACTTACTTAATTTTCATGTCATGTTCTGGAGCTCACCTTATGTATGGTATGGTGAATATTTTCTATACTGAAAAAGTTTTTTTGTATTTTTGGTTTTTCTTTCAGCTACATTTTTAGATTAAGTTGCACAAGACTAGGACAATGGGCTATAGGTTATGTGACTGGCGATGGAAATATTTTACAGACAATACCTCACAATAAACCATTGTTTCAAGCTCTTATTGATGGCAGTCGAGAAGGATTGTAAGTATGAATATGTGACGTGTATTTTGTCTTGTTTTTAAACACTGATAAAAAAAGATAAGCTTAATTGTGGTTGCTTTTAGTTGGTATGGTATGGAAAGCATTCTTTATGGGCAGCAGATGGAAAATAAGCTATTATACAACTGTCTCTAATGTATGAAATGATATATGCAGATCTAATATAGCTTGACCCTGAATCATCCTCTAGACATGGCATAAATATTTTTGCCAATAAATAAAATCTACAAATCATCAAAAAGAATGTGGGAATGGTTCTCATAACTGAACTTATTTGGAAATGTTATAAAAATAGTAATAGTAAATGCATTTCCATTGGCGGTGTAGCTGCAAACACAAAATATGCAGAGTCTTTGCCAATGGACTGCATAGAAGGTTTCCTTCAGACAGTGAAGTTATACTGTCATGTGTTAACATGCATTGTGGTATGGCACTTACCACAAAGACCAATAACACATAATAATTTTTTTCTAACGCAATATATCACAGCAAAGTCTATGTTCCTTAACCTCCTGGGCATTACAAGCTTTTTTTGCACCATTTTTATGGCATGAAAAGCCACTGCCCGGACAATCACGGCAGAGTACACTGTATTCCGCTGTGATTGCGGCTCTCCTCCCAAACCTGTACACACCGCTGGTGTCAATTAGACGTCAGTGGTGTGTGGGTAGAAAAGCAATGGCCCCTCCATTAACATGAAAATCTATCCCCTTCGGCGGCCGAAGAATCGGGCCAGAAAGAAATGCTGCAGGCCATGGAGAGCCGGCAGTTGAGCCCGATCCCGGCACAGGCGCAGTTTGATTGACGATCAAACTGCGCCCGTACTGGCTTTGGGCGTAACGCCCAGGAGGTTAAGGAGCATTGTCTGCTGTTCTTTAATAGTCCTGTGGTACCATAAAAAATTTATGCTAGCGCAACCCACTGCAGGACATGCTGTAAATATGTTTTACAAATAAATATACAAAATGTTTCGTTCTATGGGATGCACCAAATTTTCAACGGCAAAATGTGTCCTATAAGGGGAATATATATATATACCAAATACAGCATTTTTCAACAGAGTGGAGGCACTTTTCTCTGCTCTTACATGCTGTATACCAGTGGTTCCAAAACTTTCCCTGCAGGGTCCCCAATCGAGCTACACAGTTTGAGATTGATAACCATTTCACACTAACCGTGTTTGCATTGCAGCATCAGTGTGAAATGGCCCTCAAACTTTATTTGAAATAAAACTAAAGGCCCCCATACACGTCTAGATTTTTCATCAATCAGTTTTTTAGTTGATTGATTGAAAATCTATGGCAGCCCACATAGATCAACCTAAAACAATTAAAATTGGGAAAAAAATTGATTGAAAAAGGATTGGACGTGTTGGTAAATTTTAATTAGTTGTACTGAAATGCATTACACTTTCAGTCCATCCTAAAAAAGTTGATCAAATATCTGTTACTACAGTTGGCAAACATACAATCAATCACCAATTCCCCTGACCCCCAAAAATGTATCTTTTTAAGTTGATTGATCAGAAAATCTATATGTGTATGGGGGGCTTAATACAACTTTATTTGGATTTCACACTTATCGTACAGAAACATTCATCATTCACATACTGCAGTCATGCACAGACATAGATCATTCACACAGAGACATACACACATACATACACATTACATGCTCTAATTACAGTCTGCAACTAGTTCCTCCATGGTTGGCTTTCTGCTTGTCCCTCCCGCAGCACCCTAGCTGCCCCCCCCCCGAATACCTCTGTGTCCTTTGGTTTGAAGAACACTGCTGTATACCAATCTTTACTAGGGACGAGGGGCAGCGCTCAGAGCCAGAGCTCTTTAAGTCTTTGGCTGTAAACGCTGTCCCTCCTCCCGAGTAAATACCAGTATACAGCATGTTCCAGAAGACAACCTGGAGAGACGCACCTTGGTTTTTGGTATGGAAGTCCAGGGGGGAAAAAATGACTCACAGACTCATGGCTTTCATCAGAAAAGATTCACTAGTGATTACCCAAAATGAGTCTTCCTGTGAGTTGTTTGGTGCGAGAAATACAGTAATGTGAATGACAGGTCTAAATTCCTAATACAGAATTCATAACACCATTTTAGAATGACAAGAACACATATTCATCTGTATACATTCTCAAGACTCAATCTTTTTTAAACATTTAACAGCCAATTATAACATTTTTGCAACTTACAGGGTTAACTGTCTTTGTTAGTTGAATGTACTGTGTAAACATTCACATGTGGAACTGTGTATGATCACAGGAAATGGACATAAAAGCGTGCATGTTAATGTGTTCTGTATGGTTGCTGTAATTCCCAGCAGACACCCATTATCTTCTGACTGTTGGCACCTGGGAAGGATATGTTTGCAAAAGCCTAGTTTTGTCATAAAAAATTAATTTTTCAAGAAACGTTTTGCAGCATGGAAGGGAAAAAACACATCCTGACTCGAATAACTGCAGTTTCAGAAGTTCCTAGTAGACCTGCTACTTCTAAATGGGTTAAGGCTTATTTATAAGCAGAAAAGTTGCTCTACTTACACACAAGCAAGTCTTTGTGTATACAGAAAATCCTTGGCTGCACCAGGTATTCATGTGACAGCAGTACCTGTACTGATGGATAATGCTGCTTAGCTAAGTATGCAGAACGACACATTTCATCACATTAAAGCCTTGTACAGACAGTAGATTGTTTCTCACAAAGATGGCCCCATAAATCCCCTATTAGTCACTATAAATCCTGACCTCTTAACAAATGTTAGGGAATGATTGTTGTAGTTTCCTTTAGATGCGGAAAGATATAGCAGGACTCCTCCTTTATTGTCTTTCCTTTATAGCCTTTTCCAGAAAATGGAATTGCTAGAATTTTATTGAAGTGAACAGAATCACCAGTGATTCGAATGCTGCTGTCAATTTAAAATGACTTGTACAAAGTTCTTTCAACTACCCTGGGATCTTCCTTCAATCAGCATAATCTTAAACCATAGGCAGTGCTATTTGAACAGCAGAAAGGTTGAAACAGCACTGTATGAGTGCTTGTACATGGGGTTGGGGGACAGTTACACGCTAGGGTTTAAACAAGTGTCATGTTCAAACATAAAATTTAAGAATTGGTGGTCCTCCACGATGGAGAGCAGCTTAAAATTGGTGTCTGTATAATACATGGTCAGTCTAAAAGCACTTGTGTTTGCATCTGCAGTGCTGACTACTATTGGTTTTTTAGTAAATCCCAGGTTTGCAGTTATTTAATTACATTTTATTAAACTTTCTTTCAATATCTTTTCATCAAATAAAAAATAATTTAATGTTCCAATCTGAGCAAAACTTCTGCGTATTTTTGGACAGAAACATTTTGAATAATCTAGGGATGTTCAAAGTTGCGGCTGTATATGCATCTGGTATGGATTTAGTGTTGCGTCACTGTTTGATTCCTGTGATTGTGAACCTTGGATTTTTCGGTTTCAGCATTCTGCAGAAAATGAAATTAATTAGGGGGCTACAAAGTTCAACAATAATAAAAGTCTATTAGCATTTCAATGGAAAATACCTGGGACATTTCTGTTAATAAATCTTAAATTTGTAGGGTAGTTGTAGAATGTTACAGGTTTTATGTTTTTATTGTTGTTCATATAAGTATATCAACCTTTCATGAAAAATATATAGTCTCATTTAATATAAGCCAGAATGTAAAAAAGTGGTCACATTGTGAAAGCTATCATCCATTGCAGTAATACTTGTATACAAATATTTAGCTGTTAAAATTTTAGTTATAAAATTAGCCTTATATTGTATTACACGAGTTTTATATGTGGTAACAAGAGTGGGACTCAATCTGGCCACAACGATATCATCTTCTAAATCACTCACTGATATCCCTGAGAATTTCATTTTATTCAGTAATGAAAATTACTGCATGTGTCAGGATCAAACAATTGAGAGGGACACTGGTTGCAAACACTAGATTAAGAGGTTATGCAAGCCTGTACAGTTTTGAGTAGTGTAACCAAATACTTTCAGGATGACAAGTGTTACAGTGAAATTTGTAAACTCTTAGGAAGATGGGATAATTTAGGCCTGTCAGTTGTAGACTACAAGTAGGATATCCCCGCTGCTAAGGATTATGTTTTACTTGAGGACTTGTGCTTAACTAATATTAAAGTTAAATGAATTCTGAAACCTCTTAGGCAGGTGTTACAGTTAGGTTAGAGTTGCATTTGATAATTGGCCTTATAAAGGGGGCCACAATTTTAATGACAATATGTGCAATCAGTAAATGTGATTTACCTATAAAAGAGAGTGTCAAGGCAAAATTAAGTAATGTAAGTCTCTGCAATATGTGCACATTCCCTCTATTATTCTATCTCTTTAATGTGTATTCTGTTAAAGCTGAATTACATCTGTAAGCTGTCTCATCGGTGCCAACATCTTTTTACACCAATTTTAGGTGGCAGGACCTTGTACCATCTTGCTTAGGTGTGCCAGGATATATAAATGTCTGCTTATGGGTGGAAGTTTATTCTTTCTGGCAGATGCCATAACTGCATATGCGCAACTTTTGTAAATGGGAAGGTAACAATCCTTGCATAAGAAAATTTGTATATCTCTTCATAAGTAAAAACCCTGATTGTTTGCAAGTTAAAATACACCATCAAAGATCTGCAAATACAGGAAAATATGACTAGAATTAATGGCGTAAATATAAAACTATATAATTATAGCCTAATATACACTGCCTTGTCATCTGGATTTAACTAAGCAAATAGGTGTACAGGTCTAGGTTCAGCAACAGTATGTGCTCCACGAATGAGGTCAGCTGGCTACCTGCATATATTGATTGACCAGGTTATTCCATCAATGGATTTTTTCTTCCCTGATGGCAAGGAAATATTTCAAGATGACAATGCCAGGATTCATCGGGCTCAAATTGTGAAAAGCCCGGCATGTTAATTTTAACACATGGATTGACCTTTAACCCCATTGAGAATCATTGGGATGTGCTGGAGAAGGCTTTGCACAGCGTTCAGACTCTACCATCAACAATGCAAAATCTTGGTGAAAAATGAATGCGACGCTGGAAGCAAATAACCATTTTGACTTTGCAGAAGCTTATTGAAACAATGCCATAGCAAATGCATGCGGTAATCAAAGCTATAGGTGGTCCAACGCACTATAAGAGTGTGTGATCTTTTTTTGGTGGTGACTTTTTTTTTGTTGGCCAGTAAGTGTATGTGCCATTATAGATATTCACTTTTCTTGTTAGTATGTGTGTGTTTTCAGTCATATGGTTTATTTATCTATAACCTATTATTTAACATTAATTAATGATTTTTTCAGCTATCTTTATCCAGATGGAAGAAGTTATAATCCTGATTTGACTGGTCTGTGTGAGCCCACGCCACATGATCACATAAAAGTTACCCAGGTAGTTAAGGATTTCCTGCTTTTAATGCATGTTTTCTACAAAACAAAAATATTATTTTTAGAAATGTTATTCAGGCAATCTAAATTAATTAAATACCACTGGGGCTAGAAAACCCCCATCAATTGAAGGTATGAGGGGAATGTGGACCTCTTATTCTAATTGTTTTCTTTGTTCTCAATATATGTTAGAAGGTAAGGGGGAAGGGGGAGGGGGGGGGGGGAAAGGTTTACCCTCGATGGGGACTTTTAATTGGCAGACCTACCCTATCATTAACAGTAATTGCATAAGTAAATTATTTTCAAGATTTTATTTTGGAACATCAACATAGAAACATATACATTAAAAAAAATCAGAACACAAATAAAGGTAGTACAGGGTGGCCCCGATTGTACAGTGATAGAGTGCAGGATGTTGAGCATCACTCAAGTAATTGAGTTCCGAAGTGTAGGCTGTAAATTATAGTCAACATGTTTCGCCCCTATATCGTGGGCTTCCTCAGGACATTACAGCCATCTGTTATTTGAGATCCCAAAAGGGGAAATAAAGATAGTAAGTTTTTATGAAATCGGTGAGCCCATAGAATTCCCGCAGTCCAGGTGTGTAAATACGTCGCAATAATAACACAATCTTTGTCTGTAGATACACATGTCCATTTAACCATTTATAGAAGTTTATACATGTTTATACGTTTTTTCCTTTTTTTTGTTGTGGTTAAAAATTTTATTTTACAATTCAGTTATTATGTATATATCTGATATATATCCCTTACCAGGTGCTATTTATCATGTATTTAAAAACTTGTGTATATATCTGGGATATGCTCGTTTGCTCTTGATAATCTTGATATTGTTATTAGATCAGACTGATAAGGTAATGTGATGCTGATTAGTACAATATGTTACATAATTGCAAGATTTGAATTGAAGTTCACTCTTAAGCCTGCCATACAC
>CM070033.1:89372335-89384025 GCA_036250615.1 Ptychadena robeensis
ACATGCGATATTCGCCGCGAACAGTTCGGCGGCGAACAGTTCGGGACATCTCTATTGTAGTCTCAATTGTCTGTTCTTAGCTGACAGAAATGGCATTCATGTGTGTTCTCTTGCTGCTGTAACCCATCTTCTACATGTTTTCATTCAGGGTAGCTCTATATCTTGTTTGTAATGACTGCTCATTTGGAGGTTCTGTTGCCTTTGTATCAACTTCTATCTACTTTTGTTTGAGAACTGTTTTAAGGTGGTAAAGTTTTTGGATGATTTAACCAGAGATTGGGACTTCAAAGTTTATAGACAGCAAAAATAATTGTATTAGATTTGTATTTAATCCCTAAATTGTATTTACTGATGTTATGCTGCTAGTGTGTGCACATACATGTAAATAGTCTAATGCAAACTTTATATTTTCATGGTTGCTTTTTACATTTTGTATAGCAGTATACCAGAGCATATGAATTACTTTTTTATTTGATTTTGATGTATTTAATAGGAATCTGATGGCCAAGGCTGTCCATTCTGTCGATGTGAAATCAAGGGGACTGAACCAATTATAGTTGACCCCTTTGATCCTAGAGATGAGAACAGGATCTGCAACAATCTAGACAGTTTAGGTACTCCGATACTGGATTTTGATGATGAAGATGACAGGGATGAATGTTTAATAATGACCAGACTGGCCTCTGTGAGAAAGGTAAGAAACGTTATCATCTATATGTCTACCTAAGGTGGGCATTTGGTTGACTTTTTTTTCATTTGCAGCACATCATAACATTTGCTGACATACAAATAGTAATGCTACTGTAAAATATTTTGATCAATTTTACAATGTATCTGTTGTTTATATGTTCTTTTGTGGATAGGCTTCTGTTTTCCAACAAAAAAACTTGGACAGATTATTATGATTGCTAACAGAGCAGAGATTGGTTCAAACTGGTGGGAAATGTGTACTTGCAGCAAAGCTCACAGTAGGAGTAATAGTTTTGCAACAAAGGGACTACACCTTTGGCTTGTACATGAACTTACTATATACAACTACATTTAACAAATAATTTTACACTTTCTGATCAACTGCTATTAAACATAATGTTTAGAAGCTAAAGCTCATTGTACTTGTAACGAGAAATTATCATGTCTTGTGCAACTGTAACATTATAGTATTAACATGTACATTACCGTATTTTTTGGCATATAAGACGCACTTTTTCACCCCCAAAATTGGGGGCAAAAAGTGCCTGCGTCTTATGGTCCGAATGCGCAACCCCCACGGCCACTCCACCGGTGGCCGCACTTTGGATTCCCGCCAGCTCTTCTGGCACGGAGATTAGCAAGGGAGCTGGATGAGCTGTCAGATGTGAGATGCCGGCTGGTGTCCGACTCTCCCATCTGAACTGTGTATTTGCCTATGCCAGCAGAGCTCAGAGCCCTCCTGCCATAGGCAATGAAGAAGAGAGAGGTACCTGGATGAAGCTTTGTAGAAGTGGCATATTTATCATATTTGCCTCCATTTCCCTGCAGCAGCTATCTCCACCTATGTCCAGAACTGCACTTATACTTAAGTGTCTGTCACCTGCTTACCAATAATTACAGTATTGTGCTCTTTTTTCAGATGTGTCTACTTCCATTAGTGGTAATAAAGCCCTACATATACACTCTGCTTCCTAGTTGTACGTTATGCTATAACACGCTGCTGCATGGGCAAGGGAGGTGGGGCATGGGGCAAGATGTCCTGTAACCAACCCCCCCCCCCTCCCCCGCAGTGCTGCTATCGCGGGAGACAGCGGGAAATCACCGGTTGCTAGTGATCTCCTGCGGTGTACTTGCTGTGATAGGAATTGCGGCTTATCGCCGAAGTGGGGACATCACCATACTATGTGTGCTGGGCAATGCACAGCACATACCACATGCGTTTCAACCTTTACAGTGCAAAGCCTTTCCTCTTTTGTAACCTTTAACATTTAGTTTCTTCTTCTTTTGTAGATGATTGACTGCCAGAATTCACCAGTTACATCACCGGGTTCCTCCCCACTTTCACAGAGGAAAAAAACACCTCCTGATTTGTCAGTACCACATCTGAACCTTCCGCCAGTCCCTCCACGTTTAGATCTTATTCAGAAAGCAGTAGCACGCTCACCTTGTGCCAGTCCAACAGGGTCCCCAAAGGTAAACCTTCTACAGCTGGGTATTTTTAATTTAAAAGTTCATGAATAATTATTTTTTTGGGTTTGCCATATTTATAAATGTGACGATCTGTTATAATGTAAATATAAGGTATTTATAAAGTGGGAAACAACACCCGTTTGCCATGGAAACAGCAAACAGATTACCACTTCTTGTTTTCTATTTTGAAAGTAGAAAACAACATAAGCCGTAATGAGGGTTAGTGCTGTTTGCTTTAATTATGGACTCCAGTGGAAAAGTTACATTTTAATTCTTTTTGGCTTTAATTCTGCTAGCCCTTCATACAGCACATAATAGGCTGGTGACCTGACACTTCTTTTGATCATGTATCTACTATTAATCAGTCTGTGATTGGACAAAGAGGAAGAAGCAACAGATAGATAAGGTCATTACTGACCACTTCGCTACAAGTGAGAAATAATACAAACACAAATGATACTTCTGCATTTAAAATGAAATATATTTATGTTAGTTTCTGGCTCCAGCTAACATGCGTTGTCCTACTAAAGAGATAGTGTGAAACGTTTATGTTTAGATAGATACCACTATTAGACAGATAACTGAACCTTGCTTGTTATATCATTTTAATGTGTTTTTGTATCATTGTAGTCTTCTCCGTGTATGGTTCGGAAACAAGATAAACCTCTTCCAGCTCCTCCACCTCCTTTAAGAGAACCACCTCCTCCACCAGAGAGACCACCTCCAATCCCACCGGATGGCAGAACATGTAGACACATACATCATGTGGAAAATGTGCCTTGTAGAGACCAGCCCATGCCAATTGAAGACTGGTGTCCGAGAGACATTTCTGGTGCTAGTCATTTAACTACATGTCATATTGCACATGAACGTTCCCCTAAACTTGGAAAAACAGCAAATTCTATTCTCAATGGACGACACATGAGACACTTAAGCTCAGATGCCAGGTTTATGCACAAACATAAACATCATGATATGCCTTTAGAAGGAGTAAGGGTAAGAATGTGATTTTTATTTAAGCTCATGTTGTGATATTTCTTTCTTTCTGGGCACAATCCTACTCTTTGGAACTCTCTCCCTTGCTTCATTAGCCTTTCGCCTTCTTTAACACCTTTTCCTTGAAAAAAGCCCTCTTCAGTCTGGCCTATCCATCTTCTCATTCCTAACTTCATAACCCTGCCAGTCCCATCCCCCTTATCTATTGTATACTTTGTTCCCCACGTCTTAAGCTGGGTACACACATGTAGATATGGGCCAGATCGATGGCCACTTCGAGTGCCGTGCGCCATATCCCATATCATATGCAACCATCGCAGTTTTCAAGTGGGACCAATCAATCCCTCTAAAAAACAGGGATATCGGACATGACCGTAAATCACGGTCAATGTCCTTTGCTTTGCATGGAAACCGTGGGTCTCCATGCAAAGCATCGATATCTGAACATCGGACGGCTCCAATATCGAGCGGTGTGTTCCCTGCTTTAGATTTTAAGTCCATTTGGGCAGGGTGCTCAACTCTTCTTGTTTCATAACCTGTACCTCTATCATATTTTGTGTTGCATTTCATCTAGAATTATGTAATATGCTAATATGTTGGCGCAATATGAATAAAAGTTAATCATACGCATTGAATAGACAATGGCATGTAGTTTTCACATGCCTGTTGGCAAAACAGTAACGCTTCTAGAATCTACTTTCAAACAAATTGTCTCTATAACTTTTCTATAGGGTACTAATGTACACATTATTCTTTTCCCTTTAGGTTTTATCAAATGTTTTAATGGAAGAATATGATGTGCCTCCCAGAATTTCTCCTCCTCCTCCATCTATTTCTGTTCACCCTGCGATGAACTCTAGTACAAAGTAAGAAATGTGCATGATATTGAAAATGTTAATACTTGGGTAGCAAATTGGTCATATATTTGTTATGTCGCCCACATGTAAATTCCCAGTTCAACCCCTAAATTGTTTGATCACCAAACTAATAAGAATTTTTGTAAACCTTGAACATACCCAGCTATTTAGCTAGATGCATACTTGACAACTGTGTGAAAAGTAGACACCAGCATTGAGAAGAGTAACAGTTCTATATAAAAACTAGGCTGAATGTTAGGCTTGGTTTAAATGAGCTTGGTTTCATATTGTAACTACTGTATATATTGTATTACAATATAGAGCCCTTTCACACATACCTGTCTGAGTTTACAATTTTCTATATCGATTTTCAATATCGATCACTGTTGGTCAATCGTACCAGGTGGGCAGGAATCGATTCCAGTTCAATCATCGTAAATCGATTTTTTGGTAGATCAGAGGGAAATATCGAGCTGTGTATGGCTACCTAAAGTCTACATTACAGAAGATTTAATTCGCAGCAAAAACCAGAAAAACACAGAACAAAATAGATAAAGTGTAATCCAAAGCAGACTGTGTAGGTGCAGGGGTCAAGGTGCTGGGCTTTTTGCTTAAAATATCTTTCTGTTTCAGGGTTTGAGTATTACCACAGACATTCCAAACAGGATTTTGAAATGATTGAAAAATAGATGTATATTAATTGTGCTATTCATAAATGGTAGACATTGATATTTTAAAATGTTAAACTTCCGAAGCTTTGAATGGCCAGCAGTAGGTATAAATCACATATTCTTGTGACCTTGGTGTACTTTTCAGCATGTGGAATGGCCACCCACTTATTTAACCCACCACCTGTGTTGTCAGCTTGTCATATTCAGCTTTGAGGGATATTACATGATATAAAATGTAAATAAACGTTTCCACCTGATTACCTCTATCTATCTTTACCTCTAATCTATTCTTACCTCATATATATACCAACAGATAATGCATGTGTGATTTAAAAATAACCTACTGTAAAAAAATGCATAGAAATATAAAGCTCATAGCTCATAATATTTAAACACTCATTTACTTGCACTAACCTTTTCACGTAAACTGGTCTGTGATTAACTTCAACACGCAGACTAGTTCCAATAGGGATATTGTAAATAGATATATATGCAAATAACCTCAGCTGAACGGTTAAAGTCCTTTTTCACTGTAGATGGGGTATATTTATGACAAAATGCTCAAATGTTAGTCTCCCGTAATCAGCTTTATAAACCTGCATGCTTGTTTATTTCCTTGGTTATAGACTCGTGCAGAAGTGGGAGTTTTGAGTGTAAAGACAATAAAAGTTGTATTGAATAACGATTGTAGTATTTCAGCTCTCCTATGGTTTTAGCTGCTTCAATATTGACTCTCTGCTGCTGACTAGTGGAGACTTTGAGATCTAACAGCATCTAACTGCTCTAATTTGAATCTCTTCGAATAATGTCTTGAACTGCAACTATCTATAACATCTCTCAGAAATAGTGAGCTATACAATGTGAAGGTATTTACATTTGGGTAGTAAGTCCCAAGTTAAAATATAATTTTGTATGCATTAATATATTGTCATTGCCATACCTGTGACCTTATGAGATTTTTTTTTAAGCTGCACAACCAATTGAGCAGAACCTGTTGACTGCTGTAAATATTTATTGACAATTTGAACTCCAACCTTGTTCTTGCAAAGGTGCTTTTTTCCCATAAAAATGAATCTAAAGTACCTGTTAAGGTGATTGCCGTCTTTGGAATGGTTAAACATGGGTATTAACACATAGTTGACACTTCAGTTGGAGCAGCAGCGGGAATGTTCTCTCCAATTGATTTGTGCCAGTGTGATTGTATTGTTAAAGTAAACTATTCTTCCAACACTTTGTAAATCTGCTTCTGTTCAGCTGTAGTTGTGGGCTGGTAATGGGATTAGGTTCCAAATGACTGAATGCCAGCTGGAGTTTTAAAGTGACACAGAACAAGAGGAAAATGCAAGTGAAGTGTGTGCCAGGTTGTTGTTGTTGTGTACCAGGAATCATGCCAGTATATGGCAATAGCCCAGTATTGTATTTGGCTACACACTTGCTCTTAATAAGCCTTGTTAGGGGCACAATAGCTTAGAGAATCAAAGCACTGATATGTCCTGCTTGGCAAGAATAAATTTAGCAGCTTAACAAAAAAAAAGAAATCCTTTTGCTAAGTGCTGCAAACCTTTAATTGGTAACTGTGGTGTGCTGCTGGAGTTTATCCAGGCCTTGGCATATGTGTACCTGAGCGCTTTCTGTTTCAATCTGCATAGCATGAAAATAATGTCCCAGTGATTTGTTATTTCATTCTATTTGATTTTTTTCCTTGGGTTATTTTTGCATTGTTTTTCTGCTACAAAAGTTAAAATTTGTGCAGTTTGTTAATGGAATCTATTGTTCACAAACGCAAGTGTACCGTGCGGATGCCACAGCGAGCTACCTATACTTTATAAGTACCACTACAGACGTTTACCTGCTTCCTTATTACTGCTAATGTAATTTCTTTGTAACCACCGGAACTTCACATAATCGTTGCTATAGAAACGGCTTTGCTCATTTCATCTTAACCAAAAATCATTGTCCCTGCTGCTGACTGCAAAATATGATCACAGTACTGGAGACTTCTTCACAGTGTAGTGTTAAGAGGTCAAAAAGTTGCTTCTTTGATTTAATCGGTTAGATGATCTGACCATTTGATGCAGAAATCTCATGTGGTTCGCTGCATGTGTCTATAGATTTGCTGCTAAATAATTTTGAACATCCAATGTGAATATCTTTCAAGGAAGAGCTCAGGGGTGGTGGCTCATAAAACCCAAGGTGCTGCCCATGTGTCTGTATATTAAAGACGATACTCTACAACATCCCTGTGCGGACGTTCCTACCCATTAGTGGCCTTTGGTCTTGTTAGTCTACATCACAGGTCTATCAGGTATAGAGGAGCAAAATATTTGGAGTCCCCCTACAAAGATATAAGAAGATCATTTGTCCCTAAATTCTTTGCTCTATACCTAAAGTTTGCATTTGACTCAATTGTTCTTTTTCTCTGTTTTATTTCTAGCTTCTTCACCATTTGGGATAAACCTATTATCGGGTAAGCAACTGCAAACACGTTATACTTGCTGTATGGCAAAGAATTAAAAATATAGCTTACCCAAGAAACTAGATTTTTGTTGATTGTTCTTGTTGCAGTAAAAGGATATAATGAGAAAGAAAAAAAATGCTGTCAAAACTTTTCCACATAAGCTCAACAAACTTTCACACTACAGCTGATGCAATTTGTGGCGGGTAAACAGACTTGCCAGTGGTTTTCACTGCACTACACTGGTGTCTCCCATACAAGTTTATGGCAGATGCTTGTGCTGCACATGCAAAACTGCATGCCACAGGGCCTCATCATGCCTTATCGTAAACACAAGCGCGTGTGAAAGTTACACAGGTTTCCTACTGCAATGCAAACATGGCTAGTGTGAAAGAGCCCTGATACCCTTCTGCTACAGCAGTGTTTGGGTTCTCTTCTATCTCTGTTTTTCTCATCTGGTATTTATATAAACTGTGAGAGAGAACATACAATGTGAGATATTTTGTGTGATTTGAACCTGGGAACTTATTTTTGTTTTTTCTTGTGGACTTTAACCTTCTATAGTCAACTTTTGTTGAAAAATTAGGTTATTGGTAAATTTAAATTCCCAATTGTAAACACAGGGACAGAAAATAATCCTAATTGTAATGGGATCTATACTGTTTGGTGACTCCCTTTAACTATTTGATAGACCTGCCTGTTTTTTTGGGGTGGAATTGCTCCCTCACTGTAGTGTAACTGTGGAGGAGCAGTGTTGTTGCCACTGAAGACACAGGCCAAAGAAATGTATATTATTTGATAGGCTGGCTCCTTCACATGCACTCTACAGAACATAGGTTTAAATGTCCTATCCTAAAGTCTATGTAAGTTTTAATAATTGTTTTGGTCTGTTCAATATGCCAGTGACTGTTGGTTTTGTTGGTTTTGCATAAATGCAAATGAATTGAACATGTTAGAAATTCAAGGTTGTACTTTGTCTTTTGTAAACTTTCTGTGCAGGAAAGAAACAAGGAGCATTTCAGTCATATCAATATTTTTTCTCTATTAACAGGACCTTTTAAAGGCATAACACATTGCTACAGGTCCATGTACCACGGTCCCCCATGCATGCCTAAACATTTCAGAAGTAAACCCAGACACTTTGACACATAAATTATCACTAATGCAAATAGTTATTTTCCAAAAGTCATATATTAGTATGAACTGTATGTAGATAAATGGTTTAATGTGATTGCAATATTAATTGGGTTGGGGTGTGGAGCACATGGCTTGAGATTTGTTGAAAGGTCTAGGTTAGTGTTCATTTCCAGTAGACCTCAACGAGAAAACGAGACCCAAATTTAAAGTCAAAGCAAGAGCTTAAGCTGGCCATACACCTTTAGATCTCTGTGTCAGATATCCTTTAGATCTACCAACAACAATGTAGTATAGTGGCCTCCCTGATAGAATACATAATGATTAGATGGTGTATAAAGCCCCTCATATTACATGGTTTTGGTAACACAAGAGAAGATTTAAAGAAAATGTGACCGAGGAATCTAAAGATGTATGGGGACCCTAAGCCATAGTATAGCATTCTTCTTTTTCTTTGGATGAGTTTATCCTGGCACTGTATGATATTAAATAATTGAGACAGACACACACTGTGAACTGGCTTCAAAGTTTACATTGATCAATTTAAATTGGATACTGCACACATGATTCGATCGCCGAAAATTGTTTGATACCGATCAAAAAATGTATTTGTACAAGGATCAAACTAAAATCGTAGCATTTTGTTGGTCGGTCCGATTGTATTCGATGAACACATTTATATATTACTCTTTCCTGTGTTTTGTGATCAAAACTAAAATCGTCGATTTTGGTTGTGCTACTATCGTATTACAATCGAACCTTCCATGTGGTTCTACTGATGAAAAAATTAAGATCTAAAATCAAATTGAAGATTGATCGTGCTAAAATTCAACTGTGTGTGTCTAGCTTTAGTTCCGTTCAGTCAGGAACAGAACAGTGTTGGGGTGTGAGGTCCAGGAGGTGTTTGGGGGAAGACGGTCTGGGAGGAAGGGGGGGGGGGGGTTGGAGTGGCAGGTCCGGGGGGGGGGGGGGGGGGGGGGGGGGGGAGTATGGCCCATAAAATAAAATTTGCTATGGGGCCAAGTAATTTTTAGCTTCACCCCTGATATTTACTGCATATGTGTTTTTCCCCAATTTATGTTCTCCATCATTAGGAGAGCTAAGGCATCACTGTTGGAACTTATTACCATTTTTTAAAAATTCCTTGTTAATATGCAATTTTTGTGGGTTTCCTTTTTTGAAGTAAATTTCTCATGATTAGTGATTAGTGAGGTGCAACATAAAATGTGGTAATAGATTCTTATACGATTGGGTTTGTCTGATTAGAAAGCAATACAAATGCAGTAATTTTTTTATACTGGTAATGTTTTGAGGGATTTCTCTTTGAGCCATTGCAATACAAGCATTCCTAAGTGTTGTGTTTTACAGCCAATTACGTGCAAAGCTGCTTGGAAATGTGCGTTCTTGTTTGGTTATGAATTGTAGCTGTGGCAAACACGGTATTGGTCCCACAAGACTGCTTAAACTGCCTTTCTTTGTTCTGGTTGCTTGTAATTGGGCCTATTAATTATCCAGGTTATCTTAAGTGTTTTCACTTCATGCATGAATTCTGTATATTGCAACCAGGAAAATTGCTTGTATGGCAACTTAATGGGAGGTGACAATCACAAGTTCAGTATTTATTAAAATGTTCTAACAGTTTTATTCTGTTTTTATTTGCAACTATAAGGCACATTTTTTCCCCTATCATCTGGTGTCTGGCATATGTAGTCTTTAACGATACAATCTGGTACATTCATTACCTCTAAAGTACACAATACATCTAAAGTAGACCTACATGCTACAATCCACGGGCGATATTGCAGCCAAGCGACCATAGTGCGCGTTGGTGCCAGTCACTCTGCCACAAATCAAATGCGCCCACCTGGACAGATCGACCAGGATCGCACTGCAAGTCGGATCGCACAGTGATCCGACTTGTTGGTAAACTCCTGGACAATCACATCCCCATCCAAATTAATGTACAGCACACAAAGGGTATGCTCCGATCCTCTTAACGATTGGCTGCAGTGTGATGACATCATCAAGCTGCAATCTGCCACTAGAGAATCGGGAGCCTGTATGGCTACCTTAAGGCTACATTTACATGGGATCTTATGGTACGAAAAATGCTAACAAATTCAACATTGCAGGTAAATAATGTTATGAAGGTGATACTCCTAAACTGCTCGTCAAAGTTCTAGGTGATAGAAGTATTTATTTAAAAAATCATTGGCACTCGACATATAATTAGAAACATAACTATAATAAGGTGCTGATTCATTATAATAGAATAGATGTCTAGGTTTTATACCTCTCAGACTCTGTAGATAAAACTGATATCTGTAGAAACTTGTAAAAATCTGTAAGTTTACCAACACCGGGAGGTTCCTCTGAATAATGCATCAGTGAAAAAACTACATACTGATATTATCATTACTCCTCCACTATGGCCCTTTGCAGGTTCCATGTCCAAAACACTAGAAAATCTTAGACCCACTCTTATAAAATGTTATGTTCACGTGAGCTTTTGGAGTTTTATATATAGTATTGGAAAATGGGTTTTCTTTAAATAGTAATTCGAGGAGGAAAGAATGTCTCCATTTGTGTGCATAAAACCAGTTTATGGGTGCCATTAAAGAATCATTTTTGCATCCACTAACCCCTTTAGAGTCGTGTTAATAGCGCAGCAGGATAAGTGTTTGTATTTCCAGACATTGTGCCGATTTTCATCACTCCTCCACTACTGCTCATCTCAGCCGTCTCAAAGAAAACTAGAAAATATCATGTTTTTTGCATTACATTAAAGAGAATGTTATGTTTGCTTTAGAGTCTACTTATGCTGACATTTTTCTACCTTTATTTATTTATTTTATTTCGATCCATAGTAGTGTAGTTTGGATTATGATGTCTCTAATTCTGTGATGTTAGTAGTCTTGGTTATCTGTTATAAGTAAATCTTAGTGTAGAAATGGCAACCTGCTGTATATTTCTGCATTTTTTGTTCTCTATTAAAGCAGACCTACCACCTGGTAGGTCACTCTGCAGTATTGGCTGCAGCTCAGCCGATACTGCAGAGATCCCTGATTGAAAATAAAAAAAATTCTGACAGCAGTAGGGGTGTCATTTTAGAGACAGCCCCTCCCTCTGTGTTGCATATCGCCTTGACAATATGTCACAAGATGCAAAGATATCTCTCCCAGATGCCCTTGTGGCTATAGGAAATCCCCTGTTACACAAGAATCCCCCCCTTCCCCCGCACCGGAGCTCCCTTCAGATGAGCAAATCTCTGTCTATGTAGGAGTGGGGGGTTGGTGTCAGCTGCCCTAAGAAGGATGAATACGGAAGTGGCTTCATCTTGCCCTTAATTAAGATGTTGCCACCACAGTGAAAACGGGAGGAAGGTAAGTACGTCTCCCTGGGCAAGCACTCTTTCTG
>CM070033.1:89384125-89397978 GCA_036250615.1 Ptychadena robeensis
AGCAATGGGCTGTGTGACAGCCACCACTGTCTGCACTGCCTCAGTGGCAGCAGCGCTACGCTATGGGCAGCGCTATAGCACCAGAGGGGTCAGTGCACCCACCTCACTGTCCTCCACCTCTGTGTCCCCTGTCCATAGCAGAATGAACTGTGACACTGGGAGGCTGATCTCCATGGGAGGATATGGTTTTCCTGCTCTTCAAACTGGGTGCATCTTATGGTCTGTGTATTTGTAGAGGTGCTAAGTATCTGTTATAGTGATTTTTTCATCTTGGATTAATCTTATGGGTTTGGATTTAAAGAACATCTACAAATGCAGCTGTACTTATGTTCACATAATCACAAATCATTATCATGCCATCTATAATATGTCAAGTATAATATGGGACTACATACGTCAAGATACAGCCACCATTCTAACAATTTTGATGTGAGAAAATTCTGCTTCATTATACGTGTGGTGACCCTATTGCCCTGTCCTATTACATTTCAACTCCATTTTACACACCTCTGTACATCATGATATATATTTCTTCACATTTCATAAAGACAGCTTTTCTGAATCACAGTCACCATCTCCATGATATCATAATTCTGCAGGCATAATCTATCTACACAAGATATTGTTTTTACTCCATTCTGCTCTGCCCAGTAGAATTGGCTATGCAGTTCCAATTGAAATGTCAGGACCAATTGCAGTCTAATTTTATCCACTAAAACAGATCTGTCAACTTAACGAAAATGGCAAATCGCTAATAAAAAGCAGGTAGAAGAATGCCTACCTGAACAGACGCTGAACAACTTTATATGATTAATAGTTTTCCCATATTATAAACTATTCTTGTTTATGATCACAATGCGCTCAGCTATGTGTGCTAGAGAATACAGTAGCAGCCTTTTGCACTTGACCTCAGAGAAAGTGAAGGATTTTTTAGAATAAAGTAACACAAAAATGAAATACCATCGAGAAATGGAAACAGACGATTTCTTTTAGTAATGGAACAGTACTGTGAATGGTACATTTTTCCTATAATAGTTTGAAACAGAAAAAGAAAATCAATAATGCTTTTTACCATTACCTTTTTTTTTTCTTTATGTCAAACTGCACTGTATTTAAAACTTCACCATACAGTTCTAGGGACAAAGTCTGGAATTGCCTTATTGTATCTATTAGGAGGAGTACGGATAAAATGCACTTTTCCTTCCATTAGTCTACATATGGTTCTGCCAGAGATACTATTTCCCAATAGCACCCTGTCTGCTTTTGTTGGTGCCAGTCTGTATTGATTTTCAAAAAAAGTAAAATATCACTTTCATTGAACTAAAGCTCCTTTATCAATATTAAATTGATTACACTTCATGGGGAATGCTAAAAGTTAAATGGAATTACAGAGTAAAGCTGGGCATACAAGGGTAGACTGCTGTGCAATCGACCCGCTATCAATCACAGCGTGATGACATCACCACACTGTGGTTGATCATGGGACAATCAAATGGGAATTAATGTGCACCACTTTGCACATCAATTCCTGTTAGATGCGGACCCGATACACCTGATGTGAGAGCTGCTCTGGTGTCGGCTCACACTGGCAGGGAGCTGCAGACAGCTAGTGAGAGCCGACACAGAGACACAGCTCCCCTGTGCTTCTTCCCTCTTCCAACACACAGAGCGGGAGCTGAGCACAGCTTGTAGGCTGTGTCCTATGTGGGGGGTGCCAGCTCTGCTTTGAATGGGGACCCACGGTCTCCATCCAAAGCAATGGACATCGACCATACTTTACGGTCATGTCCGAACAATCCTGCTAAAAAATTAGAGATTAGATATGGGCCAGATAGATAGCTGTGAGTACAAAGCAGCCATCAATCTAGCCCATATCTATGCGTGTATGGGCACTTTTAGTGAGACCACCCTTGTACTTTGGTTCTCTAGGAGTCGCAATACACATTTCAATCCCACTGTACAATCTCTGTACAATTAAATTCTTGTTTTTAACAAAACTACGAGTACAAGCCGAATTTTTCAGCACAATTAAATCCGACTTATACTTGTGTCAATAGATACATATCTTGAAATTTCACAGGCAGACTTTGTGTGATGATTGCACAGCCCCTGAACACATATTTGTTGAAATTTGTTTTTTAAATTGAACTCCATTTATGCAAAATTCCCACAACCCTTCACTACATCTCCAGGAATGTTGATGTGATAATACCAAGTTCTGGGGCTTCCAGGTTTTATTGGTAAATTTGGTACCTCGGCTTGTATTACGATTGGTTTATAATTGAATATGTATTGTATTTAATATGAGGGCCTTTCTAAACTACCAAATTACCTGTATCCAACCACAGTGTTATTTGTACAATTTGTTTGTAGATCTAAAGACTGACATACACACGCCAATTACCGGCCGCGGTCGGTCGGCGGCAAAATCGGCCGCCAATCGGCGTGTCACCACACAGCTCGGCCGGCCAGAGAACGGACATGTCCGATGTTCTCTGGCCAATGCCGGCCGATGCCATTAACTTCAATAAAGAGCGGCGTCTTCATTGAAGGTAATGGCCAGCACACAAAGGGTGCCCGGCCTATTAGAGCAGCCCCAGAATGCAACGTGATGACGTCATCCAGAGCTCATCGGAGCTCATCTGTCTGCACCCGTCTGTGGGTGTATGGCAGGCATTAAGAAAATGAAAACTGACAGATTGAAAGGTGTTTTTAATGCAGTGTAGAACCCACCCATTGACAGCAATGGGGCTATGATGGGGGTGTCTCCACAGCACATCAGAGCCCCCGATCCGTTGGTCCGACATCAACACAACGAAGGCTTGATAATCAATTGACGTGTCATAATGACATATAACCAACGTGCCCCAGTGACGTTAGCTATACGTTAGCCCATTAATTTAAAGGCACAGCGTTATCGGATGCCCTACATAACATGTGCTAGCAGAAAAAGAATTGTACAACACCAAAATCAGCTTGATCGGTGCCGCAGCCTGCCAGCCCCCGGACTGCCGGCAGCACATTGTACACAGTGGCAGTCCGGGCTGACAGTGAGCAGAGGCTGCTTTACCGATCAGGCAGCACGCCGGGGCCCCTACGTGCTGCCCGGGACGGGAGTCCCCTCTGTCCCCCTCTGACGGCGGCCCTGGAAACAAAAAGATATCAAGAGATTTAAATGCTTCTTTTTAAAATATTATTGTGATGTTGGCATCTTAAGGCTTTCTTGATAGCAAACATATCTTCTACATTCTGGTTTACGGTCTTTGTTCTAACAACATTCTACATCAGTGTATTACGGTGACAATCTCAGTACCTGTTAGGCATCAACCATTTTCTGAACTGTACCTCTTAATCAACAAGGCCAGTATTTGCTATCTTTCTCTGGTGTTGGGATTTGTTAAGGTCCCCACACACGTTTTGAGGACCCTTAGAGGACTAGAGATAGAGGGAGAAAATACAATACGTTTTAGTATTGCTTCTAAACCTAATTATACTCATAGCTGCATGATTCATATTAACCTTTCTGGCTAGTTTTGTGAATTGTAACTAAATTATCTATTTTCTCTGGGCCCTTTTCAACTGTCTACATGTTTCCATTCTCTAGGTGTCCTTTGCAGTTACATCCTCTGTCAGATAAAATGAAGAATTCGGCGGAAGATGATGATGGTGAATATAAAATCCCCTCTTCTCATCCTGTACATTCACGTCCCTTGCCTCTTCACTGCCATAGTATAAAGCCTTTCTCTAGGTAAGACAGATGTCACTTTTCATAACATGCTATATTTTATTTGAAAATGTCAATGTTTGGTGACTGTACAGAGATTACCAATAGATTTGTTCTCAGTTATAAGTCTTCAGGACATTTGACTGGGTGCTGTGTTTCGCAGATTCTTGGTCATAGCTTGAATTGAGGTTTAAAGTTACCTGGACAAAAATGTAGGCAATTCCAGCCGAGTATGTTAGGATAAAATGCAAAATCTAATGGTCTTCAGTAAAACCAGATACAAACATCTCTCACTCACTTCTCACCATGTTGGTCAGTAAGGCTGCACATAAAAAAATGTTCATGTAAATTACCTATGGTTGGAATTATTTGTGAAGTAGCCATGTCTTGAATAATAGAGCATGACCTCTTGCTCTTAGGGCTCATTTACACAGGCGGCTTTTAATAGCCAACATGAGGCATTTTTGAGCTATTACCTCATACATCTGTCACAGGGGTGTTCTCTAAACTATCTGAGTAGACCGCAGTGGCAGGTTTTTTTACAGGCAGAAGCCCACTGACAGCAGCCCAGGAAACGACCATGTAATGGCTGGCATACACATGCCGATAAGCGGCCAATTTTTTACCTGACCGACAGGCGTGCGCGCTCACGCCGTCGGTCAGCGGAAAAATCGGCCGCTTATCCGCGTGTGCCCACATGGGGCGACAGATCCCTGTCGCCCCACAGTTCGGCCGGCCAGAGAACGGACATGTCGGATGTTCTCTGGCCGATGCAAGCCAATGCCATTAACTTCAATGAAGACTGGCGTCTTCATTGAAGCTAATGGCCGGCACACAAAGGGTGCCCGGCCGACTAAAGCAGCCCCATAATGCACCAGGATGCAACGTGATGACGTCATCACGTTTGCATTCCACAGCTCTTTGGAGCTCGTCTGTCGGCACCCATCTGTGGGTGTATGGCAGGCATAAATGTACTGCTAATGCAGAAGCAATTATTTATCTGCATGGTCAGATAGGGAGCATGATCATAGATATTTTCAAATCTGTTGGCCTGACTCAATAGAACGTTTTGTATACTTTTTTTTATGAACCTGTAAAGAATTTTACTTCTTAATGAAACTTCTAATGAATGGGACAGTGTCCACTCTGCATATTCTTAGCTGCAAGCCTGTGGTTCTGTTTTGAAGCTGCGGGCTGCCACTTCTTTAATGCAGCACTGCGCAGTGCTGAAGATTGAAGATCAATGGAGGTGTCTCCAAGACACGGCAAAACAGCACCGAAGCTGATTTTGCGCATCTTTCCCCTGCCGCATCAATAGGGTGCGATAAGCCATGGGCAAACTGCCTGCAAACAGCGTGGAATCTACCGGAAAATGTGCCTTCATGCGCCTTAATTACATGTCCAGCACAGGGCTTGCCTCCCATGTGTATGATAACACTACTGTACTCAGTTCATTGTCAGCAGATCGATTAAAATTTGTTGCTTGCGTCGATCTTTTTAATGTCTTTACAAATTGTATTATATTCAAATTGCAATATACAATATATCTTGACTCTTTTTTGTTTTGTTTGTAGATTGTGTGAAAATGGACTGTGTTTAACAAATGGAACGCACGACACATCTGAGTTGAAGAAGATGAAGCCTCCAGATTTCAGTATGCTTATATAATTTTTTTTAAATTAAATCAATGTATCGATTTCATGTCTAAATCTAGTGATGGCCGAACATCGGCCAGGTCTGTCCGCGAACTGGCGGATCAGACTTTTAAAGAAGTCCGCCGTCCGCCTATTTGCAGACAGATTCAAATTCCCCGCCTCTAGGCGGGGAATTTGAATTAGAAAAACCGGATGTGACGTCAGTGATGTCAAATCCGGTCCATGGAATGCATAGTTCCTGGCTAAGGGAGCCGGATGTAACGTCACTGACGTCACTTCCTGTCCCCTAGCCAGTTTTTCACTAGAAGACCGGCTTCATGCCTGGTCTTCTAGTGAAAAGATTCTTCCTCCTCCTCCTGTAGCACTAATGCCTATATACTGTATTTTTCGTTCTAAAAGACTCACTTTTTCACCCCCAAAAATGGGGGTCTTACGGTCCAAATGGCCGCAGGTGGTCGTGTTTTGGCTTCCCGCCAGCTCTCCCAGGAAGGAGATGTGAGATCCATGAGAGATCCACCCACGGTCGGTGTCCGGATCTCCCATCTGAACTGTATTGCTTATGCCAGCAGAGCCCTGTCTGTGGAAACTGCAATCACTCTGCAGCTTCCATGGACACAGGCAGCTGTAGAGGGGGAGGAGAGACTCTGCAGCTGTCCCCCCGCCCCGGCTCCGTTCCTCCCAGTTAGTGAGGAAGATGACGTGCTGTGATAGTACTGCAGCTAGTGACATCTACTGGCTGAATTTGATATTGCATTAATTTAATCCATTGCATTAACCCAATTGATGTGAAAACGTATTAAATATATTTTATCTGGTTTTCTGCTCTAAAAACTGGGTGTGTCTTATGGTCCAGTCCGTCTTATAGTCAGAAAAATATGGTAAATCATTAACCATGCATTTGTTTTTTATTTTTAAACAGAAAGGCCCTCATATGCATAGGTAGAATTTATATTTGAATTAACCAGAGCAGATAGAACTTGAATGATGGGTTGAGTCATAAATCCAAGAAGAATACAATTCTTGCAGTGAGACCAAGTGTTGAATTCTAGTTTGTCCTTAGGTGTATCGTAAAAGAGTTAAATCCATGTGTCTGCCCAGTAAACAAGCAATTAGTGCAACCATAGGCATAACTATACTCCAACGAGTATAGTAATAACGAAAATGTTCTGGAGAAACATTCTGGTGTTTTTCTATGACTTATGTCATATCAATCTTGTAATATACTTGTTGTAGAAATGTACAGCATGTTGGAGAGCAGATCTCAAAACGATTAGCACTTGGTTCAGAGTTTATTCTGTTTACTAATTCTGACCTATGGATGTGTAAAAAACTGCCCAAAAAAGCGTATCAGAGGACAAGTAGTCCTTATTGTCTGTGGCTAATTTTATTCTCCATTATGGAATTTCCAGACTTTGTTCTTTGTGAGGTTTGTCATATTGCATAAATAAAAAAATAAAACTAATGGCCTCCACGTGTCAGAGCTGATGATTGTTGATCTCATCACTTGTTAGTGACTATTAGGAAGCAGTTTGAAAGGGTGTAGAAAGAACATACTGGATGATGTAGAGACAGGAATACCCAAACATCCTTTCTATGTGAGAGTTTCCATTCCCACTCCTTATAGTTCCCATGTGTAATTCTGATGCCATCTTGATAACACTGGTGTCTTGACAAACGGTGATGTGGACCTTGAAGAGTTATGTTCTTAACAGCCAGGGTACTGAGAAAGGTGCTGGATATAACTCAAGAATATAAAAATGTAAGCAGTAAATTTAATGAATTTGGGATATAAGAATTCTAGTGCTAGGAAATGCTTTGGCAATGGTAATTCTACCCATTTTTAGTCTCAGATACACATCCACCACTCAAGTTTTTCTTTCACTTATGGTATGGATCTTTATCTCTTTTCCAAGTCAACTAGAAGGTTGAAACATAAAATCATAAACACTGTTTCTCAGCCAGTTTTCTAATTCTGTTAGCTGTAAACAAATGGTCATGTTAATTAGTAGCAGCAGCATGGAAGAGACTATCTCTTGTAATCCAACCTTGCATAATGATGATATCCAGATAATTCCATAAAAACATCCAATTATTAAAATGTCTAAATGCATATTGAAGTAAAATATTTTATTTTTCTTGGCGTACACAGCCTTTTTTTAACATTGTGTTTGTCAAGTTGATGCCATGATCTCTTTTTCTGCAGACAACCTTATTCTGTTTGAACTTAGAGGTTGAAAACAAGGGAATTATTTGTGTTCCCACTAGTGAATTCGATATTTCAAGTTGTAATGCTTCAAAGACATTGTGCATGCTTTTACTATTAGTTGCTGGTTATCTTATCTTTTAATGAGCAAATTACTGTATTTTTCGGACTATAAGATGTGCCTCCCCAAACCCCCCCCCCATCGGAGGGTAAAAATTTCTGCGTCCTATATTCCAATGGCAAGTGGTCGCACCTTGGTTGGTTTCCTGCCAGCTCTCCCAGCAAGAAGATTAGCTTTTTTCAGATTTTTCAAGGCAGTATCATTTTAATGATGGGCTCCTGGCCCATTCAGTGCAGTGTAAAATATAAAGGCGTTCAGTGCTCACGCACAAAAATGGAGCACTGGAAAGTTACATTAAAGTTTGACTTGCCTCTGAGCTGATATGATGGTGGCATAGCACTCCTTAATCCTAAAAAAATATATACTTGCCTGCTGTTTCCTGAAGTCATAAGAGAGTTTTCATCTTTATCTGCCAGGCTTCTGGGGATTAACTCAGGGTGAAATATCATGAGTGGCCACTGGAGGCATCTATAATGGTTTTCTATGTTCATTTTAATGAAGAGCCGAGGTTGGATATTTTCCTGGCTGTCAATGCTCTCTGACATGGCTGTTGCTTTCTGGTCTGCCACAGCGTGCGTCATCAGAGCCAGGGTGAGAGGAGGGGCTACAAGAGACCTTCTAAAATTACTCATTACAGGAAAGTTTTTTTTTTTTTCTAATACCATTCATGCAAACATAAACTTCTGGTGGTAGGTCCACTTTAGGTTAGGGTGTAGGAGAACAAGCTTAAAGTTATGTGAAAAAGGGACAGTAGGTGTTATATGGGAGAAGCTGTTATTGTAAGCTCTTGATATTTATTCTGTTTTGTTGGTCTTCTTCAGAGCTGCATTTTTTTCCATTTCAAGCTCTTCTTTAACATTTACTTTCACTGTGCTGCCAACAAGTATTCTTCACACATACTGGGAATAATCACAAACTGGTTTCTCTATAAGGGGTTGAATAGCTGACAGCACCCACATACCTAAATCTCTTCTAACTTTAGCATTTTATTAAACCGCTTTAGCTACTGAAGCAAACATTCCTTTTTTGTTACGGCTGGGTTTTTTTTCTTATTTTTCCTTGACTTCTGTATTTAAGTTTTTTTTTGCTTATCGCACCTGTACAATGTTCACATGTGTCACATCACTAAAAGCATTAAATCTGGCAACAGGTTCCTCATTTCTTTGCTGGTAGATTCACAGAAAATTATATCCTCTTTTTCGTAAGCCACAACTACAGCAATACAATGAGATTAGATAACATTACTCCAAGGACTCCTGACAGCTCAAAGTAGGACTTGCTCTGCTTCTTCTTAAGTGGTTTCTATCGCTTTAGTGCCTTTTGTGTTGGATTTTGCTGACTTGTTTTGTTTTCACTGCTTCCTTTCCCTGCATTGTGTGATAACAGTGTTTGTTGTAGCTGGCTGTCATGTAACATTTTTCTGTTGTATTCCTAGTAATATTTTTAAACAGTTCCTGCATTTTGTACACTAAAGGTGGCCATTGATTTTGTGTTTGAAAATCAACCAAAAAAGATCTTCCAAAAAAGGTTGATTGAACCGGGAACAGATATGTTCGTAAATTCCGGTCAATTGTGGATGGGGACTACACATCCCCCTTTCAGCAAGCGCTGTGTACACCAGGTGTACACAGAAAAATATCTCACAAAACCGTCTGGGAGCTGCTGACAGGCAGAGGTGAGAGCGGGACACAGGTTGATGGCAAAGGAGGGGGGCTCCCTGTGCTCGGCTCAGGTGAGCTGAGAGCCGGGATAAAGCAAAGGGGGCGGAGCTGAGCACGGGCTGCTGTGGACAATGCAGGGGGAGCCCCCCTTTTTTGCAGCCATTCTGTGTCCCGTGCTCAGCGCCACCTCTTAGCAGCTCCCAGACAGTACTGTGACATATTTTCCAGGAGCTGTACAGGGTGCGCACATCTATTCCCATTCGATCAACCTGTGATTGATTGCATGTTGATCGAACGAATATCGACCCAATATCGACCCATGTATGGCTAGCTTTTTGAATGTTGTAAATCCTACAATTAGCCGTTTACCTTTGCTTTACCTGTAGGGAACAGAGCAGAGAATGTAAAATTTTACATAGTGACAGATTTCATTAGTCCCCTGAAATGCAGAAATGTCAGCATGATATTGTAGCGCTAACACCCGTGGGTGCGGCTGAGTGTGATGGGATACCGGGTAGCAGAAATGACCAAAGAGACTTACTTGAAGTTGAATTGAAGAAAGTTTATTTTCTCACATGTAGTCAAGTGGAAGGAGGGTTGGGGACAAGGCTGTTCCAGCGGCTGAGGTCCTAGCTCCACTCTTGGCAGCTTCTTCTTCTCAATAGCAATACGAAAGCACACAGAATGAACACTGGCCTAGCTCCCCCTAGGCAGCTTCTTTTCAATAGACGAGTACAGCACTGTCTTGACTAACTCTCCTGGGGAATCTTGGAGACAGACCTTACTCTCACTGATCCGTCTGCCTCAGAACCTGGATAGAGTTCCCCCTTAGCTCCTGGAGATTGTCCTTGATTGCTGCTGCTCTGGAGACCTTTATCCTTCCGCAGACAAGATAACCGGCTCTCCCTTTTAGTTAGGCATCCCAGATTTAGATTCCCTCTCTCTTCTGGTCCCTCAGCTAGGCACATCACCATCACGATCACTCCCAGGGCCCCAGCAGGGGAGCTCCCTGGGCTAGGACTGACTTCACATCCTGTCTCTAACACTTTTATAAACTTCTCCCCTCCCAGTCTTGGAAAAGGTGCAAACTCTTGGCCTCTCATGACTCAGGCAGAGGAGCACAAAATGATACATTCACATTCTTGGCAGGGAGCCAAGTCTGTCACTGACAGCCAACCAAAGCTGCACCTGCCTGTGACACTGAGACTTTTCCCTCCTAAACACTTTAACTCTATATGCCCCTGTTCCTGGCAGGGGCTACAATATGATCCAAAATAGAGCCTTTTTTACGGTTTCATTATGTGTCTTATAGCACTGTGCTCGTCAGTATGTGGTTATGCAGTTCTTATATGTCAAATACAACTTCTCCTTTTCTGTAGTTTTCTTCCTGTAAGTTAATCTAATCAGTCTGCACTGAATACAAATAAAATGCTGACATAGGTTCATACTTACATGTTTTCTTGTAACATACATGCACTTTGCTGTTGCATGGTATTTGGATGTAACATCCCATCTCCAGGCACGTCACTGCTGTCATGAAATAAAAAAATTTATTTATCAAAAAATAGCAATAGATATACTTAATATTGATAATGATATACAAATTTTATATACACACAGGTGAAGAAGCGTTTGACAGTCCTCCTCCCTCCCAGCCCCCACCACCACCTCCAGCACGTGCCTGCACCACCGAGCATTCAAAATCCTCTGTGTCGGGAAGCAGGCCGAATTCTGCCGTGGACCTTTTCCTTCCTTCAGTGGGTAAGGCTGGTTGTGCAAGTAAATAAATATATATATGTGTATGTAAAACGTCATCCATAAACAGATTAAATGGAAAACTATTTCCACTCCTTTCCATTTGATGTACTTTATTGATTCTTTTCCGGAATGTCAGATACCATCATGCATTAAATTGAAAAACATTAGGAATTGGATTAAATCTCCCTCCACTTTGAAGGCATTTGCCACAAGCTGACGTACTAAGAAGGTGCTTATTTCTCCACATTTGTGGATTTCTAATAGCCATTTAGGTAAAGTGAGCAGATAATTGATTTGTCTGTGGGTCACATAAACATCAAAAGAAACCACTGAAGCAAAACCAATTAAAATCCATATTAGGGAGGGGTTTAAAGGCTTTAAATACATGCAGTTCATGCAAAGTCTTACATAGAATAAATGAGTTTGAGTTAGAAGCTGCTTGTTATAAGAAACATACTTTGTGTGTTTCATATATGGTTTTTCCCAAGTATGCAGTAAAAATTTTAATACAACTAAATTAATGAAGATAGACAGAGAAAGAGGAAGTGATGAACACAAACCAGTAAGGCAAGAATCATAAACAAAACAAATCTGATGCATTCACATCAACACCCTGTTTCCTTTATGGTTTCCATACCATGATGCAACATGTGTGAGACATTTTCTTCTGAATTCAAATAATTTTTGTAACCTGCCAAAACATTTAAATCTTGGAGGAGGAAGGTTAAGTTAGCCATACATGCAGTAACAATACCACACAATGTAGTCACAGAAAAACATATTCCTAATCGCGGCCAAAAAACTTGCCCGATCGCACCAGATCGATCCCAATCGGTTACCATAAAAATCACTATTGATCACCACCCCGCGATTAGAATCTTGGACGATTGCTAAAGTGGGGACAAGCCCAAAGGGTTGCATACATGTGCATCCAGTCAGCTTCAAATCGATTAAAAACCAGACAGATCCTTGTGCATTCAACAGAAACCTTCAAACATGACTGATCACGGCTCTTAGCCCTAAAATCCACTATCCGCCCAATGACAGAGCCACCCATAGACAGCCTGTCTCCACAGCCTGTCAGAACACCCGATCTGTCGGTCCCTGCCTCCATCAAGTTACTTACTATGCACAGTAACGAAGGCTTTCTCTGACATCAGCAGGTGTCAGTGCAGAGTGGAGCCTGAGGTCTTCAGGTTTATGATAATGGTCACTTTTGGCCAATTTGAATCCAGTTCCAATTGAATCCAATTGAATTAACTGCTCTAATAGACACATTGATATGGCCAGCTAGACCACAGTCTATTCTGTAAAAACAACTTTTTACAATACAAATACTGTCTTTAATGCAAAAATAAAAACATGTACTGATAGTAGTCCTTTTTATTCTCTTGAGCATTGCACACGTGGAGCATATAAAATGCCGCCACGATTTGTAGCTCATTTGGAGTTACCCTGCACAATTGCTGGGGAAAAAGTGATACCACTGCATTAACATTGAAGTCTATGGCGCCGCCTACCCCTGTCTTTTGCGGGGTTGGTGAAAGCCCCAATGGGTCTTCACCTGTCAGCCGATATTTATCAAAGATTCATAATAACAAAAAAAGAAAGATCAGTTAATGATCCAACAGTAATACTTCAAAGCACTCTTTGCAGTGAATGCCATCATGACCAATTGTATATAGAATAACACCCTGTAAGGTGGGTGGCCAACATCCCAAAATAATAGCAATTGTTTAGGGTGACAATATCACCAAAGAGATTCCCCCTGAGTTAATCAGGGACAAGGGGACTTTAGGGGCCACAAGAGTCAAAAATATGTGTTATCAGAAGTATGTATAACGTAAATTTATTTACAGGTTAAAACATAAATATACAGTATTACAGCATCAATAGCAATTTATGGTAAAAACAATCAAACCAGCATGATATATGGATAAGTGATGGACATGGATTCTACTGGGTAGAGTCCACCCCGACGCGCGTTTCGTTTTAACTTTTTTAACCCCTTGAAAAAGTTAAAACGAAACGCGCGTCGGGGTGGACTCTACCCAGTAGAATCCATGTCCATGACTTATCCATATATCATGCTGGTTTGCTTGTTTTTACCATAAATTGCTATTGATGCTGTAATACTGTATATTTATTTTTTAACCTTTAAATTAATTTACGTTATACATACTTCTGATAACACATAGCTTTTCTTCGCTATAATTGAGCTAGTTCTGCTCCCAGAGTAAAAATCTGCTGCTCTAGAAATAATATTATTTGTGAAAATACGGTACAGAAGTAATTCTTAAAATGGTTTATTTTACCTTTTAATGTTCCCATTTTTGTGATCTAAGTATTTTTTTCCTGTTGATTTACCTTGTTTCCTTAGCCCCTCTTTGTCTACTTTAGCTGCACTGGTTGTATGTTTAGTCTCCTGTGTTTTTTAATATATGTTTTTACACTTCTCATCTACACTTTCTGTTTCCTAGTAGTTCCTATATGTTGCTTTTTTAAATACCGTGATTGTACTACTTGCCGGACCTGTGAAGTAAACCATCAGTAGTATTACTGATAATACTACTGATGGTTTACTTCACAGGTCTGGCAACTGCCTGTTGCCTCAATGATGTTATCATGCGCCCACTGACTACTAAATGTCAGCATTTACTCCAAACCTTTTTTAACCTCTTGAGCGTTTCGCCGAGGTCCAGATTTCTGTACCAAAAGCGTTACGCTGTTT
>CM070033.1:89398078-89411038 GCA_036250615.1 Ptychadena robeensis
GGTGCAGGTAACAGCAGCCCGAGTTAACTCGGGCTGATCCTTTTAAGCAACTTTCTTCAACCCGAGTTAACTCGGGCTAAACACCCAGAAGGTTAAGAATGTTTCTTTAACCTTAAAATTTCTGTTTTCATTTCAAATTTAAGGCATCAGTGATTGAACCCATATTTATACCCACCTGAACATCATACAAACACCATTTATCAGTATTTGACCTAGAATATGATATCCTGGGCTTAGAATGTTCAACAGTTTTTGAGACGCCCTTTTTTTGCATGTGCTGAAGTGGTAGTTTAAACATTCCAATCAGTGTCTGGTATGTTGAAGTCCACCATAATCAAAACCTCACCCTCTCCCATTGTGTTTTGAATCCCATTCAATCAACAGGTTATCATAAACGTCAGCCTGACCTATGGCCCTGTATGTTACACCAATTTAAATTCAAGATCCCTTTTTTGTTTTCAGAATCTGACCTCCAGAGATTTTGTTGTATTTTTACAACTCCACCTCTGCTCTTTTTGGTTTGTTTTATATATATATATATATATATATATATATATAGATAGATTTACTGATGTACTTATTTCCCAATCATGTGAATCCCCAATATCAAAGTTATCCTTAGATATTATAAGGTTGTGGCTTAATTTATAGTAGCCATATGTGTGATATGTCCACTCAATCAACCAAAAAACATTTATAGTCTTAAGTTGATCGAACGGAAATCGATTCCCAAGCAAAAGTTATTGAACACTGATCTGACATGTCGGTAAATTTCAGTAGATCGTACAAATATCTGGTTTTCAAGGGTATAACGATAGTTTTTTATTCTATGGCACTATGGAGCATCTGCACCAATCCAAGTAATGGAATTGATCGGTTTTAGATCGATCACACTGTGTGGTGTTACAATTCATCAGTGTAAGGCTGAGGCTCCACTGGGGCAATTCGGGAGCATTTGTGTCACTTTTTTTGGAAGCACCTGCACCACTCCCATTGTCACCAGTGTGTCTGTCTCCACAGTCGCGAATAAAAAACCACAATCCACATCCCAAATGCGCAGCCACACCGGCAAAACAGGGAAACCGTGGCTGATCCAAGCAGAATGTACTGCATGTGTTTTTCTGTCCACATTAGTGGAGCCCCAGCCTTAGACTGATGAGCAATATTAAAAACGCACAATATTGAATAATCATGCAGAAATCAAACTGCGCATGGCTAGCTTTAGATGCATAATCTGTATATAAATGCTTTGTTTACATTTTAGAGAGGGCTTATTAGTAAGGTGTAGATGCCATACTTTTCTTTGATCCAGCAGTCTTGTTACCTCTGCAGCTCCATTCTTCTCTAGTGGTATTCTGCCCTATGTTCAAGCCTTGTATGTATCCCTTCACTATGAATGACTTACTGCCACCTAGTGGTATGAATGATTTATTCAGGCGTGTAGCCACAATGAAGTTGAATGGATAATTGATAGCACTAGTAAAGCTAGCCATACATGGTTCAATTGACATCAAATCGATCATCAATTCGATCGAAGTTTTCAATCATTAAATCGTATGTCGATTGTAATTGAATCGAAGTACACACCACATTGAGTATGCAATCAAAGCCCAACTTCGATTGAATTTAATCGTCTTCAAACGTAGAGTAATCAAAAAGCGATTGTCACAGAGTGATCAAAAAGGGACCAATGATGGTCACAGAGGGATCAAAAACCCAAAGGTCATATCTTTGCATTTTAATCCAGTACTTTATAATCGTGGCAAAAGGACACTGGGGGACACACATTACATTAGGAGATGTATTCACAGAGATCGCCATTTGCATGCTTGTGTGTCAGTGAACAGACACACAAGCCATTGCAATGCATGCTTGCATGGTTTAAATGACTGTATTGCATTTCCCTCCTCCCGGAAGTTACAGTATGCTAATTGATTGAATCGAATCTCAATTGGACGGGTCAAACAACAGTACAAAAAATGAGACACAATGTGGGGACAATCAAAATCGAATTACATTGATTGTACAGTCAATTGAACCATGTGTGGCTAGCTTAAGAGTCATTCACATTCAAATCCAAAAGATACAGTAAAAGAATGAAGAGATAAGTAGTAGGGAAGGCTACAGCTGCACCGAAGACCTAACTTGCACACCTACCTGCATGGGTATTTTTAAGTCAATTACATTAAACTGCTTTTTTCCCCCACTTAAATGTTTAGAAGGGTTGTCATTTATAACTTAATGTACACATTTTCATGTGGTGCATGACATTTTTACTGAAGGTCCTTCTTTGTATTAAGCAAAGTAAAAAAAAAAAAAAAGACGACAATAAAATCACAGTTTACGTGTTTAAAACTATTTTTGTAGATGTGAGAAAAAATGAAAGTACATGTTGAAAAATATTCAGCAGAAATGCTGTCAATTCATGGTGACTGTTTTCTTTCCTATGTTCTTTAAAGTGCTAAACAATGTACTGTTTTTTGTACTTGTACTTCTATTCAGCACCAACGGTTACAGAAAAGACAAGTTGTGTCCTACTATTCAAAGAGTATATGAAATTGTGTGGTGCTTGTGTATTTATTCTCCCTCATGGTCTGTGCATGCTAAACTGTTACTAGCTAAGATCTGCTCTGGTTTTAGTATTTAAAGCGGATGTATACTCAAAATCTAATATGAGAGATTCCATCTTTATTCGCTAGGCTTCTGTGGGTACAATATTGTGAGTGGCCACTGTGGTCATTTATAATGGTTTTCTATGGGAAAATTTGTATGAGTACTTTAAATGCAGAGCAGAGATTAGGGATTAACATGGCTGTCACTGAGCTCAGATGTTGGATTTTACATCATAAGCAATAGGGAAAGTGGCAGGACTGCAAGGGGCCTTCTAAACCTTTTTTTTTTTTTTTTTTTTAATGCCACCCTCCCTTTTATCAGCACTTCCAGTGCCATTCATGTATATATGAACTTCTGATGGTAGGTCGAATTTTTTATTTGTGGAAGGCGATTGATCTGTTGGTGGGTGAGATAATTGGGGAGAAACCTTTTATTGACAGTGGTTTTGGGGTTAATTTTTTATGATTTCTCTTTTTTCCCACCTTTTAGATCATTGTTTAGAAGTTCCTTTGCCACCCACTAGAAGATCCGCAAATGATGTAAAAGTAAACAGACTTTCCCAAGAATATGATCACCTACCGACATGCTCAGGTATATACTTTTATTTTGTAAATGTCCTGTCACAATCTGAACTTGTTTAGCTTATGTTGGATTATTTAATGTAAAGCACTGCATAAAATGTAATCACTTGATGTCCTATATTTTCAAACTAAATAAACCAAAATAGTAATATATAGTAAAAACAGTAATATATAGGAAAATATAGGAAATAAATAAAAAAAAAATGGTGATGCTGGCACAATAAACATTTGTCATTTCCAATAAGAAAATAATTTGTAAAAGTAAGAGGAGAGGAACAGAGAGAAATATGAAAGAAGACGAAAGAGAGGGGAAGAAAATAACAAATGCATGGGAGGGTAGTAGTTTTAAATGTTAGCAAGACCCTCTCCTTTAATTCCATTTTCAGGCAGTAGGAGCTGGGCCGTTTCTCCTGCTATGCAAAGTATGCGGACGCATAGGGCCCCATGACCCCCTGAAGGGCCATGGTGCCACCCTCAACCCCCACACATAATTGTGCGCAAAAAAATCCCACACACATAATCAACTTTTCTGGTAGGGCATTCCCCCAGCTCAACATCTTGTGGCCCCAGGCAAAAAAATTGCATAGGGCCGCATGCAACTGCTGGAAATGGCGGTAGGTAGGTGGTACATTTAAATGCCAGTATAATGGCATGCAAATCTTATAAGCTTTAAGGCATGCAAATCTTATCAGCTTCAAGGCATTGAATACAGTTTGTGTCTTTGTATAGTGGCTAGTGAATCTAAGAACAAGACCATGTATAAAGTTAATGGGACATTGGATTTGTATCACCAGCAGGCACCCAGGGTCTCCAGGAATATTTTGTGCAATTTGTACCAATACAAATAACAGGATTCTTACATTTTTGAGCTATTAAAATACATGGTTCCCATTAAACTGAACATCAAGTTCCTTTTGCCAGAGATACCAAAATAATTTAGAAATAGGATGGAAAGATATCTGCTAAAAGAGTGAGAGGATTAATGACTGTAATTTATGGTTAACTATGTAATTTTTAACTTAAAATAGTGATGAGCAGCATAGTCAATATTCATTTTCGAAAAAATACCACAATGTTTTGCCTAATATTTGCAATTAATTAGAGAATATTGGCAGAAAAGCACATTGGAAAAAAATTGTATAAATAACATTCATCCTGTAAACTATTTTGAGTCGCTGGCCTTATAAGAATTGAAGTGAAAATCAGGTGGAATCTTTTGAGTTACCGTGCCAGGGTGTGAATAGACCTATAGAAAAAACAATCTCCTGGATAAACCTCTCTTAGTTGTTCGAGGCTCCACTGGTAGAAGAGGGAGCCAAGGCCATATCTGAAAAATAAAGGTGATGTTTGGCTAGAAGCCTTCTTATTAGCTTGGGTTTTAAATATAAATATTACAAATCAAGCCTTCTTAAAACAGAAGGTATTTACACGGCCCAATCCAGCACAAATCCCACTTTAGTGGAAGCCTTCTTCTTGAACAGTGGGCGGAGCCATGCAATTACTTCCTTTTCGCCCGCTCAGCCAGCTGCACATCCAGAAACCGCTGGTGTAACAGTGCAAATATAGCCTTTTTGGTACAGAGCCATTTATTCCAACTGTCATACCAGCTGTTTCACGGCCCCTTTTTGCCCTCATTATGCAGTGCATGGAAACCATGGCTCATGGTGTGGGGCTTGGAAGCCGAACAAAGGAATACCTGTGAGTTATGGTGAGAAGGGATGAAATGATCAAAGCCCTCAACTCAGCATGGCTAGCGCAATCATCCTTCTTCAAACAGCAGGTTTACACGGCCCAATCCACTATCAAATCCCAAAACTTTAAGGTGTACGCCTTCGTCTGGAACTGGGCGGGGAGCATGCAAATTATTCCTTTTCCGCCCCATCTCCAGATGCACCTCCAAAACCGAGAGTTGTGCAGTGGGCAACTATAGGCCTTTTTGGTATCAGAGCCATTTATTCCAAACTGCATCAGCTTTTCAAGGCCTTGTTGGCCAGTTGGCCAAATATAAATATTGCTATTGTTGTATGTCTAGGATGTTTAACCCTCCACTAGATTTTGGTATGTAGAGGCCATTTTAGCCTAGGGTATTTGTCTCCCCATATGAATTTAATGTGATTAAAAGTCAATATCAAAGATATGACTTGTATTGTTTACAGTAGCAAGTGGCACCCATTCATCTTTTTTACATTGGCCCAACCTAACCATAAAAACATAATGGCCCTCTAGTGTTTGCATTGTGTCAGAGAGACTTGAGTCGATTTGTGTTTTTTTATTTTATTTGATTAACCTATGCAATTAAATTATTGACTCTCTAACATCAATCGATGTAAAAATAAATAAATTTTCAAACAAACAACTTAAACAGTACATTTTTTATTGTTAATCAAACAGAAAAATAAACCTTCGTATGGCCAACTTCCAAATGTGTTAAATCTCATGTTAACTTTTAGCTATTGTAAGTTCATAAGATTTAGAAATACTGATTTTCAAGTTATACAATCTACAATATACCTTGAATAGATCTTTAAGATATTTAAAAGAATTAGCCAGATTGCTGAGGAAAAGAAGAAAAGGTCATCCACAAAAGCTGCAATTTAAAATTCTTTATAATGTATTCCATTACACTACTGGTTAATGTCCAATTCATGTTTTAGTTCAATGGATGATTTGGAATGGTACAAAGGAAAGTGCTAAGCTGCACGATGTTTAAAAAAAAATAAGCTACTCAAACTAGAAAATAATTTGCTTTCAGAATTATTCAAAATTTTTTAGGGAACATGAAATGCATTCTCAAATTCAGCAATGGATGGTTTGTCAAATCTTAAAATTGTTTCTACCTACTCCTCATGATGTCCCAAATTTACCTAATTTCCTACAACCCCCTCTTTCTGCATAAATGTAGTTTTGGAGCACGCATAGCATTCTAAGGCTAACCATAAACGGGTTAATATTTCCCTTCAATCAACCACAAATTCAATATTTTGAGGTCGATCGAACAAGAATCAATTTCTGCTCACCTAATTCGATCGAGCACAAGTGATATAAATCGAACATTTAAACGATTGAGCGGTGATCCGACACGTCTGTAATTTAATTTGATAGCTGACCTGTACATGTATTTTTTTTTGGGGGGGGGAATTGGGAGCCCTCTTGTGGCAGAAAGCGGTATTGACACTTTAAAATTAACAACGCTCTTGCTTTCAGTAATGCAGAATTCTCCTGTGCTGTTTCAGATCTCCCCAAATGCTTTTAAAGTTTTTTTTCTATTGAACATTTATAATTTATATTCTACATTTTTTATTGTCTTCTTCAATTTAAATTGTAATACTTACCAGGGGCACATTTACCTCATAATAGGGGCAAGTGGGTAGCATGTCCTGAACAAAAATGTCTGTAGTTACTGCAGTAATCCGTTTGCTATATAGCTTTTTTCTCATATCTATTTATCCTCTCTGCTCTGTATTTTAGATCTTTATTGTTTTATATTCCTGTTTACATGAATGAGTCTATTTGAATTTGAGGCAACAAGACTATGCATGATCATATGATAATAAACTGAATTTTTTGTCCGTTTCCTGTTTTAAAATGTATTGAAGATTTACTTCCTTTTTTAATCTTACAAAGACAGCATAATTACTTTTAAAAAGATAAGCCACAAAAGGACATACGGAAAACAAACGTGATAAGAGATCAATACTGTAAAACGATAATGCACTTGGTTGCTTTGACAACCTAAAAATCAAAAATAGCTTGAGATCCAATTTGAATAGGCATGCAGTTAATGAAAAGCTTTAGTGAAAAGAGACTATAGTTAGTCAATTTGTTAACTTGTATGATGGCTTGCGAGGATTTGCTTTTGATAACTGTAACCCTCAAATGTCTGGTTATCATTTTATTATCAAGGTTTTTAGTTTTCCTAAAAAAAATTCTGAACCTCAAGATTGAAAGGCAAGGTACCAACAGCAGACACATGACTGGTGAAGTATTACCTAAACCTACCAGGCACTCAATGGCCAACCACCTATCATTGAGGCAATCTGTAAAAATAAATCCCTACATGTATGGAGATATTGGTGCATCTCCCCCGTCGCTCCTCCTCTCTTTGGCCCCAATGAAGAACGCAGAGGCTGCAACAATGTGTCAGAAGGGACAATCTTAATCTACCTAGCGTTCCCAGGCAATCACGGTGGAGTACATTGTACTTCGCCGTGACTGCTCGCTGTCCTCCCGCCATGACTGCTCGCTGTCCTCCCGACTCACTACACATCGCCGGTGTCAAGTAGATGCCAGCGGTGTGTGCGCGGGGGAAAGTGACACCCTCTCCATTAACATGGAGGTCTATGGCACTGCCCCCTTTGGTGTCACCTATGACACCAAAGACATGGGGCCGGAAAAGCACAGGCATTGGCACCCAATCGCGGTAGATCAAACTGTGCCCGTAGTGGCTTCAGGCGTAACGCAGCTCTTCACATGCAGCTCTTCACATCTATTCATCTATCTATTTATTTTCTGTTTTGTCCATTGAAAGACATTGTATCTGGCACCCCCGGTGGCGCTTCACGTTACTGCAGCATTTTCCCATGGCAGACTGGAAGCTACACAGAAGTCAGTGTTTCTATTTTCTGCACTGATGATGACCAACAAGCCTGAAACATTGGTATGCTGTTTGGAATAAATAGCTCTGTACTAAAATTAAATAATTAGCATGGCTCCACCCACTGTTCTGAAGAGACGATATTTCATTTTGGGATTTGTGATGGAATAGGGGTCATGTGAATAACTTTTTGTTTAAAGAAGGCTTTCCTGTAAACTACATACCAAAATACATTTAAGAGCACTAGACGGTTATTGTTTTTCTAAAGAGTCTGTATTCTTATTTTAAACAGTTTTTTTCCCCAATAATGTGTTTTAATGCAATAGCTATATTTTACTTTTTGAATAGAGATCATGACGGATCATAGTAACAAGCATGTTCGTTGTACATAAGCAGCGCCCTAAAACATGTAGGCTTTGACTGGAAATAAAATAAATAGCAATGCTTTTTCAGCTGCTGATTTTAAAGGAGTGCTCCTTGGAGCTTACCGTATTTTTCGGACTATAAGACGCACCGGACCATAAGACGCAACCAGTTTTTAGGGTAGAAAATCCAGAAAAAAAAAAGATTTAATATGTTTTCACATCAATTGGGATAATGCAATGAATTTAATGGATGTAATATTCAATTCAGCCACAGGTGTCACTAGCAGCAGTACACTCTCAGCACAACACGTCACACTACACTGATCTGTTCAGTGTTCTGTGTTTAGCCCAGCATTTCTGCATCCCCTGCACCCCGGCTGAGCCATCCATAGCCGAACTGAACACAGCACACAGCTCTCCTCTGTGTTCTCGTTGGTGGGGATGCAGGGGATGAGGCATCACAAATGACAGCTGCCGCAGCTCTCCTCCTCAGCTCACCACCGGCGGCCGCCGGTGGTCGCACATTCAGACCATAAGACGCAGGCACTTCCCCCCCCCAATTTTGGGGGTGAAAAAGTGCGTCTTATGGTCCAAAAAATACGGTATTTATGTTTGAGGATAACAACTTCTGAACAAAATTAAGAAATATTTTTGGTTTTTAAGTTTCTTTAACTGCCTTGATTTAAAATAACTGGCAGGACGGAGGAGGGTGGATTTTTTAAGATCTTGGTGATGTCTGCTGAGGGTTGTGTCAGATTTGAGGCTAGAAGAGGGAGGCTGTGTCAGATCTGTATGCTGTGATCCAGAGGAAGGGGAGTCTGTGGGAAGTGTGGAAGAGGGGCACCATTTCACAGCTCCTCTACCAGTGGGTGGGTGTTGAGCTGGTCCCTCCCCATTGACAAGCTTGTACTGAATGTATGTGCATAGCAGGAAGTTGTCATCACATGTTTATCAGTCAAATTTTTGCATGGTATATGCAGATGTAGGGAATATGTTCATTCAACAGCATCAGTAAAAAAATCTAAAAACAAGTTCAGACAAGATGTTCCGCACAAAGTGACTATAGTGTCTTTCACATTACAGTACATTCCCCACACTGTAGAAAGATGATGTTTATGTAACATAAAACAGTAGTGAAAGCCACGTTTTTACAAACAATGCTTTGCAAAACTGAATTTCTTTGAGAGAAAAAAAAGGATAAAATGTCCCATGTTGTCCATTGTTATGGAATATGATGTGTCCTTCAAATTAGGTCCAATCTCTCAGAAGTAAGAACAATACAGTTTAAAATTTCTTAACAACAACAATGCTATTGTAATTTTGCTTTTATCAGGTTTGTATTTAGCCAGCAAAAAGAAATCCATAAAGCTTACATTGTACTTTCCAGTATATCGACTGGACTTCAACTCTACTATAATCATCACTACAGAACATGTAAAGGTAGCTGGCTTATAGTTGGGAAAAATCCAATATTTCTTTATTTACGCAAAATATTATTTTGCTTCCATCAGTCCATCCTTAATATGTAATTTGTAAGTAATGTGTATAATAAGTGTATTTTGTAAAGGCCTTCGCGCAGTTACAGTTAAAAACATTTTGATGAAGATAGTTTTCAGCAGTCATCCTTGAATGGAGATGGATAAAATCAATAATATATTCTATATAGTGCATATGTGGTAAATAGTTGTATTGTGTTTGCAATGTGAAATGTATAAAGTGAATTTTTTTTTTTTTTTAAACCAGAACCCAACAACAATGTATATTCCCCTACTTGAAACATCATGTTATACTACATCACTTGTAGTATAAATGCCAGCAAACTGTTCAAATATTTACAATTTTAGACAACTGGTGCAAAATCGAATTGCTTTACAAAAACTTTTGTTCTACTGAAATTGGATTATTTGAAAACAAATAGGATAGTTGTGATTAGCTGCTATTGATTGTACAATGTCATACTTGAGTGAATTGGTGATTATGTAAAACTAATTTCACACTATACTATGCATTATTATATTTTTATATTTACACATGCTAGACAGCCATAGGAAACCTCTTTCACCATTTACACTTGGATGCACAGCTTGCTTTACACAAGCTGTGATTAAATGCTGTCTTCCCCCCCTAAAACCGACTGTACGGTCATCCTTAGGCCTAGTTTCCACTGGGTTTGATGAACACGTCAGCATTATACATCCATGGTGCCCAATGGGGGCTTGCCCGCCTTGTGCCCAGGTTTAAGGCATGCCCATTATAAACTTATAGGCATGACGCATACAATACACGGTTGACGTATTTTACCGATCACTAGACAAATGCATTTACTTTCAATGGACATGTTTCGCATCATACATCCTATGTTTCGGGCTATGATGAGTCTGTATAGACAGGCGCATCATAACCCACGACATAGGAAATTACGGGCAGCGCCTGCACCTTGCCCACATGCCATGGTTTGGCGCACACAGTGGAGACTAGGCTTTACTCCTTGCTCAAACTCTCTAACCCATAAAGAATCCAGTGTGTTTGCTCATATAATTAGATGTTACAAAACAAAAAATGCAACCAATATTGTCCTCTTTTATAAGTGCTAGCATACTCCATGGCCCCGATGGGACAATGGATCGCGTGTAGCTTCCATAAAGGGTAAAAATACATTTTGTCTATCTTTAGAATAACAGCCAGGTAGTTAATAATTTGCCCCATAAACACATGAACACAAGTAGCTTATGCGAGTTTAGTTTGCCTAAAGTAGGCTAGCTCACTGAAAACCTATTGACCTCTACAAAATATAAAAAGTAGACTGACACTTAATACTTTAGAATTTATTTTATATTTTTTTCAAGCTAGTAACCTCATTAGGCCTTTTGTTTAAAAATAATATGTCTATATCTCTATTTGTTTCAGAATGTCCTCAAGCACCAGCCAGACCACCCAAACCCCTTCCACGCCGAACTGCACCTGAGATTCATCACAGAAGACCTTACAGTGCTGACTGTTCAGCAGAGAATGTAGATGCAAAAATAGCTAAACTAATGGGTGAAGGATTCTCATTTGAAGAAGTTAAAAGGGCTTTGGAAATAGCCCAGAATAATGTAGACGTGGCACGCAGTATACTGAGGGAATTTGCGTGCTGCCCGCCTCCTGTCTGCCCACGTTTAAACCTATAACAAGACATCTCTTTTAAGAATGTGGGTGTAAAAGGTGATTTTTTTTGTTCACCTTTATTTAAAAAAAAAACTGTCATTCCCAAATTTTGGCAGATGTTTTGGGGCCTGAATACATGCTTCCTTATATATATGAAACGGAAAAATTGGTGTTGACTTTTACAAATCTGCCATATCCAGTTGTGTTATATGGCCACGTTTTTCCTGTCAAAAGTAAGCCGATGAGTTTATTCATTAAAGCTGGTATTTTGTTTTTGGCTTTTATAATTATTTTTCTCGTCTTACATTCTGTGTTTTTGTTGTTTTTTTTTTACATTGCAATAGTTCACCAGCACTTTCTGACCTCATTGCATTCTGGAAAATGCTTTTTTGACTTTTTTTCATATGGCATTTTAATTTATCCAAAAAACTGCAAAAAGTGGCCTTTACTACTGACATACTGAGTTTTTTTGTATTATTGGGAAAGTATTTGAATGTACAATTAATGCATTTTTGTGGGTGATTTCCCTTTACAGAAGTATTTTGATACTGTTGTATAACTTCAAATGTGGTGACTTAATCTATGATCTTAGAAGAAATGTGTAAAAGGAAAGGCTTACAATAAAAAGCAGGATCATTTTTTCTTCTGTGTAATGTGATATTTTGGGGAAACAAAGAGTGAAAACACTAAACAGTTTATTTGAATGTGTTTATAGCAAAAATCTATTTTGCAAATTCCCTAATATGTAGGTAGGTGCCTCATCCCTTAAATATATAGCGAAAAAGTTTTAGGGATCGTTCGTTAGGTCCACCTGTCAACGACATGGGGACCCACACCTCCCAATGTGGAGACTAGGGTCTCCGACCGGGATTTTAACGGCACTAGAGGTAAACCAGAAAATAGTCTAAAGTAGAAGTTAAGTATATTTTATTGGTGAAAAAGCCAGACAGTCATTCTAGCAGTCATTTCATAAACAGAGATATAACAGTGGATACAATTTTCAGAAAGCGTAATATCATAAAAAGGGTAACAGTTTCTATTACATATAAATCCTAACCACATAAATGATGTATGTAAACACCAGATGGGTACAGAAAATTGGGATAACATCTTCTCGACGCGTTTCGCCGTTAGGCTTCCTCAGGAGAATTTCTTGGTGTTACCCAGTACTACATAATGGAAGATCAAAAAGAGATCAAGGGTTAGCGTTGTTGAAATATGGACATTATCGAGACATATATCTAAGTTTGTATGTACTCACAGATTGTAAATGTGGTAAGGGTGCGTAAGGACACATCTGAAACATTCATATGGTGGGGTGAGGTCCCGAGGACTGTGAGGGCTGACCACCCGTCCCCCCTCCCCCGGGTGGGGAGGAAGGGGGCCCGGGGTCACGCAGTAACGGGGGACCAGAAGTAGGCATACTGTGTCGAGCAGCGACCATCTGTGGATGGAGATGTAAAGAAGGAGGGGAGTCAAGCATACACAACCCCAGTGCGGCAACAGAAAGACACTCCCACAGTGGGGCCATCATCACGAGAGCATGAAAAAATGTGTTTGTGAGTTGACTATACACCGAGTGAGGTGTATAGGGCAATTACCTCTATGTGTATGTGTGTTAGTATGTATGTGAAACATAATGTGTATGTGAAAAAATGGG
>CM070033.1:89423435-89433773 GCA_036250615.1 Ptychadena robeensis
TTGACCTCTTTTGGCACCCAATTTCAGAAGAAATGGGACTACCAGAGTTGTTAAGATATAACATATTTTTTTACGTGCTTGAAAAGAAAAGGTTAATATCACTCACATGTTTTGGCCATTTATTGATTATACTGCACTTTCTGAACTGTACAACAGGAAGTGGGAGGATATATTTCCATTGTGATAGATATAATATTGTGATGCAAAAGTGTCTTTATTGTAATATTTCCCTCTATACCTGTTCAGGTGATAAAACCTTTAATATCCAAGCAGTAAAGTCAATAGTTTCAAGGAGGAAAAGGAATACTGAAATATCTGACTATGTATCACCCAAATGCTGGAATCCAGTATCATTATGATACTCAATGTGTCTTCTGTTGCATTTTAGTTTAATACCTTGTTGCTTTTATGTATGTCTAAATACTATCTTCAGTTTTTGGTGCCCAGCTGACCCATATACATCACCTAATGAATACATTTTGAAGTGTAGACATCTACTCTACAAGTACTCCAACAGTGAACAACAGCACACTAGAAAGATCAGCACACCAAAAAGAACTTTGCCAAGATCGTCATTCATTCCTAGATGATTTCTGCTACCATGCATATATACCATGCACATGTTCAAATTCTCTGGATTAGCTCCTTAGCCTAGTCAGAATAACTGCATTTCTGAATCTCTGGCAAGAATTAACACTTCTTTATTAATCCTGAGACTGCTTATGTTCCCCACTGTAGCATGGTCAAATCTGTAACCTGAGGAAGTCTAAACAAAGCTATGTAGGATGGCATGGTATGGATCGGCAAGCTTTGAGATGTCTGTAGAGTAAGAGGCAACGGAATAGCAAAAAGATCCATAAAAGGATCAAACTCTATTTATTTAGTGTTGATCACCTTTGTTAACAGTAATAAGTTCCGCCGAGGTTTGTATTTAGCTGCATGACACTATAAGTATGGTGTGTGCATTGGCACTAAACCTTTGTAATGTTATCAGCAGGGGAAAAAATTTAATCAAAATCAGAGGGCTCATTTTAGAGTTTTCCATCACCAACAGGAAAATTGCAGTGTGTAGAATCTGTACTTGAAGACATAACAGGCTTGTTGGTATGCTGTTTCGGAGTTCCTATTGCAGCCAATAGCTACCACAGAGATAAGATTCTGCCATAACATCCGACAAGGGGCAACCAGAGGCATCAGCATCTTTTTGGTTCTACCAAGCCATTTGAGATAGTATACAATCTGGAGTGCATCATTTTTGTACCTGTCGTTCTTCTTGTCCATATGAAAAAAGAAAAAAAAAATTTATTGCAGAAAATGCTAAAGTTAACATATGGCCACAGAATTCTGCAGGAGTTTGTGTGTATACGGACGTTCATTGAAAGATTGCAGATACATTACGTAAGCGTGCAATTAGCTACGGAACTTTTAGTTCAACAATAAAAGCTTGCTTTGAATGTTTGAGTCACTCTGTATGATGATGGTCTCCTAATTATTAAAGTGCAAAACAACTGGTATAATTGATATTTTCATCCAAAATAGCAGACTAAGTGCCTTAATAACTGTAAATATTTAGTTGGCAGGAAGTACCAACAATTTCACATTTCCTTAAAATTAATTATAATTTTACAAACCTTATGCAAGCTGATATATAGATAAAGAAAAGGCATAGGCTGGTATTTCATATGAATGTGGAAATTCTTAGAATGACATACTGTATGTTTTGCATGACTAACTAAATGGGGGGGGGGGGCTGTGTGTCTTATATTGCAAATGCCTGACCACCTGTGGCCCAATACAGCCACAGGTGTGTGCCTTTGCATTCCCCCACAGCAAAGTGCTGAGCTTAGCTGCAGCATGGAAGCTGTCAGGTCTGTATACTGTATGTGAGCTGGCTGAAGCTGCCTGCTCACATACAGAGATATGCAGATGGTTGTATTGTCCCTGTTCAGGCATGCATGTGAGCAGCAGCTGACATATACTCTCTGCACAGGGAAAAATCCACATGTGATGGGTTGTCCGTGCATCTGTGAGTGGGCTGAAGCTGCTAGCTCACATACACAGTTTTGCAGAGTGGGACTAGGAGGCAAAGTCTCTGACAACTTCCCTGTCTTCTTTAACTCCCACTCCGTTCTGCAGCCCGCAGTTGCCGGTATTTTTACTGGGATTAGATATTCCACTGTATAGTGTCTAATCCCAGTTAATATATTAGCAACTGGCAGCCTCTTGTGGTCCACAAAATACGATGTACTCACATGAAAAGTGTAGTGATGAGAACATACTTTTGTTTTTTCCTGTGTTTCAATGGCTTTGATCATATTAAGGATGGATGATACACAAAAGTAGTCTCTTTTTTTTTTCTTAGACAGTAATACATATACATGTATAAGTCACAATTCAACTCTTTACCTTTCTCGTTTATAGGTTAACCAATGGGTTTTTTTATTCTATTTATTTCTCTCCCTTAAAGTGTTGCTTTTTCTGCAAAAGTCATTTTCTGCAAACCTGATTTAGCATTGAAATTCTTGATCTTCAGTTTCTTTGGCTTGTAGTGTTAAAATTGTGGATCTACTTTTCATGAATAATAAAAAGGACTTGGTGAATATCATTGTTGTTTTGCAAGGACTGGAACATCCCTCAATGCCAGCTTGGCCATGCCAAAAATTGGTGAATGTTATTTGCATGCATAGCTTGAACTAGTGCAATGGTTTCAAGGTATAAGATGGCAATAATAGAAGTAAGCCCAATTGACCAGGGCCCTCTTCTTCATTCATGTCAAAGTCTGTAACTGTGTTTTAGCTTGTGTTACATCTCTTCACTGTTGCTTAATATGTTGGTGCTAAATAAATAAAAGTTTATAATAAGAAATAAAAAAGCAATAAACAATCAATTGGGACCAAATGTTAAATAACTGCAATAAAACAGAGGTCCTCAACCACTGAGCTAGTTGATCATGAATATTCTAATCATGCCTTTTTATTGTGAATATCAGCACTTTGAGAATTGTGCAATAAAGGTAATAATGACTGGAGATCACAAAGTTTCGAATTTACTTATTTATTGAAATATTGAGCAAAAATTTTTGACTTTTTTGCAAATAAAATATTGCCTATGCTGCTCACTATTGACCAGTGAGTTAGGCGTGCTACAGGTGACAGAAGGCAGAGCGTAGGCAGGGGGAACTGTTACTGCTTCCCTGTATCATCCACACAGAACATTTGTGAACTTGGAAGACTCACAAGGACATCTTGTAGCAAAAAGAAGCTATTGCAGGGGGGCTGCAATAGATACCATTTTTTTTATATTAATATGCAAATGATATGCCTCTCAAACGCTGCTGATTTATTTTTCTATATTACTGGGGATGCAGTCAGAAAGGTTGGTGATTACAGGGCTGCCATCATAGAATTTGGGGAACCCTATACGAAGCAAATTTTTGCCCCCCCCCCCCCCCCCACACATTTTAGGGCTCATTTACACTGGGGTTTTCATGGTCGTTTTCTGGTCTTTTAAGGGACCAGTAAACGACATTGCAGTAAACATAAAATTGAAGTCAATGAGGTTGTTTCAATACAGAAAATGTAATTGTCGTTAGTCAGGCAGTACATTTTCGGATAGTTTTTTTTAATGCCTTCTGTCATGTTCAGAGGGTTGTTTGATCCTTTTTTTTAATGAACTTTTTATTGATTTTCAAGCATTAACAACAAAGCAGACAGTACAGCATTACAGTGCATACAGTCACATAGCACCCAAGGGTGTTGCAGTGGTCAGAGAATGCATTAAATCCGGAGGAGGAGCACAGGGGGAAGGAGCACAATAAGACATAAGGAAGGATAGCGTCCCTGTGTGACCAAGTCAGGACATACAGTAACAGGAATCCTATACACTCCACATTCACACCCACATGCACACCCGCAGACATACACCTCTGGAGACTACCCACCTTCCACACCAGGGATCCATGGCAGCTTGCAGAAAACAGACACCCACATCTCAGGCCGAAGACGAAGCGGACACCCAAGCCCCCCACACCCAAACTTGTCAGGACAGCCCCTACTGTCATACGTCGCCTGCAAGGTCGGCGCGTCCTTACGCTTCCACTGCAGGACAATTAACTTCCTGGCATAGTACAATCAAACAGATAGGGACGTGCGAGTAACTAACGAGGAAACCACTGTCTCTACCAGACTTAGGAGGCAGAGACCCACCAAAGGGGACATTGGCACTGAAGAAAGTTCCACCAGGAATGCCACCACCTCTTTCCAGAAGCCCACTATATGAGGACAGTCCCAGAACACATGGAGGAAGCCAGCCGGGGAGTATCCACACCGCCAGCAGTCCGCCGACCTGGACGCATAGATCCTGGAGAGACGGGCCGGGGTAAAATAAATCCTGTGCAAAATCTTAAATTGGATTAACCTGTCCCGGGCAGAAACCAAGTAGGGTTGTTTGATCCTTAAACTACTACATTGACTTCAATTGAGAACCTTTGCAAGCATCTCCAGCACTTTGCAGAGCTCCTTACAACAGTCTTTCAAAGCTTAGGTATTTGTACTTTCTGTACAGACGCCTATGCTATGAAGCATCATTAACACTGGTGCCTGGACAGCAGAAATGAATCCGTTTTTTTAACGTGTAACTGCACGTTTTTGCACGTGTAAATGTACTCTGTGATTTTTTTCCATGTCCTGACAGCAGTAGTGAGGCTGTGTTCATGCATAGAGGCAGCGTGCAGGACAGAGAACTGGGCTGCCATTCTGACGCTGCAACAACAGTGGTGGGTATGCCATTGACCAGGCAGCGAACCAAGCCGAGAGGGCCCCCTGTACCGGCCTGATGGTGGCTCTGGGGGATCACTGCAATACAAAATGACTAGTATAGTAGTTAAGTTTCCAAATGGCATTATTTGCAAGAACAGCCACAAGATAATTAGATAGAACTCATGAGTCATATAAATGGCAATTGCATCTTTAAAAAAAAAACATTAACAATCCCCTTAATTGTTTTTTTATTTAAGCAAAATTTTTACACTGACGTTTCCCGGGCTTCTTTCAGTCCGATTCGGCACTCCTGCATCCATGAAGAAAAGACCTGTCACATACTGCTGCAAAATTGTACAGGCTTTCAGGGGGTCACTTCCGATTATTGCTTGTTTTCGTTACGTTTAAAGCTTCCTAGACACTCTCCAGTGGCAGAAAGGCTTTAAAGACGCTTTAAAGCGAAGACCCTTGTGCAAAATGTACTCTAGCTTTAAAAACTGAAAAACGTGCAGGGAGGCAGGGAGTAAGCTTCAAGCAGCCACAGGAGGTCACCTGACCCTGCAGAGTGCCTGGAAATGTGTGAAAGCCACTCCCAGGTCGTTTTTTTCATGACTGAAAAACAAGTGAAAAAAGCTCTGCAAACTTGCTGCAGTCGCTTTCAGGGCTTTACTATTAAAGTCAATGGGGTCGTTTAACAACCAAGCGACCCTCTGAACGCGACAGAAGGCGTTCAAAAAACGAACAGAAAACGTACTGCTTGATTAACGACAGTACATTTTCTGTTCTTGAAACGACCTCATTGACTTCCATTTTAAACCTAAAGCAAGGTCGTTTTCTGGTCACTTAAAAGACCAGAAAACGACCTTGCAAGAGACAGTGTAAACTTAGCCTAAATGAGCTCTTAGTGCTTTCCATTTGGCAGGACTGTAAAGTAGTGTTGAGCTCGAATATTTGAATTTCGAATATATTCGGTGAATATCGGCTATTCGAGAATTCACAAATTTTGCGAATATGGTGGTGGATATTCGCAATTTCGAATATTCGCATTGGCATGGATTGCGAATATAGAATCGAATATTAGTAGAATTATTCGAGAAATATCGCAAATTCGAATATTGTCTACTAGTGATGGCCGAACTGCCCGCAAGGCGGACTGTTCGGCCGCGAACAAGCATGTTCGCCCTCCTTCTGGCCAGCAGACAGTACGGGTGTTCGACCCGCTCTGTTCGCCGGCGAGAAGGAGCCCTCTATTCTTCCTCCGGTGTGATCCTTAGCAGCGAGATCCCGCTGCAGGAAGAATATTTCACTGAAGACCGGGTAGAGAACCCGGTCTTTCAGTGAAATACCGGCTTGTAAACACGGATGTGACGTCAGTGACGTCACATCTGGTTAGCACACCAGGAACTATGCGTTCCAGGTGCCGGATGTGACGTCAGTGACGTCACATCCGGGTTTTCCGATTCAAATTCCCGGCCTAGAGGCGGGGAATTTGAATCTGTCCGCGAACGGGCGGACGGCCGACTTTTTTAAAAGTCTGCTCCGCCCTTTCGCGGACGGACACGGCCGAAGTTCGGCCATTACTACTCATCACTACTGTATAGTACTGTGTTTAGCACAATATCTTTGTTTTGATATATGAACTCAGGCTTACAGGAAGGGCAGTTTAGAGTCACAAACACTATTCCCCAATTAAATTGAAGATATCTCAAATATTAAAGATAATAAATTGAAGATTGAAGATGTCATTGCTGAAATTAAGTTAATGATGTTATATTGTTTACAATATAAGGACTATACTTTTTTGCTGTGAATGCCTTCTTATATTATTTCCCACTCATATTATTCTTAAGTTCTTGAGAACAAACTGCAGAACATTTTGTTTTATCTTCACAATATTGCTTTCTTTTAGTTGTGTATTGATCATAGTAGTTTTATGTTTTACCTCCAGAAATCCTATTATTGGACCTGTTGGTATGAGCAATGTGTTGCTTAGACCAAGAAAGAGTTGCATAGTGCTTATCTTGGATGTTCAGGTTTCCGTTCCTGGATAGTGTCCAGTGAGCTGAGAAATCACATATAGAAGAGGGATTCAGTAGCCATAAACATTAGGCTTCTTTTTGCAGGCAGAAGAAACTAGTGTTACTGCTGTAGCCAGTGAGCATTGCATATACCTGTATACTGTTTATTTGCCAGGATTTCTAGGAATACTTTACTTCACTGAAAGTGCACCCAAGCATAACACCATTGTCTATGAATTTTCATTGGACATCATCGTTATAGGAATTTTTCGGACTTCTTGGAATTACATAATAATCAATAGTCAGGATAATTTTTATTTTTATTTTTTTTGTATAACTGTTTAATTATTAAAGAGATTTTCCAAAAAGTTGAAAAAAACAACATACCATCAGCACAATAAAAAGATGTAACAATAAATAAGTATGTAAAATAAAGACAATGCATGCTAACAGAATACAAGCCAGGTGTAACTTAGAGATGGTCGAAATTAATAAAATTCGATTCTACTTAAATTACAGTTTCCCAATCGAATTTCGATTCGACTGCGAAATTTCGACTTTTTTCATAACGCCAAAAATTCGCATAAGGTGCAAAATTTGGATTTGCTGTATGAGCTTCAGCTATAATAGAAGAATCAGTGTACATAGTAGCAGAGCTTTACAATCAGAGCTGAGATTTAAACCCAATTTATACACAAACTTGACAAGTTAGAGCAAAACTTATTGTTTTCAAATGTTTCCCCAACCCTTCTGTACAACTCCAGCAATGTCCCATCAACCCTTCCCCAATAATGAGGGCACCATACATAAACTTACAGCAAGTCAGTAAGTGAGGAAGAGGAAAAGAAAAAATAATAGAGAGAAAAGGGGAGAGTGAGAAGAGAGCCAAACAATGACCAACCAGTCCGAACGGCGCAGCTCCGCAGGGGCCCCACTGGGTAGGATAAGGCTATGACAAAGTGTTTGTAATAGTAATCAGGGCTAGAGATGTCCCGAACTGTTCGCCGCCGAACTGTTCGCGGCGAATATCGCATGTTCGCGTTCGCGCGAATACTCAAACACATGCCAAAAATAGTTCGCCCCCTATCTTTTTACATTGAACAAACTTTGACCCTGTGAGTCTCAGTCAGCAGGCATAATCCAGCCAATCAGCACCCACCACCTCACGGACCATCCTACCCTCTATCACACAGCAAGGAGAGATGCCATTCACATGCTGCCTGAGAGACATGGACAAAGGTCAGTGACACGGGCAATGGTGGTGACACGGACAAAGGTCAGTGACACGGGCAATAGTTGTGACACGGGCAAAGGTGGTGGGCAAAGGGGGCAATGCCATGAGTGACGCGAAAACGACGCCAACGCGACGCGAAGATGACGCAAAAACCCGCCAACGCGACGCGATCCATTGACTATCATTTGAAATCTTTGGTGCGGATTTATTTTGTGAAAAATAATTTTTCTTGGGAGTTTTGCCATGGATTCCCCTCTGTCATGTCATTGTCCAGGTGTTTGACCCCTTGAAACAACTTTCCCAACACTATTGTGGCCAGAAAGGGGTCCCTTTGTTTTTTAAAATTCGCCTCCCATTGAAGTCAATGGCGGGTTCACGTGTTCGCGTGTTCGCGAACTTTTACGGAAGTTCGCCGTTCGCGAACCCGAAAATTCGGGTTCGCGACATCACTAATCAGGGCATATAAAGGTCATCCCTTGCAGCCCATGTTGTATTGAATTTCACTAAAGTAACATTGATAGTGGCTTACATACGTTCCATAAGGTGGACGTCACGAATCCTAGCAATGAGGGGTAGCCGACTTCCAGGATAATTCTATGGTGTTATGTCAAATTTGTTTTTGTTTTTTTCTTTCATAAAACACACAGTTATTTGATTTCTGATCTAAGAAGAGAACAAACTTATCAAGTAGACTTTTATAAAAATACATTTCCATTCATTTTCACATGCACATTTACCAGCATATTATTATTCGACAACATCTATTCTTCATGGGCAAGGCTATAGTGGTCATTCCCTCACTTTTATGTTTACCTTTAATAGTAAACCATTGAATTTTACAATTAATTTGTTGTCATTTCTTGTGAAAACACCTTTGCTTTTACACAGTTCAAGCTCTGGGGGAGGGCTTGAGTTTTTTATTTTTAAACCTTGCTAATATGAGATGCCAGGTTAATCGGTTGTTATCCCTGGTATGGATACCTTGCTGGTACAACAAACCATGATACAATTAACCCCCGGACTATCACGAAACATATCAGGACTGTGCAATATGTTCTTTATTGGAATCTTTGTGCATGGACATATACGAACATAGGTGTCTGTACTGTATCATTTGCATAAATATGTATAAGATGTTACATTTATTTGTGATCTTACAGTTGCTTTTCATAAAATAACATTTTTGATACTGGTGCCATTAAGTCCCCATGTCCCTTCATAGGTAGATCATTTTAGAAAACCTTTTTCCCCTTTTTTTTCTATGTAAATTGTGATGCTGGCACATATATGTTAGGATGGATTTGTCATAGCTATACAAAACTATTTTTCCTTTGCATTAACATCCCATTAAAAAAGTGGCAAAAACAAGCGCACATTTTTGGACTTGGAGACTAGACCTAACATTACATCTAATGTTTTCATTTAAAAAGAATCCAACAATGTCCCCATTAGCCCAAGGTTCTTTCTGCACAAGACCCTACATCAGTTAGGAGTCCAGGTTAAAAGGTGGATTGAGTTAAGAATTAAAGGTTTTGTTTAACACACACACACTAGAACAAGTATTTTAAAAAGCAGCTATAGAAATGGTCAAACTGCCGACAAAATCCGTAAAATACAAGTTGGCAGTCTCCACTGTTGGCAGTTAGACTGGGTCTGTGGATAGTGACTGAATTGAAAGCCCCAGATGTGGAATACCACAGGCAATTTTTGCTAGAATGAAAAAAAATCAAACAAGTGTGCGCTTGGCTGACACAATACTGTACAACAAATTACCGGCTGCCAATCTGCTCTGTTGGCAGTTTATCGGATAAACTGGACCTCTGGTGGCTAGTGTGTTGCCACTTTTTTCTTTATATATATTTTTGCAGCTACAGGAAAAATATGAACAATAAAATATATCTTGCAATCTCCTGTGTTGGACATAAAAGTCTCAGATGAAGTATGTCACAGCCTTTGCCAGTGTGAAAACCATTAATGTCAGTTCTTTTTCTGGCTGGGGCCTGTATAGAATGTTATCTATATGACATGGAGTCTCTAATCACAGCACTAGGTTCTGCCCATGGCTAATGTAAGCGGAATGTTATCAGTAGCTAATACAAGCCTACTTAACCCTTCCCTCCTCCTCAATACACAAAAACGACAATTTCCCCTATAGGAGAGGTACCCCTTAATCTTACCTCTGTGAATTTCTGTAGATTGTAAGAAACCTCTGTGAACAACTTTTGTAAGTTCACGCTACTCAAATCTCTGATAAACCAGATAACAGTAGGCAATAGATTTCTAGTAATTTTAAGGAAAATAGCTGTCCTGTGCCTTTTCTTTTATTCAA
>CM070033.1:89436614-89446707 GCA_036250615.1 Ptychadena robeensis
TTCCATCATCTCAAGTAAAAACTACTAAAATGTCCACAAGATGGCACTGCTGCTTGTTTACATTTCACCAGCCAAAGTCCAGTTTGGGATTACCATGTTCAGTGAGGTTTTTAAGACTGAGAATGGGACTTGATTTACAGAAGCTGAGGTTCCAATGCTGCGGACAGAAAACACATGCAAAAAAGCATGTGCTTTCTGTGCAGATTACCCGATCTGTGTCCGTTTCATGGGTGGTTTGGGTGTGGTGCTGTCTTAAAAACGTCTGTGGAAACTGACCCATTGGGGACAATGGAGGTGGTTCAGCCTTGTCTAAAAAACACGTGCGAGCTGCTCCCAAATCGCCCAAGTGAAGCCGCAGCCAGAGAGAGCAGGGGTAGCATGCAGCTGAGCTTGCAGCCTTTCTCTGCCAGAGGCTGCAGGACACAGGGTGTCACCCCCCTCGAACACCACTGATGGTGCACACCCCCTGCGATCTCTAGCAACCCCCATGGAACCCAGGCTGGGAACCAATGATTTAAGTCAATCATGTTGTGTGCTGGTATGTTCAAGCAAAGTTAAACTGACAGTCGATAATGAAATTGCACCAGCTGATTGAATTGAAGATTGATTGAGCAATGTCTGTATGGCCACATAAAGTGGTCATGTGACGAAATAATTGGGCTTGATGATGGTCCCTCCTACAATATCCAGCCAGCACTTGTCACATGACCATCGTATGCCCTGCATATCCAGGTATCATGCTTATGCATCAGTGCTGCCATGGGCCTCAACTTGCGATTAAGGCTTTCATAAAATATAATGAAAGCACACAGAAGAAAAAAAAGACTGTCAGGGTCATCAGGCATTTATAGTTGACCTAAAGCATAGAGAAAATGCTAGGTGTTTTTATCCTCGTGTGTGTGTTTGTGTGTACATATATATATACTGTGCATCTGGAAGGTTTTCACAGCGCATCACATACACAGCAAATGTGATTTTGTTTGGAGATGTTATTACGTAATTCAGCAGATTTTTAAGCTAATTATAAAGCCCCTAAACATGATATCATCACCAAAATTGCTGGAGATGTAGAGAAGGGATGTAGGAACATTGTAAATAACAAAGTATTGCTCTGGCTTATGAAGTTTTTGCACAAAATAAGTAAAAATTTGGTACATTTTAAAATCTTTGACTTGTCTTTGAACCTAATTTATGCAAAAACTACATGTGCTAGAGCAATTATTTTTTCCCACAACCCTTTACTACATCTCCAGAAAATTTGGTAATGATAGCCTGTTCAGGGCTTTGCAATTCACTAAAGGCTCCCATACATGGGTCGATTTTTTCACCGCACACGAGATCGATTCACGAGACTGCCCACCCTGACCAATCGATCCCAAAAAATCGGAATAGACAAGAAATGGGACGGATCGGGAATCGATCAGTAACAGATGGACCGGTGTATGGCTACCTTAATAAATCCACCCACAAAATGCTGCGATTTTCATGTCTTAACCAGAATATAAGCCGAATTTCATTTCATTGGAGTCCACCTATGGTAAATTCAGTTGATTGGACATGATTTGGAAAGGCACACACCTGTCTACATAATGTCCCACAGTTCATGTCAGAGCACACACCAAGCAGCCACTGCTGCTTTAAAGCTTCCAGTGAGCACAGTGTTCTCCATCATCTGTAAGTTAAACAAATTGGAAACCACCAGGACCCTTCCTAAAGCTGGCGAGCCATCTTAACTGAGCGACCAAGGGAGAAGGGCCTTAGTCAGGGAGGTGACCAAGAAACTGATGGTCACTCTGTCCGAGCTCCAGAGGTCCTCTGTGGAGTGAAGGACAATAATTTCTGCAGCAATTCACTAAACGGCCTGTATGGTAGAGTCAAGATGAAAGCCACTCCTTAGTAAAAGGCACATGGCAGCCTGCCTGGAATTTGCCAAAAGACACCTGAAGGACCCTCAGACCATGAGAAACAAAATCCTCTGGTCTGATGAGACAAAGCGTGGCCCAGCCAGAGCCAAGACTTGATTCCGATTAAACATCTCTAGAGAGATCTTAAAATGTCTGTGCACTGACACTTCCCATCCAACCTGATGGAGCTTGAGAGCTGATGCAAGGAGGAATGGGGAAAACTGGCCAAGCAGAGATGTGTCATGCTTCATCAAAAATAATTGAGGATGTAATTGCTGTGCTTTCCTTTTTTTATTTTTAATAAAACAACAAAACCTCAAGTAAACTTTATTCACATTGCCATTATGGGGTGTTGTGTTTAGAATTCTGGGGAAAAGTGAATTAAATCAAATTAGGCTGTAACATCACAAAATGTGGAAAAAGTGATGAGCTGTGAATACTTTCTGAATGCACTATAAATATAGTATATAAAGTCTATATTTATATATAGACATGTTCCCTCCAACAAAGAAATTACCAATATATAATTGTAATGGTATTAACAGAATAAAACTCTCTCAAACCCCACGCACCAAAGGCAGAAATGAGTGTGCATTTCAATAAGTGGTGAATACATTTTCAGGTAGTACATCCTCCTCTTTGCAGATTCTCTCCAAGTTCATGCTTCCTTCACAGATAATATATGGTATTAAGGTTTGAGAATGGCCACTCCTGGAGCTTAATGTGCTACTTCTTGAGCCACTCTTGTCTTGGCCAAGTGTTTTGAATTACTGTAATTTACAGTACATGGTAGCATCCATCATCTCTTCAATTCGGTGAAGGTGTCCTGTCCCCTTAGCAGGAAAACACCCCCACCCCACACAAGCATAATGTGTCCTCCTCTACTTTTGAAAGTGGGGATGGTGTTCCTCTGTGGAGTGAAGGACAATAATTCCTTCACTCCGGTCGCTTTCACTGGGCAAGCGACCAGGCGCTCGTTTCTGCAAGCTCCCACAAAAGTTGTAAGAGAACACCCTCATATGGGAGAAAATCCTAAAACCGCTCATGTCGTGTTCCCTGGGTAGTTGCGCTAATTGGGTGTTTACTGGGTAGTTAAAAACTGCCCATGTAAATGAGCCCTTAAAGAGGTTGCTCCTTATCCCATGTTATCAAATGTTTGCAAGTTGATTGGGGGATTAAATAATTATATATATCCTTTCTTTATTACTGTAGTTTTAAGCTAGCTTGTCAGACCACCTTTCCTAGTGTCAGTATGCTTAAGTCAACTTGCTAACAACATGCTAACGTGTAGTTCAAATAACAACAGTGTAAATTTACCCTAAAGCTGTGGTGGAGAGGAACGGAGCTGTCATAGCAGAGGACACATCGGCTGGAACATGGAAGCAGGAGCAGTTTAGGAGCAGAACTGAGCTAAACCTTCATCCCCTATCCCTTTCTTCCAAGTCTTCCAATATCATCTTTAGAAGCAGCAAGCAGAACTGTTTATGAATGATAACCTAAGCAGAGTCTCCTGTTAAGGCCCCCACACATGTAGCGAGTGTAGGCTGACAGACGAGCCACAGTCTGTGTGCCAACTGTGAGTTTGAACGGGGACACCTGTCCCCATTTAAACTAATGGCATCGGCCAGAGATTCATGAACATGTACGTTCTCTGGCCGACCAAGCTTTGGGGCCACGGGGATCTGTCCCCCTATGTGGGCACCTGCGACCCACTATGTGTATGGGGTCCTTTACAGGGGAGTTCATGCTAACCCTACACATGCTGTCAGAGATCAGTGTAGGTAGAGAGAAGAGGCTGTTCTGGATTCATGTGTGTATGGGGAGACATTACCATAAAGTATTTTACATGGTTTTTTTTTACCTGTTAGAAATAAACAATCTTGGATGAAAACAAACTATCATAGTTGGTACAGATATGTTATTGAGCCTGATCTCCACTCTCACACTCGTTATTTTCTTTGCAATAAATATTTATTATTTATTTGCATATAAATATAATCGAATTGCCATTTATTTTAATTACTGAAACTGGAAAGTAGCTCCTGCATTTCCCACCCTCTGCTTATACTCGGGTCAATCAGTTTCTCCAGGTTTCCTAGGTAAAATGAGGTTATATATTAATATATAATTAATTAATTAATATATAATATTAGCTTATATTCGTATCGGCTTATACTTAAGTATATACAGTCATTTCGTACTCTACCAAAAACTGAATTTCAGATTTACTGTAGATGAGCTGGAATGTTTATAACGTAATATGTTTAGAATTATATTATAACTTGCAGCAGAACGTCTTTACTTTTACTAGATTTGCCCAGTAGTCTTGTGTATATTATTGATGGTATAATGTGGTTTGTTTCCAGATTTTCTAATATTTTGCAGAAATATCTTAGTGGAAAACCACAAATTGATCAATGAAAGATCAGGAGGGTTATTGACAGGAAGATTGGATAAAAGGTTGTGAGATTTGCTTGACCTCAAAATGATTTCTATAGACCACTACCTGCCACAAACATCACACCCAACTCATGCAATCCTCGGTTTGGCTTATTTCCAGTGAAATGATGAAAGAGAGGTCCTGAGAGATTTTCCAAGATACTTGAAATCCATTTTTCCTGACCCTACACTTTGGATGGGTCATGCCACATCCTGTTAATAGCTTAGTTACAGCTTGCAGTCTTCAAATCAGTTACACTAGAAAATATATGTGTATATCACTGGCCTAAAAAAAGTACACGATAGTTTTTTTTTTCAAATGAATGGTATATAGACTTATATAATGTAAATGATGATAATTATTATTTTGTATATGTTTAGGTGGCTCTATTGAGGCACCGTAGAGTCAGACTATGCAATATTCCTAATCTCTCTGCTTGCTTTTTTAAAGAGCCGATGCTACCTAAATAATTAAAACAAATATAATAGATAAATGTGATATAAAAACGCAAATGAGATCTACGCATTTATTTTCTGATTGCCAGCTTCTCGAGATTTGTTATTCTTTCTATATATGATCTATCTCTGAAAAGTGGAGCTATAGATATGATGGAATGGACTCTGCTTGCTACCCATAGTGATAATGTGGCCACTTAATGTGCCAGATATATGTCTGTGAACGAGAAAGATTCAAGTTTAGTCTAAATGTGTATATGAAAATACAGTGTAAGTGCCTTGCGGAGCCTAGGATCAGATAAGCAAACCCCACATGCTGGTCGGTCACACTGAGATATCAGTTAGTTCGAGCTCTCTAATCATTAGTTTAAGTGGCTGTAAACTCTTATGATAACCCCTGCTGTCTGTCCCTTATGCACTGCAGATAGCTTTTGGCTTACAAGCCTTTACTATTAGCATAGTGATTTCCAGCATAAAACGAGAGAATGTTCCGTCACCAGAACAGTTCAGTTTCTACAGATTCTTTCCTCTTGGAATATACGAAATGAAGTCTATTCTTCCCATCAATCTTAAGATTTATAAGAGTGTTTTGCAATCACAGACGCTGAATGCCATATGGCTGCTAAGTAATTGAATGTACTTATTTAGACCAACTTTAGCCTGTTCGGTGTAGCTTGGTAGCAATGAAGAACATTAACCCCATTACAAGCTTTGCATGGATTTATAACTTTACTGAATTATTGAATGGGCTTTTGCTTCTTTTACAGCTCTACATCACCATAAAGCTCAGATTTATCCACATGCAGCATTACCAGAAAAACTCCCCCATTCTCACAACACTATGCATTCATTCTTTCGGGAAACATAAAACATGCTGTAATATTAGCTCTAAATAGGAAGTACTGTATTCTGCTCACTGGTGCCAGATAAGTGTTTGTCTCGGGGCAGTTTATATGTTATACGGTCTCCATCAATACTTTTGTGTCCTTTTAACTAGCAATCTTTTTAAGATAACTGCGTGGTTATAAATATTATGCGAGAAAACTGTTTTAGAGTTATGTATGGATTACCACAGGCCGCACATTTAATACATTTGGGAACATGTTTATTATAGGCTAACAAGTCGGATAGGATGTATGGGAAAAACAATGGCGCTATAGACAGGAATAGCTGGGAGTTCTGATGAATAATCAAGCTTTGTTTTGGTAAATACATTATATAATATATACTGCCATTGGCACCTTTTACATCTCCTACAGGGAAATTATAAGTTTAGCAATAAATGAGGAATGCCTAATCCTCCATATACATGTTAGAATCCAATTAAGAACCATAACCTGTGTATAACAAAATGGTCTATCCTTCGTAAATAATAAGCTTGGATAAAAAGAGCCACCATCCAGGCACATCATTGTTTAACTCTGGATGGAATATGATCACCAACATTCATTCATATAGGTTATATATTCATGAAAGTGCAGTCGAGTTGCATGTGCGTTTTTCATCTATTTTTTATGTAGTTTAGATGTAGTTCTGAAGCAAACGAAAGCTTGCCAATGGTGGGTTTTTTACTGCTAATGGTAAAGCATGCACTTCGCTGTTCTTGATACACTTGCTTTCAGTGTTGTAAGATCAGTGGCGGCAGTTTCCCATAAAAGAGCCCTTGACTCAGATAACAATGCCAAAGCCTGAGGCCCTCATAACACTCATGGCCACTTTTGTGCCTTTTGTCCGTCTAGACCTTATTCCTTATGCTTCCCTTTTCCAGACATCATAGCCACACAAAGAACTGAAAAGTTAGGTCATTTGCTCATAAAAAGTTGGCTTCAAGTTTGTTGAAAGTATAGATTGATTTGACCCCACTGTATCCGAACAGCAGATACATTTATCCATATAGCAAAATAGGAGGCCAGTTTTGGTAGAGTGAATTTCAGAACAATAAACAGTAGCCACAAGGATAAAAGTAAATAATAAAAGCAGGCTGCATCCTTTATAAAGCATCTCTGCATGCTTGGAAGCCCTTGTGTAAAGCTGAGTCAGTAGCTGTGATAGAGATGGGATGTATACATTTTGACATTAGCAAGAAGATAGCATTCCGACTGCAATGACCTGAAACTGAGCCAATCAAACTCAACAGCTTCAGAATTTGATTTGCTCAGTCATTGCTGGCTGCTCACTATTTGTATGCTCATACCATCAAGTCTATGGTTCTCATTGTACAGCTTCCAGAGGAAGCATGGTGCTGGCTTAAAGCTTAGCACCTGCACATGGTAAGCATTATATTTGAATGCAGTACCGGTAATTCACAATTTACAATAAATAAATATACTGAAATAAGCATTATATGTTTTAGGTTGTGTATATGAACATGAAAGAACATAAACAATAAGATACCTTTTTATACCCAATTTTTGGCCATCACATAGAAAATACTAAGACACATTTTAACTGGACAGTATTGATGTAGGTTATTTCAACGCAAGTAGAATAAATACTGTAGCGGTACGTGTAAAACAGAATATTCTATTTCATGTATATAGCAACAGCAGAAATTTGCTAACCTCTTAAGGTAGACATAGATGAGGCGATTCTCCCTTGAGAGATGAGGGATCGACTGTAGCGTGATGACGTCATCCCATTCAATGTAACAGGATCGGCCAGGAATTTACTAGCATGCCGGATCACCGTGCAATGCAGAAGATTCCTGGTCGATCTCACCAGGTGAGTCCATGCGATTTTCTGCCGAGTGACTGTTGTGTGATTGACAGGAGCACGCACGGCGGTCAATCGGCCAAAACATCGGGCCATGTATGGCTACCTTAACTCTAAAGGACTCTACACACTTTTCGATATTCCTGTTCGATTGACTAAAATCGACCAGAAATCGAACCTAGATCGATTGAAATTGACCAGAAAAATTGATCGAAGAGTGATTGGACGTGTCCGAAAATTTTGATTGATCAAGTATACATCGAATGTATATTGAATACTATTTTGTTGTCCTAGACTGATTTGGTTCGATTTAAACAATAAGCATACTTATACATCCGGTGGCAGACATTTTGGTGTGTTTACGATCAACTTTCTTCAATTATGCTTTCGGTCAATTGAACTAACATCGATCAAATATCGGTTTCTCCATGTGGGGGGTATTTCTATCGCAGTTTGATCGATGGAATTAACATCGATCATAAATGACAATCAAATCTGACATCGGTCGTAGGGAAATTGAAAAGTGTATGGGGGGCCTTAAGTGGGAAAAATTATCAGATTTTAAATGTATATGTTATTACAATTCTTTAACAAATCCCTATCCTGGTATTCTACTGTTATGGTTTTTTATTCTGTTGGGCAGATTTTTTTTTATAAAGCTAATAATTTTGAATGTCAAATTTTTGCCCTTTCTTGTTTCAACTTGGTGTCAATAAATGAATAAAATATCCGGATTAAAGTTAGTGAACATTGTTTTTTTTTATAGTGTATTTGTTTCCAATATTACACACACTTGTTATTGGTCATTAGTGATGGCCTAACTGCCCGCAAGGCGGACAGTTTGGCGGCGAACATGGACGTGTTCGAACATGGGTGTTTGACCCACCCCGTTCACCGGCGAGAAGAAGATCTCTATTCTTCCTCCGACAGGATCAGAAGCTGCGAGATCCCACCGGAGGAAGAATCTTTTCACTAGAAGACCGGGTGTGAAACCAGTCTTCTAGTGAAAAACCGGCTCGGGGACAGGAAGTGACGTTGGTTTTTCCGATTCAAATTCCCCGCGAATAGGCGGACGGCGGACATCTTTAAAAGTCTGATTCGCCCGTTTGCGGACAGACCTGGCCGATGTTCGGGCATCACTATTGGTCATTGAGGAATAAAGAGTGTTGTCCCATTATATATAGAGGTCTAATAATTTTGACCTCATCTGTAGTTAAGTTCCAAACGAAAAGCTCTTTTATTTATCTTGATAAGGTTTGATCCTGCGTACACCAAGCGTGGCTCAGTCTCCAGTACACTCATGATGTGTTATGTGAAGTGATACTTATGTGTGCTTGGAATTCCTCTGCAGACTCCAGTGCAGCATTATTCAGGACACACGTGCTGAAGCTCAGGGGCTACACATTTTGACAAAAGAACCACTATATTTATCTTGCTTTGTTAGCGTCTTGGTATTAGGCATGTCTTTTCTCTAATCCTTATTGGAATGTGTCACTGAAATCATTTGTGGCCTGCATTTCACCTTTGTCTATTGAAATTTCTTCTTCATGGTAACCTGTCTTGAACCCATCCACCTATGACTATCATTCCCTATGAAACGTAACTTTTTCTTATTCTTGTGACATTCTCAGGCACTCCAGAATTTCTATGAATAACAGAACCACTTGTGTCTGTCTTCACATGTCAGCAATGCATTCAATCAAATAAATTCAATTTCCACTTATGCTCAATATTTTTCCATCTGCAGCTACCTACAGGTGACATCTCTTGTTCTAGTACCACTTGTTTCTTCATTATTCTAAGTGGTAGATTTATTTTAGGGGAATGTCAATGTTCATTATATGTCAGCTCACTTACCGGCGGATGAGATCCTTGGTGTCAATCAAAGTCTTCCTTTTTCTTGTACGATGTAAGCAGAGACTGCTAGGAATCTAACACTTTCTTTATATTTGCTTCATTTGGATTCTGGAAAGCATTTGCTTACAGAGGAATCATTACAGAGAGTTTAATATGAGTATAGTCATTAAAAATGTAGGTCACTTGTGAATACTGGGCACAGGGTTAATTAGAAAGTCATTTGGAATATGTACCTTTTCTAACGATGGGTGGCATTATTTAGGGTAAGCGGGAGTGTACAGTGCAGACACAAAGATAAAAGAAATGAAGGTTTCTGTAGATCACAGAGCATACATTCATATGTGATGTGTTCTCATTTTAAGTAATACACCTTAGAGCACTTCCATCATATCAATAAATAGAAAGCAGCTGCTTTAATTCCCAGAATGTATTTCCAGCATGATTCATATTGACAAGGGCTAAGTAAACCGGAGGAAGAAAAAATCAGAAAGCTCATGAGGATAATCTAAATGCATTCTTTTTTTTTTTTTACCAAAACTAAATGCATTCTAAGAGTGATGCTATGTGCAGATAAGCCAGTGAAAATACATTTGTACATAAATAAAGGGCTTAGAACCATGGTATAATGTTTGTATGTATGCTGAGCCTTACTACAACATCACCACATAAGGCAGCATTTGTAGAAATGGAATCAGGCTAAAGCTGGGCATACACGTACCAATTAT
>CM070033.1:89452689-89468508 GCA_036250615.1 Ptychadena robeensis
CCCCCCCCCCCCCCCCCCGAAATGCATCTTGTTCTACTTGTCCGATGACTTTTCGATCCAAAATTTCGCCAATTTCAATCGAATTTTATCTATCGTACCATGTGGACCTGCACAGATTTCATGCCGATCAACTACTGACATTGGTTGGGTTTTATCTATCCTAAATTTTATCGGTACGTGTATGGCAGGCTTAATTCCTGCCATAAGCCATGTCCTTGCAGATACACAAGTACAGTGCATACAGAAAGTATTCACAGCGCATCACTTTTTCTACAAGTTACAGCCTTATTCCAAAATTGATTAAAAAATTTCCTCAGAATTCTACGCACAACACACAACAATGACAACATGAAATAACTTTACTTGAGATTTTGGCAAATTTATAAAAAAAACTGAGAACTCACATTTACATAAGTATTCACAGCCTTTGCTCCATACTTTCTTAATGCACCTTTGGCAGCATTTACAGCCTCAAGTCTTTTTGAATATGATGCCACAAGCTTGGCGCACCTATCCTTGGCCAGTTTCACCGATTCTTCTTTGCAGCATCTCTCAAGCTCCATCAGGTTGAATGGGAAGTGTCGGTGCACAGCCATTTTAAGATCTCTCCAGAGACGTTCATTTGGATTCAAACCTGGTCTCTGGCTGGGCTACTCATGGACATTCACAGAGTTGTCCTAAAAACACTCTTTGATATCATCAGGTCCTTCAGGTGCCTTTTGGCAAACTTCATTTCCACTTGTTGCAGGACACTGTGCTCATTTGGGACTTTAAAACAGCAAAACATTTTCGACAACCTTCGCCAGATTTTTCCTGTCTGTCTCGAAAGTCTACAGACAATTCTTTTGAATTCATGCTTGGTTTGTGCTCTAACATGATACTGTTAACTGTGGGACGTTATATAGACAGGTGTGTGCCTTTCTAATTCTTGTCCAATCAACTGAATTTACCACAGGTGGACTCCAAATTAAGCTGCAGAAGCATCTCAAGGATTATCAGGGAAACAGGGCTCAGCCAATTTTCAGCTTCATGGCAAAGGCTGTGGATACTTATGTTCGTGTGCTTTCTCAAGTTTTTTATTTTTAATATGTTTGCCAAAATCTCAAGTAAACTTTTTTCATGTGGTCATTAAGAGGTGTTGTGTGTAGAATTGTGAGGTAAGAAAAAATAAATGTAATCTTTTTTTTATAAGGCTGTAACATAATAAAATGTGGTATGCGCTATGAATACTTTCCGGATGCACTGTATATCAGTCACATGACCATAATAGATTAAAAAAATGTATATACACTACTTTGAGTATAGGGATATAGAGATAGGTTAGTCTGTATGATAAGAGAGAGGAAGATGGTTTTATAGACAGTTAAGGACACATACACTAGAGAATTGTTACCATGAATGATCTTTTTATATTAAGGGGATGGGGAAGAACGAGCGAGCAGGTCAGTTGTTTAGCAATGTGTTCTGTCAATTGCTAATTGACTGCCACTGACAACTGTATACTTTCTATATATTCACCCGATACAATCGTGATAGATCACCTCAGGTGACAGTTCTCATCCTTTACATGTTGGCGATATAGATCCGAATGAGGGGTATCCAAGAGACAAGGTCAAAGGCTGCAGACCTCTGAAGTGAGAGGACATCTTGTTCTATCATTAATCTTCAATTCACAAGACAAACGTGATCCCTGCTTTCAAACCGTATAACACATTCATTATGTATGCTTTTTACTAATGTATTTGTCTATTGCATTTATGCTCTTTTCAATAAGCACATTTGTTTCATCTGGTTAGCAACAGATGCCTCTGTACCTGACTGCGGCAAGATATATTTTATTATTCTATTAACCAGGTCTTTAATCATTTGAATCATTGATGCAGTTTTATGAACATACTATGCACCTGTTTTCTAGTGGCAGCGAATTGGAAATTAGATGTAAAAAAAAAAAACAGCACAAGAGGCTCAAACAGGAAATTCAGACAAAACCAGCATTTTATATTCCGATCACATTTCCCATCTGCATTTGGGCAACATCCTTGTCTATTTGCCTAATCCGCCTCTGTGCCCTGATTCAAATAATCTGTAGCTATTTTCCATTAAACTAAAATAATTGGTTTATTCCAGGAAACTTCTTGTACATGTTTGTAAAACGTGTTTATGCAAGAAGAAAAGTTTAAAATATTCACACGTATAACCTCCAACTATTACGGTGTAGCAAAGTTTTCTGTGTCTTGATCTCTAGGTTTTCTGTGCTGGTGAATTCTGCTGCTTCCCCCTTCTTTTTCTGTAATGAAAACACGAATTTCAGTCTGTCAACAAGTTACATTATTGACACAACCTCCCACAATTAAATGCGGTACACTAGACTTACACAGGATATACAGGTCAGGTTTCAATGCTCTAAATCTCTTTGTTTGTTTTTAAAATAAATACAACTACAGTTTAAAAAAATATATAAAGGAGTCATTTACATTGCAGACATTTTCACGAGCTGTCTCCTTCATGGTCCAAATAGCCACAAAAAGTCCTGTTACAGTTCACGCTCTGTGTGGTTTGGGGGATTTTAAATTCTGTCTGTGCTAGCTCAGTACATGGCAGTCATTCTTTGCCATTTACTTGTTGACATATTTATTAAACACGCCTGTTTTTGTTCTCATCGACCAAAGTCGTTGACATATTGAATGCAAGCCAATACTTTAAAAATAAATCAAATTTGCTAATCTCAAGGGAAAAGAGCTGTCTCAGTCATTGTGTAGCTTAGTGAGGAGGTAAAATGAAACACGTAAAGCAGCAGATTAACATAAAATAATGAGCTCAGAAATATAAGCCCTCTTGTCATTGTCTACAGCAAAAACAGTCATGATTAACCCACTTATTCTACTCATTTGACTTATAGAGGGAGCTAAATGAATTTATGAAGTTCCATACCTGACATAAGCCAAATGTGATAATTTCTTCATTTTATTTCTGTTAGGGGCAAAAAAAATAATTGATGTCCCTCTAATATTTGTTTTAGGATTGGTCAATGCTGGTCGCTGGAGTCCTAGGCTATATTGCCAGCTTGGTTATCAAGGGCAATCCCTGAAGGCTGCCTATGAGGATTGGTCACTGTAGTTTAGGAAGGGAAAATTTCAACCAAGTAATCTGCTGTACCTTATATATTTTCTCCTCTCAGCTCCTCGTTACACATTTAATCGTCAATCAAGCTGTATCCTGGTCCCTCCCTTCCTTCCTAATTTTCTGCTGCAAGCACCATTATTGGGGGTATTGTGGCCAACACTGGTGGGACAATAGTGGTTACAGTATGTTGGTTGGTTCAGTGTTACTGCTTGGTTCAGTTGATGGTTATTGTTGGTTCTCATGTTTTGGCTTAAGTTAATGGTTGTTATGATATATTATCTAAGTCATATGGTTAAATAAAAAATATTAACTTTGAAACCCAATTAAGGGCTACGGCCATATATATTCTTTTTCCAGGAAGGTATCCAGTGTATCTATATATATGTATTATTGGTGTGTTTGTTTGTTTTTTGTGGGGACTTTAGTCCATTGTACATGCATGAATACATCTTCTTTGAGCAGAATTTGCACTGCACAAGCATTCAAACATGTGACTTATAATATTACTCCATTACACCCCAATGCTATATCTGTATGCTGGGATTATTTGCAGTGTGGGTGTATTGCCTACTACTGAAATATTTGAGGGATATTCATACTAAATGGTACTACATTGATAATGCCGCAATGTGGAGGTTGAGACACAGCCATAAAGAAGAGCAAAGCCACATGATTTGCTTGTCATTGTAATTACCACATCAATTAATTATAGTAGCAGAATGAAGAAAACATTCAGCCGTGTTGTTAAGCTAGCCATACACGTATGGATTCCTGTCCAGCGAACAATCACAGTGTGGTGACGTCACCATGCTGTTTTTGGCTGTCACCACCTATTAGATTGTAAGCCCAATCAGGCTGGGTCCTCTACTCCTCCTGTGTCATAACCTGTACCTGTGTGTATTATCTTGTGTTGTTTCTCCACTCTAATGTATTGAACAGCGCTGTGTAATATGTTGTTGCTATATAAATAAATGATAATAATATTAGTGGCACAAATCACAATTACCATAAGATACCTTGGATGGGGGCCTTGGTTTGTAGACGATCACCCTTGAGTGAGCGGCGCGAACACGCATGGCAGTCGATCGTCCGCAAAATTGCCTGTGAATGCATAGGTGTATGAGGGGCCTTAGTCTATGCCCCTAAACAATTGCAAATCCCCTGGCAAAAGTATCCTTACCAAAATTGCTAAATATGTAGAAATAGAGGTTGTAAGAACATTGCAAAAAAGAAAGTATAGCCCCAGCATATGGAAGGTTTACATACATTAACTTAGAATTTAATTTTGACTTAGGTGGCAAAAACCTACATATTCTAGAACAATACGTCATTTATTGTAATATATCTCTAGTAATTTTTATTATGATACCTTGTTCCGGGATTTCACAATTAACTCCTAAAATAAGCTAGTCTAAATAATTGAAAACATTATTTTAAAAACTGGACCATCTACCAATGAGCCTAATAGGAACACCATAATATCTACAGACAGGTAAGCTGCAATGTATAACTTAGTTCTAGATACACTTTGAAGGGGAATGATGAAATATCATACATTTGCCATTGTTAGCGATTGTTATGTTTGGCAGGTTTCAGTTCTTCAGCATATCATCTATAAAGATGTGTGTCCACCCATGATTTCCAGGTAATTATTGACCTTCATTGGGCAGCATGGTTCTTGTATAGGGCCATTCCAATGGAGAAGATGAATAACCTTTATAAATAGGTCTGCTGTGATTATCAGGTTTCCTACATCGCACACATATTTCAGTTTATTTATAAGGATGTAAAAACATAATTACAGCTTTGAAACATTTTTATGCCCCAGTTAAATGCATCTGGATGGATTTTCTATTGTTGATCTATGATACATAGGCCCAGCACTCAGAGTGCACTGACAGCAGCAAAGGCAAGCTGTGAAAATGCCATCACTAGTTGAATGTTCAAAGTCAAGACTCTCAGCAAATCAATTCAATAGATTTTTAGTCTTATCTTTGAATGGAGGAGAAGTCAGGTCTGTCTTATATATGTTAATGGCATGGCTAACAGCAATAACAGTAGGAGTCATCAGGAATAGAAATCATTATTCTTCTTGCCAATAACACAGACTGATCTTTTGAAAACCTCCCGTTCCTCAGTGTCTCATTAACCCACCGAGGATCTGCTGCCATACGAGCGACTCAGGATTCAGCTGCTGAGAGAAAATTTACTTGTTGCGACTGGTTTTTCAGCACTTCATAAAAGGGTTAACAGAACGGAAATATCTCAGATTGCATTAAGTAATGTGAGATATTTGCACTTCAAAAGAAAAAGCAAACAACAATCCTCCCTTCTGATTTCATTATTATGTCTGAGCTCCAGCCCCTATGACTTTGATGATCATACAGCAGAGCTTGTCAATGATGAGAAAAAGTGGCCCAGCCATTAGAGTTTTAAATGTACTTCTGAGGAAAATATGCAGTTGGCTTTTCAGGCAGACTGGATTTTTATATTCATAATGTTCAAGAAATCATATGAGTATCTTTCATAAGTCAAGCCGTGTTTGTATTCTCTCTGTAGTATTGTGTTTATGTGACTTCTGATTAAGTAAAATCGTTGCTTAGTGATATTTACATATGTTCTAGTCGTAACAGGATGGGCGTGAAACTTTGTAACCCTTTGTGAAGTTGCATGTGCAAAGGGGAGTTTATGTATAGTGTGGTTTAACAAACATTGGCATAGCCCCCCCCCCCTATTTTACAACCAGAACCCCTTTTTAACAAAGGGTCTGGCAGGCCTGGCAAGTGAGGCCAACGAATGAGCAGCGCTTCCCCTTCCCAATCATACCAGACACCTGTTAATGGCGGGCCAACCAATAAGCTTTCAGGCAGTACCAGACCTCACTAGCCAGGCAAAATGGGGATAATGCGTGTGCACCCCCTAACTAAATCAGGCCTCATTTCATGCGTCAATGAGGGGGGGGGGGATGCAAAGAGCATGGCAACAGGGCTGTGCAAATAACCTTGTCAGCTTTGCTTCCCCTTTGTAAGATATATGGTATCTGAGGTAATATTTTGATATGGGCAAAATTACTTGCACAGCCCGGCTGAGATATCAATATTGGTGCTGTTACCGCAGGACAATATCTACTGTGCAGGGACTATGTGAAGAGTAGAACTTAATATATGTATTTTTAACAATGTCTGTGTGTTTATCAAACCCTTTTTGTACTACCTTAGAAATTGGTAAGGGGTCCCATTATGTGGGAGGCAGAATATGGGGGTCTGCTTGTTGAAGGGTCTTTCTGGTATCCGCTCATCAGGTTGTGGGGATGAGCCCCCTATCTTAATGACAAATGTGATCTGTTGGAAAAATGGCTGCGAACTCCCATGGACAGCAGGTTGTGTATGGACAGGGGTTAACGTGAGGGCGCGTGCCCATGTGAACCTAGCCTTAAGCAGGCCATACACGGGTCAGATTTTCAGTCAATCAACTTAAAACGATAAAAAAAATTTGTCGATTGATTGAAAATTACGTTTTGCCCACCTGGTTAAATCGACTTAATACGATCAAAATTGAGTGAAAATTCAGTGAAAATTCAGTCGTTATTTGATCGGACTGGATGGTAAATTTTGATCGGTCGATTGAAAATTGGTTCTGTATTTTGAGAACCAAGTGTGGTCAACCAATTTTTGATCGATTTTTTTTGTCAACTCCCATCAACACCCATCACTTCCAATTGAACTTTTTATTCAGACTATTTTTGATGGACATAGGTTATGTCGACATAGATTGAAAAAACCATAAATTGAAAAAAACATCTATCAAAAATCTTGTACTACATATGGGGCATGATACAATCGATATACAATTTTTTACCGACTTAAAAATTTATCGTTTTAACACAATTGACGGAAAATCTGACCTGTGTATGGCCTGCTTTAGAGTCCAGACTCCTAGTTCATTTAAAGCAAACCTAAACTAAACTTTGCTATACATAATCTAATCTTTGTCATGATCTTCATATCTAGATAACATTGTTTTACTAGTGCACACTGCCCTCTCAACTTGCTGGCTGGAACGGAAAAATATGTTTCATGGGGGTTGCCAAATTGCTTTCTGCAAATTCTGCAAATTACTTTTCCCTCATAACTCATGAATCATGACACTTTTTCCTGACTTTCAGAGGTAACTTTTTCTTGAAGCACTACTTGCTTAGTCTTTCTGTAATATTCCAATGTAATGTCAAAATAGGCATTACCTTCTGAAAACAGATTTGGATGTGCAAACAAAACATATGTTTAAAATACACTGTTTTCCGAAAATAAGGCACCCCCCAAGATACGGTACTGTAACTCTGGACAGAGGGAATCGGAGGAGGCAATCAAAATGACACAGGAGTATCAGTAGGGGTTACTAAAATGGTAATCCCCCCTCTGAGTCTCCTGTGCCATTTTGATTCCCCCCTCTGATCCCCCCTGTGTCATTTTAAGAGATCCCCCCACCCCACCCTGATACCCCAGTGCCATATTCTTGGAAAAATAAGATATCCCCCACAAATAAGACGTAGGGCATCTTTGGAAGCACAAATTAAGGTAGCCATACACGGGTCGATTTGTCACTGATCGATTCCCGTGGAATTGGCGATTGATCTGATCGGGAATCGATGGAACACCACCTTGGGAATCCAATTTGTGGTCGATTTGGACATGAGCTGATCCTCAAAATGGCTAATTCCACAAAACCCATCGATCGGAAAGACTGCTGCATAGGGTGCTATGGGTCCACCAACGTAATTTCATTGCCAAACGATCAACCAAAAAAAAACAACATGTCGGTTCTATGTCTGATCTGATTTTTAGTCGATTCCAGTTTTGTTTGGACGATCGTTCAGGGTGGGCAGAACTCGATTGATTGCCGATCGAGCACCGATCAATCTCGTGAACATGCACAGTGATCGATCGATCAAAAATCTAGTGAAAATTCCGAACCTTTAATATAAGACACTGTCTTATTATCAGGAAAACACAATAGCTTTTATTGGAGGAGCTCAGTTAACAGTGGACCTGTGGTCAGGTAAATTTTAGGTCAGTGCCTGTGCAACGTTTACATGATATGTAATGAAATAGCTGATTGTTTTTTTTACTTTTCCTCAATAAAAAGGTTTGATTGAGTGGACCTAATGCATTTCCTATACAGCAGAATGAGATGTGCTAGTGTTAGAATCAAACAGGCATTGGATGGTTGTCATACTCATAGAGATGTTGATTTAAAAATACATGATAGCGGTCTCTTTTTTACCAGAGCTGTATGTGTTTATATATATAGATATCAAGTGGTGTTTAGAAATACTAAGCCTAAAGGCTGTAATCAGTAACCTACATAGCAAATGGATTCTCTTTTATCTTGTAATGTGTGGATCAGAAGCTACTGTTGAATACTATTTCTAGAATGGCCTTCAAGCTGTCAGGAGTCATGGTGTATTATACATCAGAATCACATGTTGTCTAACCTTGTTCTGCCCAAACACAAACCTCTGCATGAGGTTTACTACATAAAAGTATTGTTTTGTTAGCTGAAAAAAAATTGCTGCCAGCTGAGCGTCTCGTGATGTGTTCTCATGCTCTGCTACTATACTAAAGATCTTATGAATTTGCTAATGGTGGAATCTAATATAAACAATAGTTTCATGTTTTGTTCATGTCATATGCATACTGCTGATGACGTATTTGTACATTATTAAATGATGAGTTCTGAACATGAAAGGTTATCAGTGCCTAATGCCAATCCTATAACCCCCACTGTAGCATTTCAGACATCATGCGGAAAACGTTTCTTTGAGTTGATGAACTTTCTACTGCTTGTAGTCTGTAAACTTAAATTTATTTTGGGAATAAGCAAGTGTATCTGGCTTCACAAATATTTTTCAAAGTCCATTTTCACTAGACTGTATATAACTGTTGCAAGTGCTAAAGAAAAACTGCCAAAATAAGAAAAGGTAGCTAGCTGCTACTGGTCCTTCGATGGAGGGCAGTAAGTGCCTAAGAAATGGAGAGAGCTGCTTTAGGCTAGCTTCATGTGCACAGGGGGCTTTATAATATTGATTTGGAAATTAAAAATAACATTTGCATAAAGCCTCCTCCTCCTTACCACAACTCATAGGTTAATAGTGAACCTTGAAATAAGGTTCTACAAATTCTGCCACATACCCTACACAGTTATAAATCCACCGCTGTAATCCATCTACTTGGTACACTGGTTCTTGTTATCCCACGGAGGGGGTAGGATTAAAAACCGATTGATTCTTTTTTCTAAGTCCTGTGCTCAGATACCTGTGCCAAAAAAACGGTCAGATACTTGAACGATCAACTGAAATTTACCAACATGACCAATCACTGCCCGATTGTTTTATGGTCCATTTTGATCTCTTTTGGATGATCGATTCAGGTAAAAAGGAATTGATTTTCCAATGATCAATTTTTTAAGTTGATCAAACAAAAACATCAAGCTGTGTATGGCCACCTTTACCCACCCTATACAAATAATCGGGCTGCCCCAATGCACCATAACAGGAGGATATGTTGATCCCAAGATCCTTACAAACTCATTTTCTGGGAAAGAGTATCTCGTATAAAGCCGGCTATTCAGGCTTAGATCTGCGGGTGATATTGCAACAGATCCATGGGCGTACATATTCGCGATAATTGATTAGCTTCAAACCTCCCACGGATCACAGCTGCCCACATGGAGCAGCAGACATGTCTGTTTTTCTCTACACCATCTAAAGTTATGGCCGGCACACCAAGGATGCACTCTCATTCTTTGGATGACCAGCCACAGCAGGATGGCGTCATCATGCTGCAATCAGCCGTTCATGGATTGCACAGTGATTGCTGCATGTATGGCCGGCTGGCTTATGCTGGGCATACACATACAGACCTCATCCGATATCTTCTTCCGATATCTTTCCGGGAGGCTAATCTGACCGACGGGCGTGCGCGCTCTCGCCGTCGGTCAGGTTAAAATCCGGCCGTTTATCTGCATGTCCCCACATGGGGCGACAGATGCACTTCTCGGCGGCCAGAGATCCGACATGTCGGAAAATCTGAGCCGATGGGAGCCGATTGCCACGTTAGCCTCCCAGAGCGACATCGGGGGTAGTCTGCCTGCACACATCGGCGTGTGTATGGCAGGCATAACTGTAGGCTCTGCAGTGACAGTGAAAAGCATGATACAATCTATAATACAATGAAAAGGTCATTTAAATAAAATCTGAATTACAAAATGGCTTGTGCAATAGTGAAATATGCTGTGTCGATTCCATACATTTCCAGGTAATAACATTTGAATTTTTTTTCTACAATGTGAGCAGATCGCAAAAGCTGCTGGATGTGAAGTGCACGTCTGGACTGGCAGAGGAATTTCAAGGTTAAACAATTTTTCTAATAGATGAGAAATGTTTTTATTATTTTTATCTATAGCATTGCACCAAACATACCATAAGTGATGCACTCTCTATTTTATCCATAGATGATGTAATGAACTAAGGCAGGAATTAAAATGACAGGTAAGTATTTACTATGAAAACTTTTTTTTTAAGTCTGGTTTGATTTCCAAGAAAAGGACTCATGGTAATCTTGGTGATATTACATGTGGATGGGCTTACAAGAGACTTCCTGTGTTCTTATGTTACTGTTATTGTCGCACAGCACTCATGAATCACATCAATCAAACCCATCAATCCTCATAGCTGTTTACCTTTCCTCAAACATGAAATCCCTTACTGTGTTTAAAAGTGCCAATCATTTTCCCTTTGCCTTTTTCTTATTTTGATTATATATATTTGGCTATAATACCAGGTTAAAATACAAGCTAAGACAAGTTAAAGCTTGATTGCTAATATACAGCAAAAGCCCAATCAATGCACAGTGCAATGTGCTCATAAAATGACCTGTTAGTCAGTCTCTTTAAATAGAATAACACTGCCTACAGATTGGAAAGAGATTTCATTAGAAGTCTATTATTTCAATAGTCTTCACATTCTATACACCCTCATTGTCTTAATTGAAATTGCCGTTTCGGTATCACAGGGCACAAACCTTCCACGGTAGTTCAGAATAGTCTGAAAGTACTTTCTTAGTCTACAGACAACGCTCAATCAACATTCCTTATTTTGTGCTTGACTTACTGGTGCTCACCAATGTAGCTGATTTAGAGAATTCAAGCTTTGTAGTCGCATTAAATAGAATAATTTTTTTCAAGTCCTCATGTGCTATATCCAGCTACATGTTCATTTTTTTTTATTCTACACTCGGGCAATGCTACATTATTGTGCTCATATCTAGTGATGGAAAACATTGGCTGCGGACATTCTTAAACTGCAATGGAGGGCAAAATTCTCAAACCTTCAAGTCATAATTGTAGCCACAGTAGCAATAAAAAAAGTGTCTGGAAATTGTCATGCCAGAGGGGGATTAATGACTAAACTTATTTTTTTTTCATGACTAAAGCCCCCCATACACCTTCAGATTCCTCCATACAATGTCCATGAGACCTACCAACAACTATGTAGTATAGTGACCTCCCTGATAGAATACATAGTGATTGGAGGGTGTAGAAAGGTCCTCATATTACATTGTTTTGGTAGAAGAAAAGTTGGTTGTACAGAAATTGAATGGTAATTGTATGTGGTGTATGGGGGGCTTAATGGCCAGAATTCACATCTAGATTACAGATTTTAACTGGAGTGGGCAGCAAGCCGGACAATTCCTTCTCCAGTGCATCAAATTACGTCAGATCTTTCTGCAATGTCATATTCATCTTGAGTGGCCCTACAAGATATAGTTCATTGCTTCAAAATCTTATTCAGTGGTATCCCCATATTGTTAGGCTGGCATTATATGTGTTCACTATAATGCCAGTGCTGAGCTACTTGGCATGTTATTCTTCAGTATGATGTCAGTGCTGAGCTGCTTGGTGTGTCATTGTTCTGTATGTCGGTGCTGTGGTTCTTGTCAGCCCATAATTCAGGATGTCAGTGCTGAATTACGTGTTAACATCATTTATAATAACGTCAAGGTTTAGCTCCTTTAGTGTATCTAAACAAAAGAATAAAATGTCATAGATTGCAGCTTTTTGATCCTGTGGAGCTTCATGTGGAGCATTAATTGTCCAGGGTTTTGCTCACTGTGTGCAGCCCAGGTGGTCTGCCTAGTGTAGTGCACTTATTTAGAAAATGGAACAAACACCTATGCACACAAGCACATAAGTCCCCCCCCCCCCCACCCCCCAAAAAAAAATAGTTGCCATTAGTTGGTACAGGTGAACTACAACAACCAGCACACCTAAGCTCAGGAACAAAACACACAAGTCCAATAATACAGGATACCCCACCCCCAGAAAAGGAGTTGTGGTGCAGAAATGATTAACTGCTTGTTGAAGAACATCTTAGCTATAGCTACAGCTACTCCATCACTGGATGGAGTACAATAGAAAAGTAGCTAAGCTATTCCTCCCTCAATCAGCAGCAGATCTCCCTATCTATTCAGTACTGCAGACACATGATGAAATGTAAAATGGCGGCAGGGCAGCTTCTTTTATGGGGGGGGGGGGTGCTCCAAGAAGGAAAAATTTGTACTTGTCTGTACTGTCACACCTGACTGTGGGGTGAGCAGTCAAACTTTGCCCCCATGTTAATAAACAGTAGGGGGCGGATTGAACACCCATAATGTTCGCCGACACAGCAAATATTGAACATGCTTTGTTTGCTGCTAACTGTCCGAAACTTTCCTAAAATATGCACCATCCGCATGCAAATATCACAGCCCAAAAAAAAACAAATCACCACCACACCAAATCTTCCCTCTTTGCTCTGGTGAAAATATGGGAAACGTGCCCTGAGTGCCAAATGTGATGGGTAATGTGAAAAGTCACATAACAAAATAGAGGGAAAATCCTTCCAATGGGCTCACCTGCCCCAGTTATATTTGTGTTATAGCGTGGTTACTAGTGTTGAGCTCAAATATTCAAATTACGAAAATTTTCAACGTATATCGGCTACTTGAGAATTGAAAAATTTTGCGAATATGGTGTTGGATATTTGCAATTTCGAATATTCAAGATATTATGAACTGGCAAGCTTATAATCATGCATTGACATAAAATAATCGCAATGCAATAGTAAAAACCATTTATTTTGATGCTTATTATTGCGATAATATTATCGCAATGCATGGCCTTATGCACAAATTTCATATTTACGAAATTTCAAAATCCAATTTTAGAATTATTTGCAAAATATCACAAATTTAAACATTGCCTATGCCACTCATCACTAGTGGTTAGCCTAATTTGCCTTCATTGTTTAATGCTTTTTTCAATTCCTGTTGTGTTTCTTGGAACTGACAGTAATAGAAAAAAAAAACCTTCATGCGTTCTGATTTTCCCCTATAAAAAACAAAAAAGCCCCTTTAACATTCAGACAGGACTCTTTTCTAATAATGGATTTCCATATTACCCATTTCTTAGCTAGGCTATAAAGATTTAACATATGTTATGCATATTTCCAAGCAATGACTGTTTTATTGCATTTCATTCCATTCTATGGCTTAATGAATGAGTGCAATGAAACAGGGATCTCAGCTTCGCCTAATGGAGCTAATTCAGACATTGTGCATCCTTTGTAGAACTTCTGTCATTGAACTCAGCGACACACAATCACATTGGGCAGCAGTGAAAATGCACAAAAAGTTGATTTCTGTGATGATAAGAATTGGAATTCGATACGAGAAACAGCAGAGTGTTTTAAACATAAGTTGAAGCATTTGAGCCATGACGATTTGAAAGCAGTATTGATTTATCAGGTGTTATTGAGTGTTAGTGTCAGGTTTAATGGGTATCATCTTCTTGCTGCATTTCTCTAATCAGCCAATTTAAATGTGTTGTGATTTGCTCTTTCTATGTACATTTCTTTGAAGAGCTTAGATTGCCTTTTCCATCTGTTTCCTTTAGATCTATTTCAGCTTCATGTTGTAATACCTACGTTGTAACAGCATGAAAATGTCTCCGTATCTCCTTTCACATGAAATGCTCATCAAGACCTAAGAAGCAAAGTTCATTTTTACATGGCTAAACTTTTTACATAGGCATTATAAGGACAGTAAACGAGCAGATTCTCATTGTACATCTGATTTCTATGCTTAAAATATATAGATATTCTAGTTATTCTTGTACTTACAATGCAATATAAGTCATATTCCTCCCAACACACTTCTGAGAAAAAGAAGTTGTTGAAATTTATAAATGATACTGAGGAGGTATCTTCAATATGAAGCTTAATTCACAAGCAAAGGGACGTATTCTAAAACTAGCTCAAAACTAAAAGTGCCCATACGCGTCGATATCCATTCGATCAACGAATGATCCATCGCGGCGTGATGACCCAACGGAATGTGGAACAATCGCTTGGCGAATCAATGTGCACCACTTTGCGCCATCGATTCCAGATCAATCCCTGCTCCTCATCAAAAGTAATGGCAATCGAACAGGCATATACCAGCAGGGATATGCCAACAGAGTTCCCTGTTCAATTTAAATTTCTTGGAGTAGGATTCTCATTCACCATAATGGCTACCTTAAGACCTTACCAAGGTACTTTTACAGCAGGTGATAGATCAGACAATAGTGAGTGTATTATAGTATGTTTGGGACAAGCACAATAAGTTAAAATGTGTGTGTTTATGTCCAGTAAATGTTAATGTGTGTATGTATGTTGGCGTGCCTAATGGACAACTTGTCCTTTTTTTGCCATCACACGTCTATGATGATAATGGTGTATTTTTTTATGCGGCATGCAGCAATCTGGAGAAGAAACCATTATTACAGATAATGCTTGCTTAGATTGAAAGAAAAGTATCTGCTCTGTTGCAATGTACATGAAACAATTTATCTAGATTGATGAATTCTTCCCAGGCAGGCGTATCAACTAAGCATTGGGCCATGGGGTTTATGTAATACGAAGGAAGGCACTGTGAGCTGTCAAAACAGCCAGTGGTGGTTGCCAATCTCTCATTCACTTATATTTATGATTCCTTGACAATTGCTTCTGACAATGACTTGATTACACATGAATTCTACCCTCCTCCATCCTGCCAACACTCATGGGCCCTTAGAATATTGTCACAATTCTAGTTTCTGATCTTTGCAGTAAGGAGCATTACTAGATCATAGAGATTAATGGACTTCTTCATGTAACTAAAAATTAGCCAGTTTAACTGGTAAGAACAGCTCTTCAACATTAACATCAATTATAATTTTCCTTATATGACATATTAATAATATTTGCTAATATGGTCAGTTTTTTGGGATTTTTTTTGTAACAGTGTACCTATAAATAGAGGTTATGTTTAGAGAGCACTGCAAATCCAGGCAACTGTATAAAGATTTTCATTTCCCTGTAAAATATAGGCTTGGCTCTATTGTTAGGCCCTAAGCAGCCTGAGTTATAAAATGGAGTAAATTGGGGGGCAAAAAGTGCCTGCGTCTTATGGTCCGAATGTGCGACCCCCATGGCCACTCGGCCGCCGGTGGTTGCACCTTGGCATCCCGCCAGCTCTCCTGGCACGGTGCCATCTGAACTGTGTAATTGAATATGCCAGGCCTGAACTGGCATAGGCAATGAAGAGAGAAGTGTAGATGAACTTGCATCTACACCTATCT
>CM070033.1:89475862-89492364 GCA_036250615.1 Ptychadena robeensis
TCCATCCCTAATTAGCAGTCTGGGACTGCAACATTCTAATGCTGTTTAAGGACCTTGACTGTGAATAGAGAGGAAGATTGGGAGGGCCTCCAATTCACCCTACCCAGTACCTGTGGGATGAGTTTGGCTGCACAGCAGCGATATACTGAGGTCAGATGATCTCATCAGCAGACTCATGCTCTTGCTGAAAGACGTTTGTGAAAAAAGAAAACTGGATTGCTTCCCTGTGGGAAAAGGACAAACTGTGGTTCTGAAGAAAACCTCTCCAGAAAAACAAACTGTAAGAGACATTTACTTGTTTTACTTTACCTGAGAGTGGCTGTGGTTAAGCCATATTGTTAATTTGGGTATCAATAGACTTGCTTTTGGAAGAACGTTGAACGCTGGTGTGGTGACTGTGAACCCCTGGAACCCCCAAGTTCACAAAAGATATAGAATTCTTCCAGTTTGTGGTACCCAGAAGTATGATCCACTTCAGAAACGAACATATTCCATAATAATCAGTTAAAGGTGACATCACACACCAACACCATTACTATCTGCTATCAATTCAGTTGGTAAGATGAAGGACTAGCCAATATTCCTTTACCTTTCAGATAGGTTAGGAAAAGGGTTAAAATCTCAGACAGGTTCTTTCTTCTGCTAGCCCCCTTAAGAAAATTCTATTCGATTCCTTTTCTGACGAAAATATGATACACCAGGTAAAATGTTGGTCTTATATTGATTCAATGTAAAGTTAAGTGTTGTATTAATGACATAGATACAGTAATAAATCTCTCTTGAGTTTATATTTACCTTTTCTTTCTCTAGCAGAGAAAATCATATCAATGCTCGTCTCCATCTTGTCCTAGTTGGAGTTCATACAAAGTTAACAGTTCACAAATAGAACATTGTGCGTGAATGCTTCTGTATCATGTATACAAATGATAGGAGGACTAACATCACATACCTACAGCTAGACACAAGAGTCACTTCACAGGTGGCCAGAAAGTGTTTTTATTTTTAGGGGTTTTTTTTAAGCAGACACACAGTTTGATACCAACCTCCTGGACAAAACTCTTTTGACACATACTTCTGCAGTTTTTTCACCGCCTGCGTCTATTTTCAGCAATTAATTCAGTCTTTTCTGGTGTAGCAATTATGGATAAAAATGAAGACAGGCTAAATACAGATAATTGCAGAGAAATCTGCACAAGATGTCTTCAATATCGTTTTTGGAGCTATATTGAACTACAGGTGCAAATCTATACGAATTGTTCATCTTTCCTGTCTGGCGCTCATTGTAGCCTCGATGTTTATTGAAATAGTAATAACTTTCAGACATCTCAAGCAGCACTTCGGGGCCCAGACGTACAGAGATTCATTCCATTGCGAATGTTCCACTTGACTGCAAAAAAATACCAGAGATTTATTTTTATTATTTGTCCTTAGGTCACTGGAAAGGATGCAATACATTTAGTAGTTTGATTCATTTATTTTATTGGTTTCTTGCAGAGAGATCTCAGCTAATACATTTATTAAAATGTTATCTTTTAATTGTGAATCCTCTATCTAGCTAGCAGGGGGATTCATGAGAAATGAGTTTGTTTGTTTGTTTGTTTAGGGTAAATTGTCCCTCCCATGAGGACCTTGCTTGACCTAAATTGATTGGACAGCATAGATTTTTGTAATAGTGTTTGGTAGGTACACAAGCGGCTTTTGGCTTCTTTACGTTGCTTTGTATGTCCAACATTAGTGTTATCACAATTAACGCATGGACAAAAGTTTATAGTTTAGTATAGATACAAAAAATCTCACCAGGGAAGTGAGCCAAGGTCCACTTACTCAGATCAAACATTCCCCCTGAGGGTTTAGGAGCAAGGGGACTTTAAGGGCTTCAGAGGGTCATATCATATCAAAAGATATGAAAACTTTTTTTATTGTTTTCAAACAGTAAAACATATCTTGGCACACAGGCCAAATATCTATACAATGTATCCCTGCCTCAAGTACAATGCACAACAAATTAAAAACAATGGTGGAAGTCCGTTGATGAAACGGAAGATATAACCCCGACGTATGTTTCGTTGTGGAACTTCTTCAAGGTGTTAAACCGAAAGAATGCAGAGCCAAATTCTAATAAGACAACAAGAGAATAACGGGCCATTAGTATACCTGGTACATTCAACAGAATATTGGGTAGAATAGTACCAAGGTTACTTACATGGCCCACAGAGTGATGATCCATAAACAGAAGACCACCAAATAGCGACACCTGGTTAGAGAAATCTCACCAAGGAATGGGGAGCAAGGCTACACAGTTTTAGGCCTGGTTTGTCTAGAAAAAATGGAATAGTATTTTAGAATGAATGATATGTAAAAAATCTTAGGTAAAAGAGGGCTCTCAAGAGGTGCATATAAAAGTGCTAAGATGGGAAACAATCCCAAGTAAGGTGAGTCCGATGGACTACATAGGCTATTCAAAAATTTAGCGTAACAACCATAGATGTGTAAATGGCAAGCCAAAGTTACTGCCAAAAATAGTTTAAAAGAATATATATATTAAAAGAAACCAAACAAGTGCAGAAGAAAGAGGGGGTGTAGGGTGACAGGATAGAAGGAATAAAGAATGTGAATAAGAGTAAACCAAAGGAAGTACAAGATAATGAACGGCTACCTGTAAAATGGGTAAACGGAAAAAAACTCCAACAGAACGTATAGCTTTGAACCAGCGGTCCCCATCCAAAGCAATGGACATCACCCGTGATTTAGGGTCATGTCCGATAACCTTGAAGGAAGGCATACAAGTTTTTCACATAATTCCTTAACCTCCTGGGTGTTTGGTCTGAGTTAACTAGTGACATACTCACCTTTCCGCCGGATTTCCCTGGCGGTCGGGAGCATTGGCATGTATGCTGATGCTTCCGGATCTGCCCCCCATCACGTCACCAGTGACGCAAAGGGGGCGGGGATAGGAGGCGCCATCGACCTCCATGTAAATGGAGGGGCATCGCCTTTTAACAGCGTAACTACGGCATTTCCAATGACGCCAGATTTATGCACCGAACCTCCGGCCGGGCAGGCAATCATGGCGGAGCATGTTGTGCTCCGCTGTGATTGCCCATGGCACAGGTTTAAAAAAAAACGTGCCACGTGCCCAACAGCCCAGAAGGTTAATAGATTAGAGCACAATCGAGCTCCGTGAGTGCGCAGAGCACTCAATTGTACTTGAATCTATTTAGAAGTCTACCTGTGTATGACCAGTAGTGATGGCCGAACTGTCCGCAAGGCATCTTCTCGCCGGCGAGCAGTGCGGGTGTTCGACCCGCTCCATTAGCCAGCGAGAAGATGATCTCTATTCTTCCTCCGGCAGGATCACAACCTGTGTGATCGTGCCGGAGGAAGAATCTTTTCACTAGAAGACCGGGCATAAAGCCGGTCTCCTAGTGAAAAAACCGGGTCGGAGCAGGAAGTGACTTCAGTGACGTCACATCCGGCCCCCTAAACCAGGAACTATGCGTTCCAGGATGCGCTCCAGGGACCGGATGTGACGTAACTGACGTCACATCCGGTTTTTCCGATTCAAATTCCCCGCCTAGAGGCGGGGAATTTGAATCTGTCCGCGACCAGGCGGACGTCTTTAGAAGTCCGACCCGCCCGTTTGCGGACAGTCCTGGCCGATGTTCGGCCATCACTAATGACCAGCTCCAATATCTTATATCAATATTCAATATCTCATTCCTTGGTGTGCTGTGGGTGGCTGATCCTCAAAACTTGGACCAGCTCCATATTATTTCTCATGACTGGGAAAGCCAAAAAGCAAATATGGATGAGATAGTCAGGTCTCCCTAGACACATATCTGCAAACGTGTGCAATTGACACCTGTTTAGCAAAACTAATACAATATATTTAAGTACAATTCCTTCTGCTTAATAGCAGTGTAGAGTTATTGTGCACTGTGTACACTTTCTGTTTCATGTATCTTATCTAGCCATAAATTGTAATTCATTTGCTGTGATCTGGAATGAAATGTTTGGCCTGCAAGACCTAACACCATTGGACAAGTACGTAAGGGTGTGCTGCCACTGACACATTATGGATTGAATAGCGACATTCATTTATTGATTTCTGCCCGTACTCATGCAAGTGTTCATCTCTTATGTATGACTGTCCAATCTAAATGTTCCCATTTATAAATCACTGCATCAATAAAAGTGCTCAGGTAGTCCATTTCAGGAGACAATAAATCAAGCTGGGCTTAAAAAAAAAAGAGAAAAGTGATTTGGGTGATTTATGTGTAAAAATTTTCTTTAATTGTTATCGACTTTTGCCGTCTAGCATGACTTTCAAACTCCAAGCTCCTGAGAGCAGATTTCAGGGACACGGCAGGCTGTAGCCGTCTGTAAGAGACACTGGGAGACTGATAACAAGTTACTTTAATGTCACCATGAAGTACAGAGTTATTCTAGCCATCTTCTTAAAATAAGACTCAGTGCTGTCTAATCTCACTTTTACTTGCATTAGTTCTTTGCATTGCTATTCCCTAGCATCAGGGAATGATTACAGAGTGCACATAGTTCACGTTTCCTAATGGTACTAAATGCTAAATAACAGCATTCAGGCCAACCTGCGGTACCATTCCCCACTTTGTTAGTGGCTTCTGTCACATTTGTTATTGAGTGCAGATGCTGAGATAAATATGTTCTAAACTAGCATTTTACATCTGTTATTTAACAGAAAAAAAATTGTAACACATCAGTTTGCAGCACTTTAGAACTCTGGTGATCTTTCTCTCTTATCTCAATACACTACTTAGGCATTTCTATATCTAGCCATAGATGCAGGGACTTTGATATAAGGCATTAGTACATTAAATGGCCTTTTCTGATTGCTATGTGAAGAGAAAGCTGTTATAACTCCCCCAGAGTAAAGCACAAGGCATGAACAAAATATAAGTATAGCAAGAACCAACATGATAAAAGAAATTATTCCCTTTACCTCCTGGGAAAGTTCACCAATTGCCTTCACTATCGGACTATTTCTACAGATTTCAGATACAGGGAAAAAATTTCTTGCTACAATCCTTACACTTTTTTTAAGGGTGCCATGGACGTGTCAGCATTAAGGGTCCATTATACCCAGCCCTCTGCATGGGCGCAATTTGCCCATTTTCAGCACGTATTAATGCTGAAAAGGCTGATTGATTTTATTGGATGCATAAAAGTTTAATTGCCGGCAACACTCAGGAAGCCGCAGCAATGACAATGTAGGCCTCTGTTTACATGCATGTAAGAACCCATAGGAAAGAATGGGCTGTGACTGTACTGCACCTTGTCTGTACCATAGCGTAGACAAGGCCTGTCTGTGAAGGAGCAATCCTCAGCTATATATAAAATTGGTTTGTTCAGGGGACATTTCTTTCAAAGAACCAATGTACATCTATAGATAAATGTTATTATGTCCAAAAGACACTTAAGCAGGGAACACATGGCACGATATAGGAGCCGTTCAAGGTTCCCTGCAGTTGCCGGATATCGGAGGATATCGTTTCCAATTCAGCCGATGCTTGGCATGGAGAACCTACAGTCCCCATGCAAAGCAATGGACATCGACTAGGGTTTACGGTCATGTCCGATATCCCTGTTTTTGAGCCGGATTGATTGACTGTTCTATTTTGCATTGAAATAAACTTTACTCATTGATTGGCAGAGACTGTGAGATGTAGAAAAGGGAAGATGGTTTGACAAAGTTCTGGATGCGGATTCTTTTTTGAATTGTACAGCTGCCTAGTATGTAGAGCTCTAGAGATGCTCCTAAAAGAAAATGCCTAGAAGTGCTACAATACTAGCCTAACAGGTGCTTGTTATTTATGATTACAGGTGTATGTTATGGTATTTTTTTGTGCAAAAGTGTATAGTATATTCTATATCTGTGTGTTCAATGTACCAACACAATGTGCAGTGCTCTGCATGTGCAATTTTCTTTTTATGTAAATGTTGATTAGAAAGTCAATAAAGATTTAAAAAAAAAACGAATTAAGCAAAATCTTCATACAGATCTATACAATTCCCTTTCATTTGCTTCCCCATATTCAACATGATGATAGAGGTATGAATCTGAATTAATATTTCCGGCCCATTGATAACTACCGCTTGTGAAATGGGGTGAGGCCGGCAAACAGAGCTGGCAGCTCTTTAGTTTTAAATTCTTTGACTTCTTTTTCACAGATTTGTTCAGCTGACATCCCTATTTAATTTTTATTGAACATTTTACAAACATAACAAGGTAATAACATATGAGATACAGAAGAATAGAAGAGACATTGGCTAGTTGAGTAATGGGTCGTTGTAAGCAGTAAGGGTAGCAATCTTGCAGTTCTTCGAAGCTTGATCACTGGTCAAGTACATCAAACAGACAAGAAAAAAAACAAGAGAGGAAAAATCACGGGAGGAAGGAAGTGTACTGTGCAATGCCAGGATCCTACCCAGGCTTATGTCATAGGGTCCATTATCGGCAATAGAAACTGCAAAGGTAATGGAGAAAAGAGAAATGAGGAAAGCCTAGGAGGCAGTTTGCTCCTGACTATTATCAGGCTAGTTTTGATCTTCAAGATATACATAAAGTTTTCCCAATTGTAAAATTTTTGTTGGTTTCCCTTTTGCACAATATTCCTAAAATACATAAGTAAGTATGCAGAGATGATTCTCTGCTGTTTTTCTTCAGTTGTGCAAAATGGGAAGATAATGTCAGGCTACTCAATATGTAGGAATTACCTTTGTATGACAAGCAAATGTCTTACCAAACCTTCTACTCCATTAAGGCTTGTTGTGCAGTCTCTGAGCCCTTGTTCGTCATAGTGTGAGTTTTCCTTTCCTAGCTGCTTGAGTTAAAAAAAATTATCTTTAGACTTGGTTCTAGTTAAAAAAAAAACAGTTCAAAATTTTGGATTGTAAAAGGGCCCTAATACCAGTGATCTGATGTATGTTTGTCTCCTAAAACATGTTCATGGTCTCCAACAAATCCTAAAGCATAGTAGGATCACTACCAAATGACACACATCTAAACACACTATACAGGCCTTTGGTAATATCTGGGACTACATTTTAGTCCCCCTGTTTCAAGAATATTGTCCATTGCTATGTTCAAAAATAACCAATCATCAGTGATATTCCTCCACTGTTGTGATCATCTCCTTACCCTCACTGATGGTAAAATACAGTGAGTAGTATCTTCAATTAAATGTTCGTTCTCTGTTCTGTTTAGATAACATGTTAGAAAACTTTGTGGAGATAAGTCCTTGGTTCAGATGAGTTTATAACTGATGTTCAGTCAACTAATTAAACTCATTGCTGTTGAGTGGCTTGTTATTATTAGGTGGTTTATGGACAAGGTTACAGTTTAGCTGTTTGTCATATCTGGTAAATTCTTCATTACAAATCATCATTTTTGGAAGGCACATGGTGTCTTAACCAAGGCATAAGCTATACTATTTATTTCTCAATTATAAAACCCTGCATGGTTCCAAATCTTTGAATGGTAATGTTTATTTTTCCACACATGCAAGTAAATCAGCATGAACTCCATAAAGATGTGTTGGCAACATCTGTATCGATATACTAATAACAGCACCATCTGTCTTTTTGCTACAATAACATTAAAATCTGATTGTATTGCAACATTTACTTGCCAATGACAAGGTGGAAGGTCAGAGACTGACAAGCGTGAAAAAGCTGTGTAAACCAGCTAAAATGTTCCCTTATCAGCAAAATACATGGCCAAAATGTTAAATCCTACCAGTCCTTTGAAAGACCATTACAGTTTTCATATGCAGCTGTTTAGATAACTTATTAAACTGCTATTTTTTTTTTTTTTTTTATAAAAGTAACTATTACCATTTTTACATGATTACCTAGAAACCATGCCCTGTGAAATTCAAATTTGAATTTATTAACAATTTTAATATATATATAATTTATATTTTAAAAAAGAGAGAGAGAAATCACATGTACATAAGTATTTACAGCCTTTGCTCAAAACTTTATCGACTCACCTTTGGCAGCAATTACAGTCTCAAGACTTTTTAAATATCATGGCACAAGCTTGGCACACCTATCCTTGGCTAGTTTCGCCCATTCCTCTTTCCAGCACCTCTCAAGCTCCATCAGGTTGGAAGTGAAAGTGTCAGTGTACAGCTATTGTCTGGGCTCTGGCAGGCCCACTCAGAGACATTCAGAGTTGTCATGAAGCCATTGCTTTCACATCTTGGCTGTGTGCTTAAGTTTGTGGTCTTGCTAAAGGATTAATCCTTGCCCCAGAGTTCAGGAGCACTCTGGAGCAGGGTTTCATCCAGAATGTCTCTGTACATTGCTGCAGTCATCTTTCTCTTTATCCTGACTATTCTCCCAGTTTCTGCAACTGAAAACATCCCACAGCATTATGCTGTCACCACCATGCTTTACTGTAGGGATGATGAGGAGTGGAACCTGGTTTCCTCAAACTTGACATCTCGCATTCACACCAATGAGTTCAATCTTTGCCACATCAGACCAGAGAATTCTGTTTCTCATGGTCTGGGAGGCAGGTGTCTTTTGTCAAGCTCCAGGTGGGCTGCCATGTGCCTTTTACTAAGCAGTGGCTTTTGTTTGGCCACACATACAGACCTGATTGGTGAATTGCTGCAGAGATTGTTGTTCTTCTGGAAGGTTCTCCTTCTTTCCACAGAGGACCTCTGATAGAGTGACCATCAGGTTATTAGTCACCTCCCTGCCTAAGGGCCTTTCCCCCAGATCACTCGGTTTAGATGGCCAGCCAACTCTAGGAAGAGTCCTGGTGGTTTTGATCTTGTTCCACTTATGGATGATAGAGGCCACTGTGCTTATTAAGACAACTACCTTGAGCACATAGCCGATTTATGAAATGAGAGGCTTCAGAACAACTCTGTGAATGTCCTAGAGCCCAGACTTGAATCTGAGTGAACATCTCTGGAGAGAACATCTATGGAGAGATGGCCGTTCACTGACGCTTCCTCTTCAACCAGATGGAGCTTGGGAGGTGCTGCCAAGAGGAATGGGAGAAACTGGCCAAGGATAGGTGTGCCAAGCTTGTGGCATCATAATTAAAAAGACTTAAGATTGTAATTGCTGGCAAATGGGCATCAACAAAGTATTGAGAAATTGAGAAAGCATGTGAATACTTGTATTACATTGCTAAAACCTCAAGTAAACGTTTTCATGTTGTCATTATGGGGTGTTGTGTGTAGAATTCTGAGGGAAAAATAATAATTGAATCCATTTTGGCCATAAGGCTGTTATATAACAAAATGAAAGAAGTGATGCGCTGTGAATACTTTCCAGATGCACTGTATATAAAAAAGATGCACATTTTAAATTGGGCAATACATTTCAAGCTTTACAGATCTTCATTTTCTGGAAGCCTATTAATAATGTTTTATTGGCTTGTTAAAGTAATATTAACAGTAAATTGGAATTAAATCTAACATTCAATGCTTTCTCGTGGTTTAACTAAATCACTGTAACATTTCCCTTTATGAGACATGCTGGAAATTGCTGCCATTCACGGCTTAGAGCTAAAAAGTAAAAAAAGGTTGTCACTTAATTATTATGGTAAAAGTCTGGTATAAATACTGTAATACAGAGCCATTAAATCAGTGTGAAGCATTATAGGGTAAATAATATGGTATCACATTACCTGCAATTTGCTTCCTTATATACCTATTTGGGTTTTTAATATTTATTTACATATAAATGCATGCCATGTTCTCCACATTCAATGGATATAATGTACAATTTATTTATTAAGGAAGGTGATGTAGAACTGCATGTTGGATCTACCAATTTTTATGCTAGAGGGTTTCTTCTTTCATTTTTTTAATATGAGTTTTATTACAGAGTACAAATTTGCTTTGACAAAAGCAGTATGATCTAGTGCATATATCCCTTGGTATTTGGAGATATCCAGTAATTCTGTCATCTTACATCAATAAAACATTGAGCCAGTCAAATGTTATAAAACTATCTTTTCATGCTGTTATATAAGAACAAGAAATAAATGAATAAATATAATAGTTTTTATTTTATCTAGGGAGCAGATTTTTTGGTGCAGATCCTAGGCCGAGCCCTTACTTAAAAAAAATACATAGGGTGTTTAAACATCATTTCTAAAACTTAAGTGGGACACCCTATGCTGAAGAGTATTTTAGAACACACTTAAAGGCAAAAAAATTCACATATTACATCAACTTTCTTACAAAATTGCCATTTTAAAGATAAAATAAAAAAACAACAACCCTATGAGCAAGTAGTTCGAAAAAATGCAATAACTATGGAAGAGAGACAACCCATCATAACACTCAAAAGTGAAAGTCTGAAATGTAGATGTGCTGTCTCTGTTGCATGTAAGAAAATGAATAAAGACAATAAAAAAAACAATTGAATGTCTTTCCTACAGAGAAATTAAAAGGAAAGTCAAAGTGACAGTAAGCAAAGTCTCCTTAACCATCATAAGGCACTAAGAAATAGGGGCAACCCCAGGAAGAAGTCTGGCAGACCCAAAGCCAAAACAAAATAGAAAAACAGGTTTCTGGGCCAACAGCTTTATGTATAAGGGGCTCATAGGACCACAGGTTCAAGCACAGTATAATAGTAGTCTTAGTAAGCAATTCTCAGTACTGCCAAGAGATGACTTTGGGTTGCAGGTTTGACAGGTCAAGTTGCAACAACAAAGCTATTGTTAAGACATCTGAATAAGAAAATTCTTGGGCCATTAAAGTCCTCCAATGGACTATAATAGGCTGGAATACTGTTATGAAACTATGAATCAAAATTTTACACCTTTGGTTTATCACACATGATTGTTGTATGCCTCAGGTAGGCGGAAGGTAGGTTCCTTAGTGATTGACATCAGCTGTCATCATGTAGAAGGAAGCTTGATGGTCTGATGCTATTTCGCTTCATCCATGACATCAATTGACTTGGACAGAGTAAGAGTCTGTTCTATAGAAAAAAAATGAAATTCAAAATAAAAACTTATGCATGATAAAAGTCCAGCCACAGTAAAGCACTATTTCTGTGATTCAAAGCCCTGGGGAAGAACTGTCAAGCCCCCAGTGTTGACTATTCCTTCTTTATAAGCACTGTTGATTGGTTCCTTTGATTTTTGTATCTTATTTCCAATACACACTATGAGTTCCAGCAATGATCTTAGAACTATTTGCCTTTCACCAAACATTTTATATGTACAGTCACACAGTGTACGACACCACCAACAAGTTTTTTTTTACTTGTACAGAATAAGAGGCAACATGAACCAAAATAGATACCACAATATTTTGCAGTGCCTGTGATATGTGTCTCGTAAGGAGTTCCTACATCCAAGCTATGCCAGAACTGCCTTATGAAAAAGAACAATATGGTAAGCGACCAGTCTAACTTAAACTCAGTTGATGTCCATTGTAGAAAGAATGTCACAATGTTCCATAGGTGGGCTATTTTGACGAGTAAAACAATTTTAGTTTATGCTTTCAGGAACATTATTTTGCTTTACTTTTCAGTGTATCTAAGCTACCTGCGAGAAAGCAAAATCAAAACATGTTTGTCTGAATTCCAGCAAAAACAGCTGGGGTTGAAAACGATACTTTACTAAGATTAAAGAAGAATTACCTGTGGAAATGAACATAGAATGAGAACCTGGGCATGATATTGGCTCATTTATTATGGTCTGCAAAACCCTTCCCCATCAAAAGGAGGAGAGTGGGCAAATTAATTTTAGATGTATTATTTCTAACTTCTCTAAAGCTAGCCATACACATGCCGATAAGCGGCCGATTTTTAATCTGACCGACGGGCGTGCGCGCTCTCGCCGTCGGTCAGGTTAAAAATCGGCCGCTAATCGGCATGTGCCCACATGGGGCGACAGATCCCTGTCGCCCCACTTCTCGGCCGGCCAGAGAACGGACATGTCCGATAATCTCTGGCCGATGGGAGCCGATGAAAGCCGATGCCATAAGCTGCAATGAAGCGGCAACTTCATCGCAGCTTATGGCCAGCACACAAAGGGTGCCCAGCCGGTTGAAGGGGCCCCAGAATGCAACGGGAGGCTAACGTGATGACGTCATCACGTTAGCCTCCCGGAAAGATATCGGAGGAAGATATCGGAGTAGGTCGGTATGTGTATGCCTAGCATAACTCGAAAAGCGAGGAGGTGTTTTGAGTCTTAAACCAGCCATATACGGATCAATTTTCAAACAGGAATTTACCAACTGTTCGATCAACATTTATTTGGAGCGGGATCGTCGCAAACATGGAAGTGATTGATCGTTTAGGAATCAAACTAAAATCGACCTGTGTATGGGTAAATTTTTTGATTTGTATTGTGTTGTTATCACACTTGTATATGCTTGCTCTTGGATGCCCTCAACATCATTAATCTCTTTAGTGAATAGCTGTCCAGCACAGTCTAGTATGTTTAACTTACCACACCCAAATACTTCTTATTCTATAAGATCTGTTCAGCACAAGTTAAACACAACTTAGGAATTCCATTATTTCCAAAGTAAGCCATGGCAAGGTCTCTTCAAAGTCCAAACTGTTCCAAACCACAGTGTACACTTACGGGGCCCTTGGCTAGAGAAAGAAAGTTAATGCAGGCAACAAAGGCCAGGAGTTGGCTCATGGTCCATTATTCTTTCTGGAGCAAAATCACATTGAGGCATTCATATGATCCCCACGCCTTGTCATTCTAAATAATATAAAATGGCATTTCCCTAGTATCAGGTAGGAAATTCAATACATATTTGTTCCATGGCTCAGCCTGGGGCACATACATTTCTAGGCTAAATATACAGATGCTTTCAGCAACTGCTTTGCGTGTTGTGACAGAAAAAGAACATGAAAACATGTTATCTAATGTTACCAGTTTCTTTAAAATTTATTTACTTGACCCATTTGTTTCACAGCTTTTTTCTTCTGTTATTTTACTGTTATACTAGGTGTGGAAACAGCATAATTCAGCTTGTATTCTGCAAGAGCAATAATTGGTGAGGAATCCTATAGAGGTAGCAAATACACTTCTTCCAAGAACAGATTTATGTTTCCTGATCCACTTCCCAGCCACCTTCCATGTGTCACCCTTCTGAAATCATCTTAATGACACAGCTTAACAACACAGGCCACATAATTTAAACTTCCAAACCCCTAAATATTTGAGGTTCTGTAGTATATATGAATATATATTTGTATTAAAAATCAGAAGGCATTGAAAATATATTATTGTATAATATTTATTAGATGTTGTCTTTGTTTTCTGCTTAAAGTTTGTTACTATAGAAATTATGCTTTGTAAGTTCAAGTGTTCTAATGTATCTGCTCAACTTCAGTTACCAATAGGAAAGGATTGTACAAGAGAAACACTTCGTTCAAATGCTATTTTCAGCAGTTATCTCTTTAGTAACATCCATGTTTACAAAGTGATGTATCTTTTTGAAAAGCCATTTGTGGTAAGTAATTTTCAAGCAAAAGTTGCATGGTAAGCAGGGTAAAAAAAATAGTTTGGATGTCTATTTGCATACATTATATGACCAGACATATTGGTACATATCTCTTCATTAATAAATAAAGTTTTTCTATTCAGGAGCCACAGGTGTAAAAAAACAACCACCTACACTTGAAGTTTGCATTTTCAGACATTAGAAAAAGAATGGGTCACTCAGAGACTCACACACACTCACAAACAGAGTTCGGTGAATTTATGTGTGGTACATAAGACCCAACATCTCAAAACTCAGTGACCAAGGCATACCGTGCTAAGAGGAGCTCAGTTGGGTGGGTGGTGACTGAAGGGGGTGGAGATGAGTTTTCAAGCACTGCCCGGCAGGATAATTGCCTCTTGCAGCTTAACCAGCATCCTCAGCTGCTGCAGAACCTTGGTGGAGCCCCATCCAACAGTGCTACCACCTCCCCCTGGTCAGACAGCACAGACAGTCAAAGTACACTACCACCAAACCCCCCTTTCCCAGTCCAACACCACTACCACCATAAGACCCCCCTCGGGCTGACACTGTTACTGCCAACATGCACTTCCATCAGATACCTCTACCGCCACAGAGGCTAGGGGACTGCACCTGATCATAGACAGTGATAAAAAGATTACCACCACCAGATTCTGCATTGGAACTTAGAAATTGCCTGCAAATTGGTTTTGTTTATGTGAATGACACAAGCCACTGTAGCCTTTACTTCAGTTAAAACACATCATAAAGGAAGAATGTTCATTTTAAGTTGTGTTAGTTTGTTGGACTATAAGCCACACATTTTTTCCCATTCAATGAGTGTGCTTTCTTCTTATACCAGGCCCAATGTGGCTAGTCAAGAGCCAATATCGTACCTTAATATGAGGTGAGGCACAAGGGTCCCTAGGCCCTCTAAACCAGTACCTACCTATTACAGATGGTATTGTCCCCTGTTGTAACCCTTAAGCAGGGAGCACACATGACGTCATCACGCTGCTGCCTTGATATCGGAGGGGCTGGAGACACAGGACTGCTGTGTCTCCAGCTCAGCCGATGCTTTGCATGGAGACCCCACGGTCCCCATGCAAAGCATTGGACATAGACCTTGGTTTACGGTCATGTCCAATATCCCTGTTTTCGAGCGGGATTGATTGGCCCTGCTTTAAAACAGGGATGGCCGCATATGATATGGGCCAGATAGATGGCCGTGAGTGCGCATGGCGCTCGAAGTGGCCATCGATCTGGCCCATATCTACATGTGTGTACCCAGTTTAAGTCCTGTTGGAGGTCTTGACTTGATAAGTACTGAACAAGTACCAGATTGAGTGTCTTTATGCAGCAGAGGGTTAGAAATATCAGCACCACCAGCCCTAAATAGCCACCAGCAACCCCCCTCCCAAAAAAAAGAAGTAATACATTTACTGCAATATACAGATGTACAGTCGCTTCCTTGGCTTCTATAGAAGTAGGGCTTGGGACTCTTAGTAGTAGGGCTTTGAACTGCTGAACCCCGCAGGTTATGGTGTGAAGGGATTAGAGGAATCAAACTGAATCAGCGTTTAGACATTAAGTGTATTTATACTACAAAGCAAAACACTTGGAATGAATATTAAAACCATCCCAGGTACTGTCCATCATGTGGCAAAGAACTAATCCTTTCTTTACAAAAAAAAGCATCTCCGTCCAATTTGGGCTCAATTTGCATAATATAAATCATTTAAATACTGCAGATATAGTACATCAGTTAAAAAACTTGCAAAATGTTCAAAAATTAATTCAATTGAATAAAAACTAATGCACAGTAGTTGTTGTTTACATATTTACTTGAAATAGCTCAGACAAATGCAAATCACAAGTTGATGCTTGTTTGGGGAATCAACAAAGAACAATTATATTATTATCTTATTGTTGCTGAGAAAAACGTAACACCCACAGTATTGTACATTACTGCTTCCTTGTACCAGTCCAATTCTTGTAATTTTAACCCCAAAGTTGTAGCCAAAACCAATTAATTTATTTCCTAGACAAAGGAAATTAACAGATTATGACCAATTGAATAAAAAATAATTCTACAATTTACAAGAGGTAACAAAAAACATTAACCTGCATGATTGTTCTTAGACAAGTTCTTAGACAAGTAACACCTGTGGGTTATGTGAAAGTTTTTCCTTGCAGGCTGAATATTGTTCTAGTTGTATTTTGTGTGCATGGTGAATAGCTCGTCACAATAGTTGCTAATGGGACTATGAGATGGAGGAATGGTCGTGAGTTGATTGCAAAGCCCCAGAATATGGTTAAGTTCTAAAAAGTCAAAATTTTGACTTGACTTTGAACTTTAATTTATGCAAAAACTGTTTGTGCTAGAGCATTACTTTCTTTCCGGGCAGGGTCCTCTATTCCTCCTGTGTCATTACCTGTACCTGTGTGTTATTGTGTGTTGTATCTCCACTCTAATGTATTGTACGCTGCATAATATGTTGGCGCTATATAAATAAATGATAATAATAAATGATAATAATAATTTGTGGTAAAGCCTGGACCCTTTTCTACATCTCCAACAAGTTTAGTGATTATACCTTGTTCAACAAGTTAAACTGGTCGAATTTTCAAAAATAAAAGTGACCATCTCTAGTAGCAGACAGCATTCACATGCTGGTGGTCTTTAGGAACTGAACTGGTATTTACATTGGCAACCATCAGCTATGATTCCGTTTAGGTTTACAACAGGCTTATACCTAAATGTGAATTATTGGGTTTGGTGGAATGTACCTGGAAGTGAACTGAAGCAAATTCTCTAAATACTCAAATTTTATTTTTATTTTTTTATTTTTTATAAAAAATGGTCTTATAGCCTTTCCCAGACTGATGGGCTGTCACTACCCTCTTCTTTTTCTGTTTAATCATTTTTATTGGGTTTTTAAGACATTTTACATTCCGAAGAAATATCACAAACATATAAAAAGAAAATACATAAACAAAATAGCAGATTATAAGTTT
>CM070033.1:89505045-89543247 GCA_036250615.1 Ptychadena robeensis
CCACCCCCCAGTTTGGGAACCCACCCCCCAGTTTGGGAACCATTAAACTAAGCAAATAGGTACAGTTCTAGGTTCAGCAACAGTATGTGATTCAAGAATGAGGTCAGCTGACTACCTGAATATAATGAATGACCTGGTTATTACATCAATGGATTTTTTCTTCCCTGATGGATCAGAAATATTCCAAGATGGCAATGCAAGGTTCATTGGGCTCAAATTGTGAAAGAGGTTCAGGGAGCATGAGATATCATTTTCACACATGGATTGGCCACCAAAGAGTCCAGACCTGAACCCCATGGAAAAATCTTTAGTATGTACTGGAGAAGGCATTGAGCAGGGGTCAGACTCTACCATCATTAATGCAAGATCTTGGTGGAAAATTGGCTGGAAATATATCTTGTGACTTTGTAGAAGCTTATTAAAACAAAGCCACAGGGAATGGTGATCCAACACAATATAAGAGTCTATGACCTTATTTTTGGTGGCAACTTTTTTTTGGGCCAGGCAGTGTATATTGAGCAAGTGCTATTACTCCTAAAATATAACTTATGATCGATGCTATTTCAAAGCTTTTATGAGCATTTTTAAACATCCAATACTTTCACAGCACAAGAGGTTGAGGTTTGTTGCACTTAAGTGTTGTGACAACCCATGCACTTTACCGTATGTGTTTTTATGCACAACTTTTAGTTTGAAAACTCCCTCAATTAAAAAAAGTGAAATAAGTTATGTCAGTTTTTATGAAAGTTGAATCTTCCTTCTAAATCATTTTTCACTTAAGAATTAATATTTGATTTGACCTTGCTAACTGTCATCTTACCGTCCTTTTGGTAATTTAACAAGGTTTCACAAAGAACTATTACTAAGCACCTCTGTTGCGAAGACTCCAATGGAGATTAATATGTGTGTGTGTTAGCTGGCTGAGGCCTTAACAGGCAAAATTAATGAGTCCAGCTTCAAATTAATTAGATCACACAAGTCTTTTGGCCAACTATGTAATATTACTGTGCAAACTTGTAGGTACAATTTCATTTCTGCAGCTTTGAGCTCCAGAGGAGTTTCATAAAGTAGAGTGCTGTGCTGGGCTGGAGCAGAGCTTCATTAACAGATCTATTTTTATAGTTCATTAATTGCAGGTTTACTTTGTCCTGGAAATACACAGTCCGGTAAGACATGAATGCATGCGGTACGCTTGTCTTCCTGGTGGGCAGATGGCAATGCATGGCGTATTTTCATCTGTTAGACCAAACAGAGCTGACCTGTTCCGTCAAGTGATAAACAGCCTTTTATAGAGGTTACAGCTGTTCAACTTGACAACAGCATCAGGGTCAACAAATGTCTTTATAATGGTTTGGGACTTGCCAAGTAAAAGAACCACAAATTATTGTAAAAACATAAAGCTAAACAATTGTGGTCACACAGAAATACATTATATTAGGGTACCGTAGATTAGTTTTTTTTTTACTTCCTAAGGAAAATATTTAAAGGAAGATTTAGATGAATTCATATACAATGATAGCCTCTTTGATTGCATTGCAGTAATGTGTACTTTTCACAACATTATACAGTATGTTATACCACACTACAGACATCTGCAAAGTCCCACAAGGTGCATACTGTTTCCTTGTAGGCACCGTATTAAAAAAGATCAGAATTTTTGATCAGAATTTTTCAGATCAAAATTGATGAAATTGTTTTGTGAAACAACCTTTCCACAAGCTACACTCGGGGTACTGCCAGGAAGGGTAAGACTATACTGTATATAGTTTTGTAGACATAATGACACAAATTACACAAATGATTTTCAGGTGGCTACATTCACTCTTTCATTGCATCTATGGTGGAGTAGCATTGACAACTTTAAACAACAGCATTGCCAATCTTTGAACAGAGGAGTTAACATACGTGTCAAATTAATGAACTTCAAAAACAACCCAGTATTGCCAAATATAAAACATCTTAAAATGAACACTATTGTATTACCCTATTTTTCTCCCTATATTAAAAAAAAATGACTTCCCAGTCCCCAAAGTGACATACACAGCAGTAGCAGAGGGAAGCTCTGTCCTGGCTGAGAGTATTCCTGTCCTACACAGAGGGTGGAGCTACCAGTCACCAGGGGCGGATCTTCACTCTGAGATCTTCCCCGCCTCTGTCAGCCAAGCTCAGCAGCTGTAATATGAAACAAACAATGCATAAGAGTAGTGACAGTACTTGATACAATAAAACAACATGGCAGTATTTCATGCAATAGTATTTTGTATTGTTTTATATGCTCTGTAATGTCCTGTTGTCCATGCAAGTAATTTCAGTGGAATACAGTTTTGTTCTTGTAGTATAGAACTTTTATTTCATCATATGTTTATACCTAGCACTTGATAATTCAGAAGGGGGATACAATTTCTTTTTACTAGTACCTCCAATTATCTAGAATATGCTTTGAGTGACTGAATGACATTACATTTAATTGGAAAACCACTCAAATCCAAATGATCTTCTGATTTTCTATAACTCACAGGTGATCATTTTAAATAGATTCTTTTTATATTGTAGGAAGCTGCCCATTATAATAGAATGATATTATAAGGAATGTGTCATAGTTTTCAAGTTCACAATGCAAATGAGTGTGACTGAATTAAAAGTTTTGGTGAAAGCTATTTTTTGAAAATCACATGAATTAAAAAATTGCAGGTTCTTATTATTTTTAAACTACAGTTGAAATGACATAATCATACAATGTACAGATAGTACTCGGAAAATAGACATTTAATATGGACATGAGTTTATATGGTCTCAAGTAGGGTATTTAGTATCCGCTACTAAACAACAGAATCAGCTAAGCTTTCTTTAATAATTCCGACAATCGCAACCTTGGTCCCTTTTTTATTATTCAGTAACTCAAGTCTTTTGTTACAGTTTACATACCTATTACTATAGTAATCATGCTGATATAACATACTAAGTTTGCAATCTGTAGATAAGGTCTAGTAATATTTGCCAATAATGATAAACATGCATTAGGTTGGAGTCAGAAAAATGTTTGAGGCTTTGCCAGGGCCCTCAAATCAGGATGAGCCCTGCAAAATTAGAGAGGGGTAACAGGGCTAATCTAGTCATAGATGGGTTGACTTTTGTAACAATAATCAGTCGTACCAGCACACAATGTGATCTACATGATTTAGTATGATTGCATACTTATATTCGATTTTGGTTGATTGTACCAGGTGTGCGATTTGAACAAAAATATTGAATTGTTTATGGCCACCTTAAATTTGGTTCAGCCTAGTGCATAGCCTTGTGGTATTTTATAGCCACCATGGACCATGAAGCCAGCCATATTGTTTTATAAAAAATTTGACTGCCTTCTTGGGTTCTCTCAATGTGTAGATACAATTTAAAACATATTCAGCAATATTTAAAGAATCACTTCTTTATGTAGGGCTTCGTAACAGAAAAACCGATGTGAACTGCAGAAAATAAACAATAGGCATATCACACTGCTTATTATAGGGATTATATCATATTCATTATATAGGGATTAGATCATATTCATTCTGAGCACCCTCTAGGTAGAGCTATGGCCAAACTCTACCATAATTTATGTATTTAACACTTACCAGCAGCCAATGCAGCAATACCATACAACAAGTATTCCAACTGACTTTGATTCTTGATCCTTAACCTCCCTGGTGCTACCATTATTCTCCATTTATGCTTCTAAAATGGGTAAAGGAAATTCAAACCAATTATCATGTAATTGGTTCATATTTCTCGTTCGTTTTATTCCCCTGTACACATCCCTTGCATTATCAATGATAATGGGGAGAGCAACAGACCTTTTCTATATCTCCAGCAATTTTGGTTATACCATTTTCAGAGGCTTTGCAATCAGCTCCCAAAGTTAGCTAGTCAAAAATTTCGATCCCCACTTGGGAATCCTTTAAGGGGTGTTAACTTGCCTGTTTAAAGAACAAAAGTTGTTTGTTATGGAAGACATAGAGAGGTGCAAGCTGCTCACCATCCCACATTGCCTGTCCTCTAAGTATTGTTTGAGCAGTGGTTTTTTATTCGTCTTTCATTGGAAGCATTCACTAAAGTGTTCACGAAAGATCATTCTCAGCAATACAGTCCCAGGTATCAAATATGCATATATATATATATATTCATCTAAAGACATCTTTTTACAACTTTTATGGCAACAATAATAAAAACAATATATTGTGGTACTTTATTAATATTGAATAAAAAGTTGAGTTTGGGATAGGCAGCTACAGATACATAGCAAATCTCTATGAATCTTGAGAGCCAATAGAATGATACAGATAAATATTATTAGTTGCATCTAAAAGAATTATAAATAATATACATTTTAAACAAGAGAACCATTAACTTTAACCAAAGGGAGCTGTGGGAACATTGCATGCTAGCTAAAATAGACAAATAGACGCAGATGGGCTGTGTCGACATCAAGAGAAGCTGTAAAAATAGTTCAATCTGTGGCCAGTGCAAGTGGCTGTATTGCTTGCCACAATCTCCTCTAAAGGTTTTTCCAGTTGATGGCAATCCCAGGGCCTAATAGTTACCCTTCACTCTAACTTAAGGAAGAGGGGTCTCTCAAACTAACATCTTGCAGCTGGTCCCTCCTATCCTGCAGACAGGTCTGTCTGCTCCCAAAGGACAGGTTTCCTCACACAGTGCCCCTCAGCACTACTGCATATAGACAGCTACAGCGTTCTGTGACCCAGCAACACCTCCCCTTATGCTGGGTCACAGCACACATTATAAACACTTAAAGGTACAGAAAATATTACAGGGTATACATAACCATGTATTGTATTTATAACACTTACTCTATACTTATCTTTATAAATACAGGGTACTTATTCCTACTTACCAACCCCATTACAACCTCACAGAGAGTATGCACACTTGTTTTCTTGCGGTTTTTAAAGCCTGAAAAGGTAATGGGAGTCTAAGAGGATGTTTCAAATGCAGCAAAGTTCCACCGTTTATCAGGCTTAGCATTTTCTGTCCTTTATTTTAACACGTCGCCTTCAGATGGAAGGTCGTTCAACAATCTCATTGACTTCAATAGGAAAGCGCTGCAGATGCTACTTTGCAGAGCTCTTTGATGTTTATTTGAGTTTAGAAGGCTGGGTGTTATCATATAACCTAGGCAACTCTGCCAAACCATTCCTAAAACTCTTTCCTACCCCTGCACTGGCGTTTTTCAGGGTTCAAATTATTAAGCTTTCAAGCTTTAATAGCCAGGGCTAGAAGCTTACTAAACGTGTAGTAAACATTTCCAGCCACAGCTGGTGCTTGGTTAGTCTGCTAAACTGACGTACGTGTCAATGTTTTCTTAACTGAAAATCCAATATATTTATGTTTTTTTATTTGACTGTTTTTACCTAATTTATTCTTCTGCAAGAAACAACATTTGATATTTCTTAAAAACTGAGAAAAATCACAATTACATACTAAAAGAAATGCCTTTACATAATAGAACTTTGCAAGCCATTGGACAGATAATATCTGATCTATTATTATCTAACATGGGACCAGTGTTAATGCTACCGCTTCTGTTCCATTTAATAAAACCCTGTGTTTCTGTAGTGTGTAGTGTGTTGGCCTTCATTTTGAATCTTTGTAGTTTCGATGTGGGGGGGGGGGGGGGGGGGGGGGCTCCAAATTTTCCTACATAGAAAAGAGGGGCCCTACAAGGAAAGTTCAGGATCTACTGCTTTAGGTATATCTATTGTAGTAGGTTTTCTGCACCAAAAGTTCATAGCACATGCTTAGAAGTTAGTTATGATATGGAATCTATGCTCACTTTCTGTCTCATGGACTGTAAGAAGACTGTGTAAGAAGGTATAATAATAGGGGCAAACTCACATGCCTCTGATAGGAAAAAAACAATCTGGTTGATCAAATCCCTTCCCTCCTCTCTAAATCCATCTGCTGCACTCACTTGCTTGGAGGTCTCAATATTTACCTGTACCACCAAGTGGCTGGAGGATGTCATTACAACTTGTAACACACAATTCTCACTTCCCCAGAGGAGCTTACCCCTTAACTCCTCCTACTTAAAAGGAACTACCTTTACCTAGTAAACACCTCCTTACATGCAGGGACAAAGACAATGAATAAACATGACATAGTTGGGTAGTATATAGCTATTATGATACTTTCTAGGCTAATAACACTTAAAAGCATTCAGTAGAACATATCATTTCAAACTAATATTATAAGTTTAAAACATAATTTAACACAAGGAGACTATAAAAGTTGTTCAATTGTGGAAATAATTATCAACAATAAAAGAACATTAGCACAGCAGCCATTGCTCTGCAGTGTCAGTTACAGCTTAATATTCTGGCTTTGGATATGAAAGTGCTGTTAGAACGGCTGCTTTGATGGAGGCTATTTAGTGCATTGTGTGAAGTATAAAGCAGACAAAGGTGCTCCCAGCCTGCTTTGGGATCTGCGGCTTGTGTTTGACAGCCATGCCTTTTATTTGCTGGGTCTTTGTCTACCACTTTCTGAACACTTGACACACTCTATGTCAGAGATACAGCCAGGACATCTCAGCAAATTTTAGAAGCATATCCTCTGCATATCTGTTCTTATCTGTCTTCTCTTCAGAACTACCATAAAAAGTCAGCCTACTCCTTCTTTTTCTAATCCAGCTTTCTTTCCAGAAATAGTATTCTGCTCCTCATTAAAGTCTGAATGAAGAGATATCGCAGTTTCACAGCAGCTATTGATCACTAAGCAGTTGCATGCAGCACCCATGTCATAAAAGAATATCAACAGAAAGATGCACATTTATCAAAGAAAAAAAAAATCAGAATCTATGGTCTATGTAAAAATCTCATGAAGATAAGATCTTATTGGTTGCCAAGGGTTTCTGTACACTCTGGCCTTTTGCCTTGCGGAGATAAAGAAGAATGGAGAAACATATGAATAGAATGCAATTATGTTTAATCTTTTGAATACCTTTCAATCTGGCTTTATAATAAATTCATGGTTATGTACAACAAAAAGAAGATAGGGTCAAGGTTAACAGGACTGTGATAAACTTAACCAAAATGTCAGGAAAGGTTTGAGAACTATATAACATCAGTCTATCTTCTGCAGAATCTTTCAAGCAGGATACAGACTGCTCGATATTTGAGCCGTCCGATGTTCCCTGCAGTCATATATCGGCGGAGCTGGAAAGACAGCTCTGCTCTCTCCCCAGCTCAGCTGATGCTTTGCCTGGAGACCCATGTTTGAAAACCCCGTTCAATCTCCATTACTTTGAATAGAGACATGAGTCTGCATGCAAAGTATTGGAGCAGCTGCTGCAGCCTGGACCCGCTGTCAGTGTGAAGTGGGCGGAGCCCGCAAGTCTCTCTCTGAAGCTGGGAGGCTGGCTTTCTCCCCAGCTCGCAGCCCGTGTTGTGATTCACATATGCTGCAAGCTGGGAAGAACAGGTACCCAGGGTCTCCATTGAATGTGAATCGATGTGCCCATGTGGTGCACATTGATTTCCGTTCAATTGATCCCCGATCAATCACAGCGTGGTGACGTCACCGCGATGTGATTGATTGGGGGTCGATTGCACAGGAATCTATCCATGGGTGCCTAGCTTGATCCTAGAATTGAAGCTATGCCTACTGACACCATGACCCAATTACACTGTATGTAAGACCCACATCTTTAGGAAATATGGTGGTCTGTCTTTGGTATATGTATTTTTGGATGCAAGGTACTTTTCTAACACTACTACTGCTGCTATTTACAAACTACTTTCTGCAGTATAATACTTTTCAAATAATGCTCAGAACAGTAGGTACCACTGTGTTCCAAAAAAGGATGATTTTAAAGTAATCAGGAAAAATCAGGACACCAGTAGCAATTATTAGCACCACCCTGCAAGACTTGGGTTTACCTCAATTGATGCAGAGCAACTTTAAATTGTTAATCCATTTCTTGCTCCCTAAGCCCTCTGAGCATACGCCTGTAGTGCACTTCTTTAAAAACAAGACTCCCTACTCTGCTGAGCACACTTTCTTCCCAAGCCAAAGTTGTCTCATTAAATATTGAACTTGTACATCCAGCCATAGCTGAAAAACCAGAAGGTGATTCTGCGGCCAAGAAAACCCACCAAAATTTTCCTTGGCCAGGCTCCAGGGCTCTTTACCTGGCTCTTCAGAAAGAAAGCCTTGTGAAGAACCTTACATGCTATTCTTGGAGCCCTATACACGGTCTAAGTTTGGGTGATATATTTACCTTTCATTACAGGTACTGAGACACCCTGTCACTAAATATATATATTTAGATAAACACAGCAAAAATTAAGTTTCTTGAGTTCTATCTATTATAGATACAAGTGCTCAAATTAATAACTTGGGCAGTTAAGCTGGCCACAAACAGGTCGATCTTTTGTTCAACTGCCAAATCAATCCTGTTAGAAGAAATGTCGAAGAAACATGTTGGTTCCCTGTTCGATCCACATTATTTTGGAAGGGGTGACTGGTGCGGATACGCTGCAATCGATCATGGGTTGACCAAATAGGTATTGTGTGGCCAACCTCATAAACGTGGTCATCTGAGCTGGATTTGGGTCAGCCACCAATGTTTGGCTCCGGGAGCCCAGCTACTTAGGTAAGATGTTTGCAGAACTTAAACAATTCAAATAAAACAAATCCCCTGCTCACTCTTAATATGTTTTATGATGTGTATTATAATGTTTTAACGGTTTTCAGCACTCCTCAGCGAACACTTTTTTCCTCTCGCTGATAAAGGGTATTTTTCTGGCTTGACATGACTTTAGTCCTGCTTTTAGGAAAGTGTTTTGAACTGTTTTTGCCATGCTCATTACCCCAGTCTCAGTTTCCCACTGTGTTTGAAGGTCACTTAATGTCAGCTTGAAGTCCCTGAATGACATTCTAAAGAGTTTGCAGTCATTCCATCCCAGTAAAAAAGACAACTAAAGCAGACACCGTATCTAAGCATTGGAGAGCTTCCTCCTGAAGATGGAACACTGCTAGCTGTGAAGCTAATCGCACGATTCTCCTTGCCGGAGGCTCTGACATGGGGAACCAAACCCCTGCCTGCCTCATTGGTATCCTATGTGTATGCCTAGGTTATTACATGCTAGCTGTCCATCTATATGAATGCCAGAATTGGCTTAAGGATTTTGTAGAAAAAAAGTTCTGTGTTCAGAAAGAAATCTAAAGTTCTTATATTCATCTAGGATACATTTTTCCTCCAAGCTTTGCTTGAACATGTTTACACAATGCCTAATTGCCTGCAATCTATTAATGATAAAGTGTGATGTACAGAATTGCAATGCCCTAGATAGCAGCTTTCATCTGCATTGCTTAATAGGTGTTTACAAGAACAGTTACTATTTAGCAAGCTAGGCTGAACTGTCACTGCAATTCTTCAAAACTACAAAACTGGGGCACTGTGCTGGAGCAGAAAGACGGAGTCTCAGTTCAGTAATGCTGCTGATGGAATGAAAGGTAATAACATTTTATACCGTCATGTGCAGCACCTACCCAAGGGATCTAGAGTTCCTCTACATTTCTGAACCCAGGTGAAAAGTGGCAAAAATTTAGATTGCCAAGCAGTCACTTCTAATCTCATGTTACTTAGACTGTGCAGTATGTCTAACGCGCTGGAGTGGAAAACTGTAAATGTTACAGCAAGCTATTAACCTTACTAGTCAACCACAACCTTTAGTTTCCTGCGCTTTCTTTCTTTAAAATGCTGTTCCAATATTCTTCCCTTTGGAGCAATTTTAGAAGAGCTCTGCAGATCTTAAGTGTTTGCTAAAAAGCTGAAGTCATGCCTATCTGTTTCCGAGGGCTTGGCTTCTAAGAATACTGTAAACATATCTGCACACCATAATTACCAGAAGAACTTGGCTCAGATATTTCAACTTTGAGCATTTTAATGGTTCAGTTAAGTGTAAAATTATTAGACAGGAACTTAAAAAAAATATTAATGATTTTTAAAATGGCTTGTGTCTTGTTTGTGTTTCAAATATTAAAAGAAGGAAGTGTAAACCTGATATCCAGCTTAGTTGCAGTTTAACAGAGTATATCTAATTGTTTGTTCTCAGCAGTGGTCAAGGAAATTGAATAATTAGCTAAGCGAATCAGGAAATAAACTGAAATGCTTGACAAAGGAGAGAAATGAAGGCGATTTCCTGATATTAGAACACCACCATAAATGGAACGGGATGAGTTTTTATTTGTAGGGTTATACATACATCCAATTTCTGTAGCTAGTGATCACTGAGATCATTGTGAACAACAGACAGCAGTACAGGAGCTTTTTTTTTTAACAAATAACCATCAGGATAACCTAGCTCAGTGATGGGAAATCTTTTAGAGGCCGAGTGCCCAAAATGAAACCCAAACCCACTTATTTATCTCAAAGTGCCGGCATGACAATATAACCTGGATTATACATACACACAACTCATATACACACAAGAAACATGTAAACACACAAATTCTTTCTTAAAAGATGGAGTAGGGGAGGATAGGGAGCGCTGTGTGCAAACAGAAAAGAGCTGAAGAGAACTGACAGCATTGAGAGCCAATAGGCTGCAGTTCTCTCCTGCTGGCTGACAGCTAACATGCCCACAGAGAGGGCTCCAAATGCCACCTCTGGCACCTGTGGCATAGGTTTGCCATCACTGACCTGGCTCCTTTATGAAGCTTTGGTCTAGAGCACACCAACACCAACTTATCAGTAAAGAGTTGTATTCCAGTGGTTTACCAGTTTAGGATGGAGTGGAAAATGTTAGAACCCCTTGAAAGATTGTACTGCTATTCAGAGCTAAAGCCCCCCATACACCCATATATTACTCCATACCATTTCCATTAGATCTCCCAACAACTATGCAGTGCTGGGTCCTATACATAGTGATTGGAAGGTTTAGAAAGGTCCTCATATTACATGATTTTAGAAAAACAAAAGTTGTTGTACAGAAATTGTAAAAAAGTCTGTCTTCTTCTTTGTTTACAATGTTGTAGGGTTTCCTTTACTTTCTAACACTCTCTAACATAGTCCTGGAAAGAAGTAACACCTGATGGGGCTTCGTTCTGATACCCATTTTACATCAATGTAAAAAAAAACGATTTGGATAGAGATACCAATTCTATTTGTATGAAAATGTTTCTGTCTTTTTTGGGATGATAAAACCTAAATAATTTTATCTTTTAGCAGGTGTGTGATTGGCCCTGGCCGAGATGGCAGCATGAGTCATCAACAGGTGATTAACCCCACCCTAATCAGGCTGCAATCATGGATAGAGGGAGAAGACAAGAAGATGGTCTGCTGCATTCTTAAGGTAGGAATACACGGGTCGATTTTTCCCAGATTTCTGCACAGCCAAGCGCCGTACGCGTTCACAGCACTGAGTTGTGCAGAAATGTGTGAAAAAATCTACCTGTGTATATGCCGTTTTCAGAGCGAGATCAATAGATCTCGCTCGGCCGAACAGGTTACCAACATGTTGGTAAACCTTGTTCGATATTCTACATTTTGAATAGGGTACCGCGGTTCCCCATTCAAAGTGTAGACGGGCTGACAGCTGGCTCCCGATATCTGGGAAGCCGGGCAGTAGCATGATGACGTCATCACGCTACTGCCGAGATCTGTCTGTCAGCTCAAATATAGAGCCGTGTATTCCAGCCTTTACACATAAGTAATTGGTTAATTGCTGAGCGATATTTGAGGGTATTAAACCTATATAAGGGCCTATTCTTTTTTGTTATAGTTAGAACCCTATGTAGCTTTGTGGTTGACTGGGAATTCCTAGTAATGTTATTAGCATTGTAGTGTCATGCAAGTGCGTCGTATATGAGTACTCACTACACCAGATTCTTTGAGGTGGATGTCTTCTTGCTCAGCCACCGAACACCTTCTGTATTCCAATAAGCCATGGTCCACGCACGTAGATAGGGGGCTATTTACAGTTTTTATTAAGGATTATTTACAACTGCTTTGACTCCCGAGGGCGGAGAAGGGGTTCAGACGTAGGGAAAATAGTTACTGTGCTGCCGCCTTAGTTAAGTGCTGAAATCCTTAGGCTAGGTGCAGGGGGATCACTCTTGCTGGGTCCAATGCTGTAGTGGTGGTACTCCAGGGAAAATCAACAGAAGAAGCCCAGAACATTCGGAGGGCTTTCTATTTATGCATTCAGACAGGGGCTGGCTCAAGGCCTGTAACTGGGCAGGAGTATATTAGATACATTTTGGAGGGAAGAGATGTAGTACACATCCAGCCATGACTCATGCTTCCAGCACTTTGTCAACAAAAGGTGTAACCCTTTACAGGGATACACACACACTATACAGCTATATTACACAGTGCATATAATACAGTTATGTGACCGTTTCTCAGGTCACTACAGCATCTTCTATAATCTACTTTATTCACTTCTAACAACAGATCACTATAAATCGTCTGGTTTTACAACAGACCAATACATCACTATAGAATGTAATTTGCTGCAGGGTTCAAGGTATGTAGAAGGTTTCATTAAACATCTCCAAGGTAAAACATAGAGAAACATGGAATTCCAGAATCCTTATGAAGACTGACTTCCCTCATATTCATTCTTTTTTCAGGTTAACCAATATGAAATATAAGTTTTGGCAAGATACGTATTTGCCGATACGCATGGTACACAGGTTTCCATTGATCTCCAGCATAATACAGGACTGCCTGGCATAAACAGCTGCTCTCATGGAAAGTTCAGAAGTCCTTATGCTTAGCTGTTCTAAAATGGTAGATTAGCACCCCATAGCAATATTAAAGAAAACAGAAGACTAAGGGCAATTTCACAACACACGCACCATAGCTGCTGTGCATTTCTTTGACGGAAATGGACACACTAGTGGTAATGCCCCAGTATCCATGACTTAAAAACAACAACTTTGCTCTAAACATTGCCTATGAAACAAAAATTTTTTTTCTCATTTTAAAAGGAGTTATACAGATAGGTTTATAGGACCGTAGTTTGTTTTCTTTTTATAATGCCGAAATAGAATGCCGCATGGCATTACTTTAATGATATTAATGCAATAATGATAAATGATGTCCTTGGTCCTTAACAAAAGTCTGGCTATTCCCAGCTCCAAGTTGCTACATTTTGAAAGAAGTTTTAAGAAAAGATTATGGAGATAAGGTTCGAACTATTGCTTTGGACTCCTAAAAGCACTGTCCTTTTAGAAACTAGGCAAAAACCTTTCAGCACAATTATACATTGTATTTCCATCTTTTCATTGAATGAAGTACAAAATAAGAAAATGGCAGCTAAAACACCAGTAGAATATATCACATCCATGCTGTATGCTTCTGCTTAAAGATAAACTGAACTGAAAGTAAAACCCAGCTTTGCAAGACATGAACATTCTGATTACTATTATGTATGTTAAGCCAAGTGTTGGATTGCCCATCCCCATTATTTGAGCATAGTATGGTGTCATTCCTTTTTTTTTTTTTGACCACGTCAACATTACATTAAACAAAGACAATAAAAAACTAAACAAAATTACAGTTAAGCCCCTTACACCTTACAATCTTTCCATACAATTTCTGTACAATCAAATTTTGTTCTACCAAAACCATGTAATATGAGGACCCTTCTAATCCTTCCAATCACTATGTATTCTATCAGGAGGCCACTATACTACACAGTTGATGGTAGATCTAATGGAAATTGTATGGATCGATCTTAAGGTGTATGGGGGGGCTTTACTTATAGCAAAGGCATCCCTTATAGACCTTATATTATTTCATTAATTCTGTTCATATTATGTATTCTTTTTGATGTGGGTGTCCCATTTCTCCCACAGCTTTTCAAATTGTAACATTGCACCATTAATTCTGTCTGTCAAATACTTCATTGTTCTAATATCTGCTATTCTGTTCAATAATTCTTCATATTTGAGTGACTCACTAGACTTCCATTTCTGGGCTAATAAGCATCTTGCTGCCGTGAGTATATGCTGTATCATTTTCCTCTGTATCTTATTTATATTTTTACCCGGTGCCCCCAGCAAGTGAGTTTATATCTCTAATTTTAATGGTTGTTCTATTAATTATTCTATTAGATTATTCACTTGATTCCAGAACATGTGTATCTTCGGACAGTACCAGAATATATGATCAAGCGTACCTTTTTGGATCTGGCATCTCCAACATTTATCTGAGGCCTGTGGGTATATTTTCTTAAAATTCTCAGGCGTGTAAAAACATGGTGTCATTCTAATGAAGTGTATGGGTATGTGAAGAAGGAGTCTTGCTCTAGCCTATATGGCTTTTAAATAGGAAATAGATCTGCTCTAGGAGCCTGAGAATCAGTGAAGAAATTTAAGAAGTACAAGCAAAAAATATTGCAAACACTTAGAAATAATTTAGCATCAACTACCTTTCAAATATGATCTGACCTTTGTTATATCAAAGTAATCCTGTCTTATCTATCATACACACAACAAATTAACCTGGCAGATAATGTCACTGAAAAATAATTCTAAAATACAATGAGATGGACGATGGAGAAAATGTATATAAACCAATAAATGAGGACATTGCAGAAAAGGTATTTGGAAGGAAGGAATTCTATCAAAAACTCTTGCATTTTAATCACTCGGTTCTATTCATGGTTTGGCCTGTCTGTAACATAACAAATGATCATCACCAACTCTCAACATTATGTCAAACTGCAATATTGGCTGATCAAGCTGTACTTTTGAATACTTTAAAAAAGATTTGCTTACATTGATTATAATATACAGCATTCAAATATTATTAAAACAAGCTTGGCCTTTACCAGTCCACAACAATACTAATGTACCTATATTTGAGTATAAAACCAAGCTCAGTGCAAGGGGTGGTCAGTTAATCTGTAAAACTAGTAAAAAACATTCAAAGAAAACTAGGTTGGTTAGCTTTTCAACATGACAATACAGGTACACGTTTCTGGGTCTCAGTCCTGGTGAAATGATGGCACATAACCTGTGGCCAACAAATACGACTACAAAAAATGGGAGAAACAGTGCTGAGCAGAGACCTGATCTGTAAGTCTCAGTTCATTACATATTAAGGTTTTATATCAGTTGCCAGTTTTACCTTGGTTTGTGCAATCAAATGCGTCAACACATTTTGTCTTAATTAACCAATTGTTTTACCAACATGCTTAATACTGCTGGGACACAAATGTTTCACGAATTAACTTTACAGAATACTGAGTTTGGAAAAAAAGCTGAATGAAAGATTAGAAAATATTTTTTTTTTGCCTTAGAGTACCCAACATAACAAAGTCTTGGAAAGTTTGCTGTATTTTGAAGAGTTGACTTATCTACATACAATATATTTAGATGTTTACTCAGCAGTTGCCACCACCGTGTAAATGCACACATTTACAATTTACTGGAAATAACTTATACAAAATAGTCATACTTTTATAAGAAAATGTACATTTACAGCCCTAAAATATTTTTTATAAGAGAAGTGTGGCAGTGGCACATCTGAAGGAAGGCTGTCCTGACAAATCTAGGCTGCAACTCAATGCATCTGAAAATGTTAGTTTTAATGGGGACTCCTAGACTTTGACATGTTAGTCAGTGATTATAACCACCTCTGACTTCTCTAAATAGCTATTGCCACTCATTTGTATGGCCTAATTTTTTTTACAATGTGTCCGTGACCCTGACATCACAAGACTTAGTAGAACAGGGCAGTTCCTTTGCCATCTTTCTCTGTCCTCTACTTTTGCGTCACTTTCATGTTTTCATTTACATTTGAGCAAAAATTCAACATTATTCATACCCTTCTCAAACTGTCACAGTCTCTGGGAAAATCCAAGCTGTTCTAAAGCATCCTAATTACCCTGAATTCATGCAAACAGCTGTTAATCAACTCAACAGGTAAAGAACAGCAGCTCTCTGCAGTTGGTTTGTGGACAGTCATGGCTAAGACAAAGGAACTCAGTGAGGACCTGCAGCTGTGCATTGTGGCTGCTCACAAGTCAGGAAAGGGCTACAAGGCCACATCTAAATGTTTTCAAGTTCCAGAGGCTACAGTGAAAAGTATTATTTAAAAAATACAAGATGTTCCGCACTGTGGAAAATCTCAGTACCGTATCTTCGGGTGCCTTACCGTATCTTCGGTGTGCCTTATTTTCGGGGGATGGCTTATATTTCAGCGTGAAGCAAAAATATAAGGGTGCCTTATTTTCAGGGGATGCCTTATTTTCGGGAAGACATCAGGGTAAATATCACAGTAAAAAAAAACTACAAGCTAGCTAAGTGTTCCTACAATCTTCCTGAGGAGGTATGTGTACAGGACATCAAAAGGTGCTTGGGTTATGCTGAAGATATTTTATGAGTAAGGCATCAATAGTGTTTGCAGAATTTTTTTTATTATCCAAAATGTCCTACTTTCTGCACTTTGTAAGTATGTCCTGAGATTTCAATACATAAATAATAGAAAGGTTTGAAATGATTGTGCCTTCATCTACCACTGGTGTCTCCTAGGAACCTGTTCACCAATGCTTTCTTTCTTATTCAGGATTGCCAAACTTATTTGGTAGATTTTGCCATTCTTATATTGTAGCAATATATTGTCTTAAATTTATTTTCTGTTTTGGCAGCTTGAGGATGGCTTGCTTCACCTGCATGGAGAGCTCATTTGACTGCATTTTGTCTGTCAGCAAAATATTCCACATACAAGTACCCTTCCTCAAATCAACTTCAGGCCTTGTATCTGCTTAATTAACAACAACATAACAAAGGAATTGCCCACATCTGCCATTGAAAAAGAATTTAAATCAATAGTACAATTACTTAAGAGCCCCTGAAACAAGGTGATTGTGTTAAAATACTTTATGCCCTCACATTTCTGTGTAATCTTTCTGTTCAACCCACTGAATTAGAGCTGAAAGTCTGCAGTTAAACTGCATATGAGTTGTTTAAGTTAACCTCCCTAGCAGTCTTCCCATACCGTGCCGTTTTTAACAGTTGAACAAAGTACACTATTTGCCATTTCCTCCCCCTGCCCCTCTCTACACAGCCGGTGTCATTAATGATGCAGCAATTAAGACAATCGCTGCAGCTTTCCGTGGGTGTGTCGGCTACACCCGATGCCCGATTCCCCTGCGGTTGGGCAAACCCAAACGAACTGGGTTTGTCTCAACCGCTAGAAAGGTTAATATTCATTGTGATAATGTACACCAGGGGTGTCGAACTCAATCAGAGAAGGGGCCAAAATCTAAAATCCAGCCTCAATCGCGGGCCGAATGATTTACTGAACAGTCATAAACTGACAATGTTAACCAGAAATATGAATTTAAATTTTAAATTCACATTTCTGGTTAACATTGTCAGTTTAAAATGAATGGCAACAATCTTTTCCTTAATATTGCTGTTAACATCACATGCTATCAACCAAAACAGTAATAGGCTTTTATCAAGCAAACAGTAATATTTGAAGTCCTAAATGCTCATTGTTTTGCGTTTCTGGCTAGAGTGGAATTTAAATGTCTGCCTTCACCGTCAACTTTTCTTTCTGGACATTTTGGATCAATATTGGCAGATGGAGTGCACTGTAGGCCCAAGCCCACAGCCTACAATTTTGGGGGCTGACGTGCAGAGAATGTCAATTGGAAGGGCTGGGATATGGAGGAAGGAGTCAGAAATCGTATCACTCACTCCGCTCTGAAGTACTTCTGTTCAGGGACTTGTCGCCCCTTTTTTCACGTTATGTGGTCCGGACTAGGCCCGACCCCGGCTCGATTTGGCCCTCCATAGGCGCATGTGGGGAAACCGGGGAGCGCAGGTGGTATGTGGGTCAGTGTATGACTGCTCCGGGGTGCTCTTGGATGCTGGTTCCGACTCGCCGGAAGGTACGGCCTAGGCCCGAGCCGCGGCCTCGATTTTGGGCCTCTCGCTGAAAGTCACGCCAGAGCTCCGTGGTGGTATAGTGGAGCTATACTGTATATCCCCTGGGATGCTAGGGGTCCCTTTGTAGTACAAATCACCTGGATTAGAGGGGATTAGTGGCGGGATCGAGCGGAGCTCTGAAGAGACACGTCCTGTCAGTATGCGGCCAGCCACGCCCCCCGGCGTGCAGTGATGACAGCGCGGGCCACATTGCAAGGCCTGGCAGGCCGGATTTGGCCCGCGGGCCTTGTGTTTGACATGTCTGATGTACACAATTCTAAAATATTTGTCTCTGTCCAAATATTTATAAACCTGTGGGAAGGTGGACTGAGAATTGTGTGTAATATACCATGATCATTAAGAGGTTACCATGGTCAATAAAGTCTGGGCAATGTTTTGCTGGGATAAAGAAGAAAAGTATTTGCGCAGGTTACATATGGGAGGTGGATTGGAATCTAAAGCAGGGTACAGACGTGGACATATGGGTCAAATCGATGGCCGTTTCGAGCACCGTGCGTGCTCACGGCCATCTATCTGACCCATATAATCTGCCCCATGCGCTGAAACCAGCCTTATCGGACTGTTGACTGTTAATACAGCGATGTCTGATGCTTTGTCTGGGTCTCCAGGCAAAGCTCGGCTGAGGAGGAGGAGCCAGGGAGACACAGTTCTGCTCTCCTCGGCTGCTCCGATATCTGACAGCAGCGTGATGACGTCATCACGCTGCTTCAGGGCTGAAATGTAGTGTGCTGTATGTGGACTCTGTAATTTGAGCTGTTGCCAAGCAGAGCAGGTGTGCTGCTTGAGTATGGAGTGAAATATATCGATTTTAGGAATGTGCTTGCAGAAACTGGAACATTCTAGAGCTGTATATGATGTAAGCTTGGTGAGCCATTTGGGGGAGGTCTGCTGGTGGGAACAGAGGTTACTTACGCCCAAAGAGTGGGAGGAACTGGGTCTTCCATCTGGAGCAACAGGAGAGAGCAGTCAGAGGGCTATCATGAGTCTGATGGGAAGTGGGCCTACAGATCCGGAGACCAGCAGTTTGCAGAGTTATGACTAAAGACTTTATCCCTGCTCCCCTGGGTGGGGGACAGGGGACTTCCCTAGCCAGAGAGTCACTGGGGAAAGAAGGCTAGGGCTGAGACAGTACCAGCAGTGGCATCCTCCAGATGGCTCCCAGGGAAATGCAATGACATGTAACCTTGCACTGTGGAGAACAATAAAGGGCACCGTATCTACTCTAGCTAACTTGTTTAATGGGGATGTGTGACCAGGACCTGTGAACCAAGAAAGTCTGTCCAACCGCTGTTAAGGTGAGAGGCCTAAGGAGGGGGCCTGGGCAAACCCTAGAGGTGAGATCACCGCTGTCCTTTGAATCACCCCTGTACTAGCGGTGCACTAGGTGCCATAGTGGGTGGTCCGCTTTCTCACAAACCTTATTGCATATTTTCACAGATTCTCACAGAAACTAGTTCTCCTGTGGGTGTAATGTACTGTGTATACTAATCTCTCTTGACAGGTCTCCAAGTTCTTCAGAATGGTTAATATACTAACTTCAATCTCTATGGCTTGTTGGCTCATGTACAGGGTCACTAGATATGTTAAAACTCTGTTTAGTGCCATGAGTTGAACAAGGTAAAGTCAAGGTGAAAAAAACAGCAGTAGCAAACTTTAAAGCAGGGATGAACCATAAGTCTCCCTCTGTAGACATCTTTAAGTTGGCAACTTGACCTCTTGAACATATTACCAAATCCAAAACTCTCTGATCTACATACTTACATGGCGAGTGGTCTAAGTTCTATGAATGCGTCAAGTGAGTTTTTAATGATCACTATCTTTAAGAATATTAGCCGCCCTGTATGACTGACCTGATTGTTGTAACCCAATTAAAGAGGGGTATATTAGCTCATGACATGTGTTGGCTGTATTATAATGTGTTACCTTAACAGTAGTGGTTCCCAAACATTCCCTGCAAGCCCTCCATTCAAACTACACAGTTTCAAATTCAGGGCCTATTAACACTAGCTGTGTTTGCATTGCAGTATCATGTAATAGTACTAGTAGCCCTCAAACTGTAATTTAAATACAACTTTATTTGGTTTTCACACCAATCATGTAAATACATGCATCATATATGCACACACCAATCATACAAAAACATTCACTTAAGAGACACACACACACACTGAATTCATGCTGAGACATCATCTAGTTCCTCCATGGTTGGGTTCTGCTTGTCCCTCCCAGTTCCTAGCTGCTCCCCTCCTGGAATACCGCTGTGCCCCCCAGTTTGGGAACCACTGCCTTAACTGTAAAAAAACAAAGATAATCTTGAACTCTATGAGCAATGATGAGGGACTTGTATCTGTTTGTTAACTCTAGGGTCAGGGGGACAGAACATGTCCATTGCATGCTGACATGTGGGAGAGGCAGAAAGTTCTTTATTTTACAGAAAGCCCTTTCAGAGCACATAATGAAGCTGAGGTATAAATACATCCTTTTATCAGGTTTCTTCCCTCTATGTAGCACATACATCTGGGAATATGATCTCCCAAAAACAGCTTAGAGTTTAATATGCTTTTGTTCAAGCTTTATCTTTAACATTACTTCAAAATGTTATTCTAAATGACAAAATATTTTAGAAGCCAAAATATTCATAATAATGGAAATGAAAGCCTAGTAAAACTGTGCCCCCAATGTTCTCTATTTACCCCTCTGGCTCACAAATATACACTTATTATGTTAAAAACCTCCTTGCTACATATGGTGATTGATAATTGAATAGAAATAAGAAATGCATTTATGCCAGTATGCTACATCAAGCGTATATTAACAGCTGTAATTACTGTCCAGACAAATTTACAAGTAGCAGTTTTGTATCTTCTTTTGTACTGCGGCGTGTAATTTCCAGCCTACGCAAATTAAACCAGAAACTAGAGTGGTAATTTTATCATTCTTTTCCATAGCATACTATTATTCTTTACAAGTATAATACATGAATAAAATTAGTTTGTAAAAAGTTCCAAATTGAACTCAGTGTGGTATGATTACATTTTCTCTGGGACTGGAGATTTTGACAGACCAGGCATTTACAATGGATGATTGGCCACTAACTCGCCCTTATATTTGAAAACACTTTCAGCCAGGTATTGCACAATATGTTTGGATTGTACAGCTGCTACTAAGAGTAAAATAAATAACATTTGAATAAAATGCTTGATGTAATGATAAAGACCACATACAACCTGAACATGTCCCAATACTTAAATTTTTATGGTTTTACATCAGCCCAATTGGTTCCATTGCAAAACTCAAAACATTATCAAATGTGTGAGGCAATTGCTTATAGGGTGAGCCTCCATTGTTAGGGTACACCTCAGGTGTTGCGACCAATGTCCCCCTGGGGTGTTTGGATACTGTTTGGTGTGACATTTTGCAGATTGACCTTTATCACATACTCTTTAGCTCTTATATGCAGGGATTTGACCTGCCAACTGGACCCGCTAAACGGGCTAACTTACCTTACATCAGAGTGTAGAGACTGGAGGTGGCTGCGATGAGGCAGGCTACCCTGGCACAAACCAGCATGTGCTAACATATGTACTTGGACCCCTTGGGTGTGTGAATTGCACATACTGTTATTATATATGCATGATGTTTCAGTTTTGACACATATTCTCTTTAAGTTTTAGAAGAGTACCTATGTAAACATTAGCGATGTATTGATTGGTATTTTGAGTGGAGGTGGAAGGGGATTGCTTCCCCCTTATCACTCTGGCCCCCCTCCCTCCGCAGGCTTGTCCCTTAAGGCTGGGATACACGGCTAAATGTTTTAGTTGACAGAGAGAGTTTGGCAGTAGCGTGATGACGTCATCACTCTACTGCCCAGCTTCCCCGATATCAGGAGCCAGCTGTCAGCCGGTCTATACTATGAATGGGGAACCGCGGTTCCCTATTCAAAGTATAGGCTATCGAACAAGGTTTACCAACATAAACGGCATACACGGGTCGATTTTTTCCCAGATTTCTGCACAGCACAGTGCCGTGAGCGCGCATGGCGCTCGGCTGTGCAGGAATCTGGGAAAAATCGACCCGTGTATTCCTACCTTTAGGGAAAATTATGGTTGTGGGCCTAAGGATTGTTTAAGATACCTTGTCATTAATGTGCTGTTTATTAATAACTATGTCTCACATTACCTTTTAGATGTACTGATCCCTCTATGTCATGTGATTTGTACCACGGAGTAGAAGAACCCCCCTAATGAGGCTGTCTGTTCACAAGGCAGGAACGCGTTGGGAGAACCAATCCACATATTTAGGCCTGTGTGGCTCATATGTACCTATTTCTAACACCATGAACTTTGTGTTTTTTAACCGTTACCTGTATTTGTAGGTATCAGATCTATTATTGAACTCTAAAGGTACCCATACACGCATAGATATGCACTGTGAGCGCTCATGGCCATCTATCTGGCGCATATCTTGATATTGGGTTTGTTCAAAGAATTTTGTGAGCCAAGTCCAGATGTCCCGATCTTATAAGCTGCATGTAGTGTCTTGGATGAGACAATATTTTCACTAATGATTGACCTTTCTCACCACAATTTGCACCAACCTCAAGCCAAGAAACCTTTCCAGAATTGAACAAAAGATTTTGCATTGGACTTTAGCTCCATTAAAATGGCCCCTCACTGTGATCTATGATTTTTCATGGGCTAACACTTTATTGCTTAAGTCTGGTTGTTTCTGTTCACTTCCACTATGATTGTGGGAAAATTTTAAATAAGAAAATGTTATGAATTGACCATCATATCACAATACCACATTGGAATTAATGAATGTAAAAAATCCCAAGAGCACACTCATTTTTTTATAGAAAGGATTGTAGAAACAGTTTTCAAGCCTGAATGCTGGATTGAATAGATCTGTGGCCATGGAAGTGAATGGAACCCATGAATGATGGTGAGGTTTTACCTTTCCCAGGCCACTCAAAGAAAGTAAGTCAAGACTGTTTAAAATTTAACAAGAATATGTTCCAAATACCGCTCAAATTGCTTTACTCTATACAATCCCTCAACTGAAAGGAAAAAAATGGACTGCTATAGCCATCATCTCATAACTGGAATACACAACAAATCTCCTCCATTAATAAATAGGTCACTTACAACTTACAGCTGAATGAAGAATCAGCATTCGTTTTTTTAATGTTTTATTATGTCATTTTAAGCTCCACCCACTGTTAACATAATTTGGGCTATGATTCGCTGTAGCGCTTTAACAACCTTAGCCACACATCTGAATACACTATTACCACTACATTAGAGGAAAATGCAGTGGACACTGAGGGTCATAAAATAAAAATTGTAACCTAGCATCATGTCAAATGTCTTTATTCTTATCCACTTTTTTACTAAGCATTTTAATATATGGCAAGTGTGTCACGTCCTGTAACTGTCCTTAAAGGCCCTCATACACGTCTAAATTTTTTATCCAATCAACTTAACTCAATAAATTTTTTGGGTTGATTGATTGAAAATCTATGGCAGCCCACATGGTTAGATCAACCTAAAACAATTAAAATTGGGAAAAAATTTATTGAAAAAGGATTGGACATGCTGGTAAATTTTAATTGGTTGTATTGAAATTCATTACACTTTCAGTCGTTCCCAAAAATGTTGATCAAATATCTGTTACTACAGTTGGCAAATCAATCACCAATTTCCCAGACCCCCAAAAATTTATCAGAAAATCTAGATGTGTATGGGGGGCTTTAGGCTTTGTTTCCATTGCGTTGGGACCCCTCCGCTAAGCGTACACGCTTAGCGGGGGTCCCAACGTAACAGATAGACTTACCTGCTCGGGGGACGGGTCTGTCTTAATTGCGTTGAGCCGATCCGCCGGTGTCAGGCTGAACGTAGTCGAGTACGTTCAGCCTTTACACCGGCGGATGTGTGAACAGACCATCCGCCGGCAGGCTGAGTCTGTGGGATACGTCGGGACCCCTGCTAAGCATAGGGGTCCCGTCGTACAATGGAAACAAGCCCTTACTCTTCATGAAAAGGGCTACATTCTTATCTGTATTTTAGTGAAGAACATAAAAAGATAAAAACCTGGGGTCTATTTGAAGAAGCTTCCTACAAAGCTCATTTTATATTTGAGCAAAAATAACTTGTACATAACCTCCCCAGAGCAGACAAAAAAGGCATGAAGTTTCAACTGATGTGCAAGCTCTTGTGTAAGCAGATATCACTAAAAAATTTTGTGAAACTGCCAATTAGGTGGAAAGTAATGACAATAGCAATCCTGACTAAAGACCGTAAAAGTATATTGCTTTGCAAATGTCAGAATCAGGTCTCATTCTGATTTTCCATTACTTATTGTATACATATTGTATATTTCAATGGTACTACTACACATTGTAAATAATTTCCTATCAATCGACTTTCACGACAATAACTAAATCAATAACTATCCTTTTCAAAAAAGTTTTAACCTTGCCAATTTTTCTTTTACTTTTAAGCCCCAAAACAATCTGTTTTGATGTTTAAATTCTGAACAAGTGCAATATTCTTGCTAGCACTAGCCAAGTACCTTGGTTTTAATCAAACATCTACGAAAAGTAGACAACTTTTCACTTTTTTTCACATCATAACATTAATAAATGTAATAACAATGACTAGTGGGAGTGACATTATCTGGTTATAATGACATCTGTTGAGGGATAATATAAGGCTATGTTCCCACATAGACGATCAATCGCCTCAAGCTCACGATTTTAATCATGTGCAGAAATCAGCGTTGATCGCATCTATTCAGTTGAATAGGCTTGTCTACTGATTTTTTTTCCCTGATCGCGCCCATAGACATGAATGTACGCGATAGAAAAATCATGTCCATTCATTCTCTATGAATGGGTTTGCGAGTGTGAGGCGATTCATCTATGTGGGAACATAGCCTAAGAGATACGGAAAGTGAGCAGTTCGTTCTTACAGCTGATGTGTGGTTGGGACTGGATGGATGTAATAGCAAGGTCCCGGAGTCTGAGCATCTCCAAAACAGTAAGTAGGGCGTGTGACTATGAACATATTACTTTGTGTTTATCTACCAAAACTGGTAGATGGAAGTAAGCTATTGCCTTAGATCCATTGCACCTTAAAAAAAATTATAGTGGCAATTAAACTATATACACAGCACATAATAGAATTCTAGCTAAAGATCGCTCAGGGTACCTAGAAGTACCCTTGTACACTCCCAAAGAACCTACAGAATTAAAACTGGACAATGGAATGCACTTTGTACTTTCGTCCTGATACCAGAGGACAATTTCAATGATGTTGTCCACTTATTTAATTCTTCTGTAACAAAGGAAACATGTGGCCCTTTTGATTCCTGCAGTTCAGTTCTTTTGAAAGAAAAGAAGGGAGAAAACTGGGTTTATTCAATGACAAGGAAACCACATTTTCTTTGGTAATCCAAGCAAAAAATGGATTACTATAGGAGTTTAACCTCTCTTGCAAGGTCCAGATTTCTGTACCAAAAGTGCACTATATACTTATGAACACACCAGAGAAAGGAGGATTAACTTCAATGGGATCACACTGAAACAGTTTTCTTCATAGAAAACTGTTAAAGTGCAATTTACAATTAAATCTACCTCCGCCCCCCCCCTCGATGTGGGGGAGCATCGGCTTCAGTGAAGAAGCCAGCTCAGAAGATCGGAGCCACCGGGACAGCCTGAAACTGTAAGTATGCACTTGCCGGGGATCTGATCTTCGCCTGACGGCACCAGCTCGTCCAGAGCAGTACTGACAGGACATCGCTGGACATGATGGTGCGGTCAGTAATGCTAGGGGGTTAAATTTCCAATGAAAAGCTGTTTTGGGTTCGGACATTTGTGTGACCCCGTGACATTGTCTTATCCTTTTTTGTGAGGTGGTTTCATTTGTATACACTTTGCTAATAACACATGGTGATCAGTAGTGATCCCGATACTAAATTGGCCATGGTTGCATAGTACAATAAGTTTTTGTAATCACCTTTTTCAATTACAAGTTGGCCCATTTTTTGCAGTTTTAACAGGTTGAACTTTTCTTAGGCTTTACACAAGGTGTATTTGTGGTGTACAAGTGTGTGTGTAGGGAAATGTTTTACCATTCTTCAAAAAGAACAAATGTGAGGTCAAACACTGATTTTGGACCTGCCTGCCAGCCTCCACTTTTCATCCCAACAATCTTCTATTTAGTTAGGATCAGGGATAAATGCAGGCCAGTGACGTTTATCCAACCAAACTGGTCATCCCAAAAGTTCCGTACAAAGTTGGCAGCATTGTGCAAAAGGTCTTGGTAATCTGAAGCATTTGGTGTTCTTTTCACTTAAACCAAAGGGTTTCAGACACAACAGTCAGACAGGTACTGTTCTTTTGACATCCGACAATTACTAATTGGTCCATTGGCTTGCCAGAGAGAAGTGTGATTTGTCATGCCAAAGAAAAAGCTCTACTGCTCTAAAGTCCAGGGGCAGCCTGATATGTAACACTAAATGGAATGCTCTTATTTGCACTTGGTTATGTAAGGCTTGGATGCAGATGTTTGGCCGTGGAAAAACATATTGATAGAGATTTCATTCCACTGTAATTGAGCTTATCATGAGGCCATGTAATGTTTGGAGGTCTTCGACTTATTTGGCATCATATCACACTACATATTCACTCACTGAACTCCTAAGAGCAACCAATTCATTCACAATTCCAGAGAAGCAGTCTTTATTCCTAGAACACATAGGTCAGTAAAGTGGTTTGAAGACCTGAATGCCATGAATTCCCATTTTTGAGGAGTGTCTCGAATACTTTTGGCAATATAGTGTATTGGTTTGGTTAATCATACAAACAACTGCAAAACCTTTATGTTTTAGTAGTGGAATAAACAGTCATATTAGGCTGTTTTCAAGTTGTGAAATTACATGTATAAATGTTTTCCTAAGAAAAAATGTGCAACTTAATCTAAAAAAAAAAAAATGTTCATTTGAGGAACCATATAATGAATGGTTTGTTCCTCCATATTTAAAGTCCATTATCTTTTGTTGTATGAGCACAAATAAATAAAAACACAGTCTGAAAACCAAAATTACTAGTGTTTTTTTGTTTTTTTTTTAAATTCACAATCTGTGATAATCATTCAACTCTGAACCTTCCACACATTTTGTTTTTAGTAAATACACGTTATGTACATTCTCTGGAAACATGTTTTTGCTTTACAGAGGATGAAATACATTTTGCGATATCCAATGCATTAGTTGCTGTCTGTTTACAATACCATGTTTACACGGATTGAACAGTCCACATATTTTCTTTATAAAGTTACAAATTTAACAAAAAAAAAAGGCAATTTATTGTTGAAGATATTGGCAGATAAATTATGTACCGGTTAACACAAGATCACATGAAGGTGCATCCATAATCTGTAGTGGTTAATGAAACTAAAAATCATACAGCGAATGAGCCCCATTCTGATCCAGCAATGCACAGTGAAGCAGATGCCACATGAATTACATAGGTTAAAAGACTACAGCATTAAACTGCACAGAGGACCAATTCTCCAACCTATTGTGTCCATTGAATACATAAGCTGCTTAATGCTGCCGTCTTTGCAGCAGCAATCCTAGTTTGCAAAATATGAAATTAAAAACAACCACTGAAGCTCTTATTAATGTAACATATGGTTCAAAATTTGCTTGGTAAGAATAATTTAAACTTTGCCTTGAGGCCAAAATGTGAGCATCTCATCAGTGATAAAAGTGTGCAAAAAGCGAATCTGCTGGAGGTGTACAGGTTCCATGATACATAAAAGAGAACATGACATTTAAAGCTTTGCCTAGGCAACAAGGACAATGGTATCCATTTAATTTACCCTGAAAATATCAACAATGCAAAAGTAGTGAATCAATTAAATATGTAAATGAGAAAAACAGCATGAAAGAAAGTATTACCTATAAGTTACATGGGTCCTTCAATATTAACCTTCTGCGACAAGAGTAAAATTTACTCTTTCGTGGACAATTGGGGCACCATATTGTTGCAATATAAATTTTCCCCCAAAACTGTTATATTTGTAAGGCAGTAGACAAAAGAAAAAAAAAAAATCAGGATTCCAGTCACTTAACCATTACTGGTGTGAATATAATTTTGGTCTATAATGCTATCGGTAAAATATTTAACTTGCTATGGCTAAAGTAACGTGTGAAACTTATCTACAGGGAACTAGCATGGGCTTACACGCATCATTCTAGTCCCCAGTAAACCGTGTACAAATATGATATGATATACTAACAGAAATGAATACAGAAGAAAAATCCCAAAAATGTTACACCTTAGTGTACTGCCTTTGAAGTTTTACCGATAGCAATCAGACCCTTTAATGTACCTGCGCATCATACAGTGTCATAAAAATAATAAAACGCTTTACATCTGATTAAACAGCGACTCCCAGAACAAAGCCTTACAGTGTATAAAAATAGCTACGTAAAAAAATTTACATAAAAGGCAAACAAAAATTTTCAGTGCAGACATTTACATAAAAAAAAAGAAAAAAAAAAAAAAAAAAAAAAAAGGAGAAGAACACAACATGGTAAGCTATCATCATGGCTGTTGGAACAGTTTTTTTGTTAATCCTTTGCAGTTTTTGTCGTCATTATCCTGTGACAACTTGGTACAAATGTTTAATACTTTGACCATGAACATTTGCAGCTCCATTATATATTCCATTAATTACAATCCATAGTCATGCTTCAAACTGCTCTTCATGGTTTCCCTGTATAGACAAAATGGGAGAAACAAACTTGATATTAATATTTAAGAAGAATAAAACTATAATATACCGTATTTTTCGGACTAATATGCTTTCACATCAATTGGGTTAATGCAATGAATTCAATCAATGCAATATTGAATTCAGCTAGTAGGGGTCACAAGCAGCAGTACACTTTCAGACTCAGCGCAATTCTCCACACTGATCGGCAGGAGGAGGGGGGGGCGGCAGAAATCTGCAGTCTTCTCCCTCTCCTCTGCTCTGATCAGCTGTTACTGTGTCCGTGGGAGCTGCAGAGTTATTGCAGTTCCCAGTGACACAGAGAGGGAAAGATGGCAGTTCATCTCTTTCTCTCCATTGCCTATGCCAGCAAAGCTTTGCTGACATAGGCAATTATACAGTACAGCTGGGAGAGCCGGACACCAGCCAGCATCTCTAAACTGACAGCTCCTCCAGCTCCCTGGCGTATCTCTGTGTCGGGAGAGCAAGCAGGAAGCCAAGGTGCGACCACCGACGCCCGAGTGGCCACGGGGGTTGCACATTCAGACCATAAGATGCAGGCACTTTTTGCCCCCAATTTTGGGGGTGAAAAAGTGCGTCTTATGGTCTGAAAAATACGGTAATATGATTTACATAAACTATATATATTATTAAACCAATCCCTTTTCGATTAATTCAAGAGAAGTGCAAAATATAGAGATTAAGTGGGCAGCACAGTCCAATCTGACACCTGCAAGATGTACAGTTAGGCAGGGAACACGCGGCTCTTTTAAGAGCCGTTCAAGGGTTCCGGCGGCAGCGCGATGACGTCATTGCACTGCTGCCTGATATGGGAGAAGGCACAGCACTGCTGTGTCTCCAGCTTCGATGATGCTTTGCATGGAGACCTGCAGTCTCCATGCAAAGCTATGGACATCGACCGTGGTTGACGTTCATGTTGGATATCCCTGTTTTGGGAAAACAGGGATAGCCACATTAGATATGGGCCAGATAGATGGTGCTCGAAGCAGCCATCGATCTGGTCCATATCTATACGTGTGTCCCCTGCTAAAATCCTTGAATTGAGAGTAGCTTAAGGGTTAAATGTGTTTTAATAAAACACACAAGAATTTGTATTAATTATTGGTTTAACTTGAATGCTAAAAGAGTAAGGTCTTTTTATCTTCAGGCTGTTTTAGTGCTCTCTTAACACCCCCAATATTATTGCTATATTCATGCAAACTTTATGTAAACATCTGACAAGATCTTTCTCTGTTATGGTTGTTCTTCATGTAAAACTGCTCACTGATGGCCATGTCAGGATCTCTGACGCAACAGCTACCAGGATACTTTATATAACAACTACTGTTCAGTAACTTACCTTGAGTATTTTGATATTTATAAAGTTCTTATGCTTCTGATTTATGATTGTTTTCTTCTAGTTTTTTGTTTTCTTCTGTGTTACCAAGTTCTTTTCCTACATGTTTGGATGCTGAGCTATAAAACAGGAAAATCATAAAAGGTAAATATGTTGCAGCAAAGAAATATTAATAGTGGTTGATTGTGTTGGGGTAAAGCATAAAATTTAGATTTTACAATGACATACACATTACATGTTCATTGATTGCAAAAAATATACTGCAACAATACCTAAATTAAAATTTCAAAGAGGTTTTAGACACAGTAAAGGTGCCCATGCACGTACAGATGAGTGCACAATCGATGGCCCATTGAAGTGCTGACGTCATGCAGCAAGCACGCACTGTCAACAATTGTGCTGCCATCAGACGTGGCCACCCAGTCTTCCAATGGGTACAAACAATCCTGCTTGAAGACAGGTCTTCTCTTCTCCTGACCGAATGTCATTCCTTTGGATGGAAACCAGGGTCCCCATGCAAATGATTAATCTGGAATCGAGCACCTAAAGTGGTGCTCCTTGATTCCTGTCCAATCGACGGATGCGCAGTAGCAGCTTAGTGACATAACCACACTGCTCTTGAACGTGTCATCAATCATGTGCAAACTATGTGTGTATGGGCACCTTTAGACTTTTGGACAAGTTTTGAGTCTTCAAGCATCCTAGTGGTCTCAAAAGTAGAGGCTCTTGGAAAGCCTTTCAAAAAAAAAATAAGGTGAAGCCAAACTTTCATTACTGACAGCTAAAACCTTATCATATTTTGACTGTGTTTGAAATGAAGTAAACATGCACTGAGTAGGTAGTTGGTACAGATTGTTCTTGTGTTTACATGATTCAACAACTCAAGCTGATGTAACTGGAACATTTCAACACAATCATTTTAATTTAGCATCAGTCAAAATGGCAACGCTTCTAATTTATGTCAAATGCAGACTTCATACTAACAAACAGTCCTTTACAGAAGAATACATAAAAAGGGAACACATTACAGAGCAGAATAACTGGGCAAAGCTCTAAGAACAAAACTCAACATGGAGCTCCTCTCCAGCCCAAAACTGGCTCATTATATAACACCAGTGCACCAGCCACCCATCACTCTAATCTTAAGGGCTTGTATCCACGGCCCTAAAATCCCTGTTTTAAATGTGTGCACAAGCCAGGCACTGAAGCCAGTGTGCTATGGCATGGCCGTCTCCATAGCCAATGACCTGTCATCTATCTGACCTGACAGAAGCTATGGAGACAGCCATGTCCTTGCACATTGGCTTTAATGCCTGGCTTGTGAATCAGTCTGACATGAAAAACGTGCCCGGGCATGTTAGGTATATCGGCATATTGATTCAAAGGGGGTGCATTATCGGCGGCCCTAGCAGGGGCTGGCGCATTGAAGTCAGGGCATCCAAGCGCACAGTGGAATCAAAGACTAAACTGTACCACAAACAAGCCCCCTCAAGCTTTTTTTCTTACAGAAATTTATTGTCACAATTAGGACTACATTACAAAAGAGACTCAATATCCTTTTTTGTAACAAATGTAAGTGGTTAAAGTTTGATTTAAATTGACAAATATCACATTAATGGATTTTAGCGTAGTCAGATGATCTTCCAGTCAGATTTACTATGCAAACATAATTACAGGATGGGGCATGTCTGAATCTATTGGTGATGGGAGATTTCAGAATTTTTCATTTGCATACAGAATTGCCGCCAGCAAAATCAGCCACAGATTGCAGGTGCCCACATGGGGCAACAGATCCTATCGCGCCAAATAACGGACATGTCTGTAAATCTTTGGCCAATGCCATTAGTTTGAATGGGGACAGGCGTCCCCGTGCAAGCTAACACAAAGGGTGCCCGCCAATACTGTGAGCGATCGAGAGCAGCGTGAGGACGTCATCACGTTGCTCTCCACAGCTTATCTGTCGGTCCCACTCGTTACATGTTTGGAGACCTTTAGCCATCACATAGAAACATGGATATAAGTATAACAGATAAGATCACATCTGATCACTGCAGCATAGGGGCATCTCAACAGCCACCACCCTTTACTTAAGCAGGGTACAGACGGCTCGATATTCGAGCCGTCCGATGTACCCTGCAGCAGCGTGATGATGTCACCACGCTGCTGTCAGATATTGGCAGAGCTGGGGAGACGGCTCTGCGCTCTCCCTGGTTCAGCTGATGCTTTGCCTGGAGACCAGCGGTCATGGGCCATATTTACGGTCATGTCCGATACGGCTGTTTTGGAGCAGGATTGATTTGTCTCGCTCAAAAACAGCGATGGGGGCATATTATATGGGTCAGATTTATAATGAGTTTATAATGGCCATCGATCTGGCCCATATCTTAGCGTCTGTACCCTGCTTAATAATGGATTCAGATTGAATGAAACAAATTCCATCGACTAAGTATAAATGACCTGACAGTACACACATTAGAGAAAACAAGTTTTCTCTGCTACAGATGTCTGCAATTTAAAGAATAGAGAAAAGGTAGTAGGTCTCATAGGAGAAATCAAAATGTTATAGCTTCAAGAAAGAAGCTGCATAACGACACTATGGTTACATTTCAGATGCCTGTATCCCATGAGCTTTTTCAACCTGAAATCCGAAATAGTGTATGGATGCCCGTATGTGGCATTTGCATTTACACGGCAAATTATGTTGCATAAAATGAGGAGCGATAATAAAATGCTTACCACAATGCAGCAAGCTTTAAAATTTGTTACGGCTAGAAGAAAACTGCATAGCAATCAATTTGTACTTCTGGGTAGCAGAATTTTTTAAATCACATAGTACACAACAAGCCATTGCATTCTTGCCACAAATTCTTGTTCAACAACTGTTTAAGATATATAAAAAATATTTAAAAGCAAAAAGCAAAGTAAAAAACCTCTATGTAATAGAGGATAGTACTACAAAACTATAACAACAAAAAAAATAAAGTCATTAAAGTTTTATAAAACATAACAGCATTTGGAAGATTGAATCAAATGAGTTGAGTTCAAAAGTTCACAAAAAAATGTAACTTTAGGAAGGTCACAAGAACCACTTACACTAGTCTGGTCTGAAAGTCTGGATCCAGTAATGAGTTTACAACCAGAAAGATAAACAGCTTAGCTGTCAAAATGTACACATTAGCTCTAGCTATGTCAGGAGCCAAGTCAAAATCTAAAGTCTGGATGCTGTCAATTACCAAGGACTGTAATGGGGTCCATCTAATAATACTTAGTGAATCAGCTTTTGGTTTATAGAACATAAAAAAACAAAATGTTTAAGTAGAGTGCTTTAAATCTGTGTGTATTGGATGGTTCTATGGAGCATGTGCCCCGACCACAATGTATGGTAGTTCAGTCGTTTAACGTTAGATCCACAGCAAATATTAAAATAAGTGTAATCAAAGGTCGATTGAGTAAAAGTTTGTGTCGTTGTTTAGTTATAGAAGTGCAGGAATATAGGGAGTGGGAATATAGGGAGACTTTGTCTTAAATCTGTTATAGACTTAAGCAGGCCATACACGGGTCAGATTTTCAATCAACTTAAAATGATCAATTTTTAAGTCGGTATAAAATTGTATGTCGATTGTAACATGCCCCATATGTAATACAAGATTTTTGATCGATTTTTTTTCCAATCCACAAAACAATCGATCCAAAATAGTCAGATTAAAATTTCAATCAGAAGTGAGGTAGAATAGGTAGAAAAAAAAAAAAAAAAAAAAAAAAAAAAAAAAAAAAAATCGATCAAAAATTGGTTGACCACACTTGGTTCTCAAAATACCAAACCAATTTTCAATCGACCGATCAAAAATGTACCATCCAGTCCGATCAAAAAACGACTGAATTTTCACTCAATTTTGATCGGATTAAGTCGATTTAACCAGGTGGGCAAAACTCAATTCTCAATCAATCGACTAAAATTGATCGTTTTAAGTCGATTGATTGAAAATCTGACCCATGTATGGGCTGCTTAATTCACGTTCAAGTATTTGTTTTATTGTTCCAACCATTTGCTAGATTGATACTTGTATGGTTTGTCTCTAGTGTTTTTTCCTTAGTTTTATGCGGTTAATATTTGTTTTGAAAATAAATTACAAAAAAGTTTTGAAAAAAGTTGGCTACCATAACCGAGAAAGCTAGCCATGAATTATATTCCTTAACCCATTTCAAAAAGTTTCATGTAGTTATACAAATATGCATAGTCCCAAGGCATCTTTAGGAGCCTCTCAAGCTCATTTTCTCCACATCTGCTCTACTATATGAAAAGAAAACATTAAATCTAATGAGAAACTATTGAAACTGAGAGAGCAATTAATATTTAAACAATATATTTATTATTGATATAGAATGTCACTTCTATTTTTAAATTATTATATAGTGAGCTCACTCCCTAGCAAACTACTAGCCAATTATTTCGCTCTTTACTTTCTTTTCAGGCGAAGGGCAATATTTATGGAGTGGACCCAGCCTTGCTTTCAATCTTTTCTTTTTGCAGATGTATTGGTCTAGTAGTGAGTGGTGGGCAGAGAAAAATCGAACCAATGGCAGAAAAAGACCAAGTGATCTATTAAGTATGCAGATCATTGAACACCATTTGTTTTTATGTATAAGCAATATACTTTTCTTCTACCAAAACCATGTAATATTGGGCATTTCTAATCCTTTCAATCACTATGTATTCTGTCAGGGAGGACCCAGCACTACATAGTTGTTGGTAGATCTAAAGTAAATTGTATGGAGTGATCTAAAGTTATATGGGGGGGGGGGGGGGGGGGTATGAACTTGTTTCAATTTTATAGGACTATGGGAATGTAAAAGTTAAACATTTTATGTTAAAACACAATTATGTAAGCCAAACTGTTTTTGCTATAGTCAGAAATTCCTGTCACATCGAAGTGCAACAATAAAATAAAAAAATGTTGCTGACGCAAGAATAGATTTGGCAGACATTTATAAAAGTTGAGAAGGTAATCGTTTTGAATCTATATGTACTGCTGGCTTTGGCAGGAAACAGTGCTGTTTTTGAGATGCTTGCCTGCTGCTATGTGATTTTTTTCATAGGTTACCGTCCTTAGAGCTAAGAAGGATTTGAGTTTTAGCAGCCAATGCAGCAGGTGGCCTCTGAAAAATGAAGCGGAGTTATCAATAGGATTCCAGACCAAGTGAAATGTTAACACCTTCAGCATAAAGTGTCAGCAGCAATGCACTGGGAGATTTCAAGGCAACAATAACTTACACCTAACGATCAAGGTTGCAAATTAGAGTTACAACTTTCTGATAACTATTCTAAGGCAACACTAAATATCCAAAAGACCCACTAGTTGTACTAAGAGAACACTGAAACATAACCTGGCAATTAGGTTTTTTTTAGACAGGGAAAGCCAGTGTACATGGTAAAGGCTAAAGCTAAATCTGTTTTAGATATTTCATGTAATGTCATTTCAGTGAAAACTTATTATGGTAGGCTTGGAAAGGGGACTTACTTCCCAACAGTATGCCTAAGAAGGTTGCACTGCCACTGCTTTGTCTGAAGAAAGGGGAGGAGAGACCAGATAAATTTAGGATCGTCTTATTTTAGGTAAGGATTGTTTAACTTTTTTCCCAAAGAATGGTAACGAGGGACATAAAATACATTTGGTGAGTTTAGGTTTGCTTTATTGTTATGCCAGATCTATTCATTAAAATGCACATTTCATGCAGGCTAGACTAAAGCCGAGCCAATCAAGTGCAGCAGTTGTAGAGTTTAATTTGCTTAGCTTCAGTCTGCATATATTTGCATATTAATATAGAAATTTGGCATCTCATTAAAGCACATCTAGTAAGGAGTGACACAGACCAAGAACGATCATCTCAGCAGGGCAATATAAGGTATGCTTGTTAGAATGAGATTTGTGATCGGAAATTTAGGAAGCAGCACATATTTTGTATAAGAAATAAATTATGCATTTTATGAACAAATTCGAACAAGGAGGCACACAATGTGAAGGTGAGATATCAACATTGTGTTGCTTGGCAACATTTTATCAGAATAGAAAAAATATGTATTTTGTCAGGTGGAAGTTAAAATCATGTACCACTGAAAGTTTTCTACATATTCTAAGGTAGAAAAATACCTAACAAGATATTTAACATAAGAACCCTAAACAATGTTTGTTATCTATGCCAATAAGTCTCTATGTTTGTAGGTTGGAATCCTGGTTTTGATCTGAACACAAAAAAAAACATTTGATAGAATGTGAAGTTGTTAAAATCCCCATCATATGTGACCTAAAGGCTGCCACACACACCCCGATGGTGTGCAGGCAAACCTGTGCCGATATGCTCCGGGATGCTAACGTGATGACGTCATCACGTTTGCACCTTGGTGCATTGTGGGGCCCCTTCAGTCGGCCAGCACCCTTTGTGTGCTGGCCATAAGCTTCAATGAAGATGCCATCTTCATTGAAGCTTATGGCATCGGCTTGCGCCGGCCACAGAATATCGGACATGTCCGTTCTCTGGCCGGCCGAGCTGTGGGGCGACAGGGATCTGTCGCCCCATGTGGGCACATGCCGATAAGAGGCCGATTTTTAACCTGACCGACGGCGCGAGCGAGCGTGCACGCCCGTCGGTCAGGTTAAAAATCGGCCGCTTATCGGCATGTGTATGGCTAGCATAAGACTTCATTAGAGTAATTTCCCTAATTTCCGGTTTATGAACACAAGCCAGCATAAAAAGGGAAAATCTCATGGGGATCCTATCATGCTGCTCCCTCTATTTAGCTCTCAGAAAAGCATAACTTTACAGAAAGAAAAACGGATTTATGCTTTCCATATGTCAATACTGTGTAGCAGTGGTGCTGTTGTATATCCAGACAACTACAGACCATAACCAAACACTAGAAGTAAACCAGAATAGGTTAATGTTAAACACTTCTGAACATTTTAATAACACATACAGTCTGATAAACAATTAATGAGAATATGGCGCCAAGCTTTAAATGTTGTGTTATTGTTTGGAACTCAGTTTTAAATATACAATTCCTCTTGTAGGACTATTTACTTGAACAATGTTAGACTAGATTACATAAGAAAATACCAAAGCAGCAAATTAAATTTGTCACTACAGAAAATTGTGTGTATGCATAAAAAGAATAGTAACCAGAGGCTTTCCAGTTTACTAGGATTAGGTTTTGAGAGTGCTAACACTACAGACTTTGGCTGTTTGCAACTTAAGTGTCATACATTTCTTTCATTTACTACTTAGGGAATAAAAAGATATAGATGAAGGTGCATTTCCAGTCCATGGCTAACAAGAGGAGGCCCAACCTGCTAGGTGATCAAAGTAAACAAGTACAAAAAGTGAAACACAGTGCAAGATCAAAAATCTTTTTAGGTTTCAAACTTTGTTTACTATAGATTTAAAAGCTTTATTGTTTGAATGGTATATTGATTTTTTACTCATCTGTAAGTACATATTCTGGACTTCCTGAGGCTACATAAAAGGCACATGCCACACAATAACTTAACATGTAAGTTATTATACTTACAGAGTATTATTCACTAACTGCCAAAGCAAGTATATGTATATATGAACTGTAAAAAGCATTAAACTCTTTACTCATTGCTACTTATCACCTGTTCAATATGCACATTAAGTTATTCACTGCACCTATCTGACTGTCAAACTGGGTTGGTTGTAGCTGTGTGAAACATAAAGCTACATCAAACAGAAGAATAAATTCTACATTTTACTTAAACAGATCTCCATAAAAAGCTCTGTTGCGTCTCCAATACAGACAAATCATAAATCAAAGTTGCACTGCAGCTACTGGAGGCTTCTTGTGTATGATAAACTAAAACAATACTTATTACATATACAATCCCCGCTAGACAAATGATCTGTTTACATAACTCCTACAAAGTATGCCCACACATGTAGACTCTGCAAGATAGGCCAGGAAAGACTTCAACATTTGTTTGGTCTTCCTAGAGATTAAAATCTGTATGTCATACAGTTAAGCTAGCCACACATGGTTCAATTGACTGTACAATCAATGTAATTCGATCG
>CM070033.1:89543347-89586009 GCA_036250615.1 Ptychadena robeensis
ACTTCGATCGAATTGATGATCGATTTGATGTCAATTGAACCATGTGTGGCTAGCTTTACGTTGTAGAACATCAGATTCCATACAGAACTGTGATTGTTACTGTGGGGCTACTGTGAATAGTAAATAGATCACCAGATACTAGAAAACAATAGAAATGGCCAAAATAAGGCAAGCATTGTTAAAGATCAGGGATAGGTTCGTGAAATAGCAACAAGCTTTCAAACATTATAGCAGATTGATGCATACATTACTTGCTTAAGAAACATTCCTTTTACTGTGCTATTGAAATAGTCAGTGCATTACACGGTTTTGCATTTTTATATGCATACCACTAATGATTCAAATTCACACATAAAATTTTGCACCAGATTTTAGCTGTATACACACATTAAGACATCATCCCATTGGAGAATCATTGACCAGATTGGGTCATTTAAGACTTAAGTTGCAGAGTAATGACTCATGTCTGAGATTAATTCATCAAAATTAGCAGGGGAAATGTGGTTATATGGTGACCAAGTCTGTCTGTGTGTTTTTGCATGACCACTTAATATTTTAAATGATCATAAATTCCAGGAAAATCCTGCATTGATAGCAAACATGTTTATACCATTAAACAGCAAGAGGCAAACAATGCAATCTCATCAATAAATGAAATAAACGGATATACATTTCTTATATTCTCTGCTACTTGAAGTCTAAATGCAATTATGCACACCATGATATGACAAACACATCGAGTTATTGCTTCAGTTTCAGTATAGATTTTATCTACAAAAAGTCTACATATTCTTAGTGGCAGCTCATAATGATTTGTTTGAGTACACGAAGAATGCCCAGGCGGTACATAATAAGCATTCAGATTCTATAATATTTTGGCAAAAAAAAGGTAATGTAGAGAACAAATCTGACCTACATTCATAAGGTGCTGCAGATCAAATATTTCCAGTCCAAAATCACAAATCAATATTCAAGATCTTACATTGTAGTAAAGACATTTAAATACATTGTTTAACCTACCCTGATTTCTTAATGTATATCCAGTAGGCTAATCCAGCAACAAGGGCAGCCAGAAGTAGACCAACAACAATCCCGACAATTAGTTTAGCATTGTCATTATTGTCACCTAAAAATGAGATTTTAGGAAAAGAAACTCTGTTACACGCATTATGTGGCAGCTATTATTACAGGTTAGGTTTTTGGGGAAAAACACACAAAGTGTAGACAAACAGGTCTGGAACATATGAGATACGGGGTGACTAAGACAAGCTTTCAATCATCATGTCACTCATGTCAAGTTTGCACATACACAAACTAGCTGGATTTCTTCCAGCACATCATTTAGTATGCACAGAAATGTAGACTGTGAAAGCAATTGCCAAATCTCGTTGTTACCTTCCCAAAACAAAACTGTTGACTTGTTAAGACATATTTTTGAATGAAGGAGAAATAAGGAATTAAAGTGCAGCAGAAAGATCGTCCTCTAAATGAAGCTTTTGCTATGCAAAAGTCTGAGGATATCAAGGAAAGGTATAGAAATAGAAAATCCCAGCAGCGGTGAGGAGGAGGACACCTTACTCTACTACTCTACTTACCACTTCTATCAATACGTTCATCTTGCTCTTGAAATCTGACTGAAATGAAAAATTGAGAGGTGAAATTAAACAACTATTCCTAATAATTTAAGAAAGTCACCTTCACCACCATAATGTGATTTAATCTTTAACAGTAAAATGACTTTTCCCTTAGTGCAAGTAAAATGAGAAAATGTTTCACTTTTTCACTGATCTAATATGTAACGGACTCAGTAAAGATTCTTTACAGAATCCTCCTTTATATAGAATGACAAGGTTAATACTGACAAAGGAGAACTGCACGTTATGAATTCCCAGTTTCCATCTAACACCAAAGAGATGCTTTAAATCAGACTGATTAGTCGAGAGCTTCATATCTTTAATAATCCTGCATTTTCTGAGGCCTACTGGCTCTTTCTGCAGCAATTTAACTCGGATGGAAGCTGCCATATGAAAAATGCTGCTGAAACAAGGACATCCTTTCATTCATACGCACCATGCTACACAACATAAATATATGACTATGGTATAATGGCAGAAACAGGCTTTTAAAGGGAATTCCAGCTTATATTATATTCAAGTATGAAGTGCCAGAAGTAACTGTTTTCAATTTGTTTTGTGAAATACACGAAATCATGAAGATACCTAGATAAGGATATCAAATACTAACTTAAAAAAAAAAAAAAGTGAAATGAACTGTATTTGCCAATTTTATATTGTTCTTCTGTTGTTTTAGTACATATAAATGAATGTTTAATAAACCATATTTGATCATTACACATGCAGGCTCTTTCTGCTTTGAAGTGCTAATTGCCCTATATGCACTAACATCTACATTTAATACAAAAATCGAAATATACACAGTTATCACCAATTACTTCAAGGCACAGAAAATGCTGCAAAAATATGTGCTTAATGAGCTATACTACTACACTACATTATCGTTCTATAATGTTTTCAATAAAATTTTCCTTGGATTTGAGCTTTAAGTAGACCAAAATGAATCACACATCAAGAAGGCCTTAGTTGGTGTTCTTAGTAGTCTAAGAACTGATTCTTATGACATTTTGTAAGCACTGTACTATATGTACTTCCAGGCTTAGATTTTGTGAAGCCATAAGAGTTGATTACCACCTCCTAACTCATTAGATACCAGTCTATAATAAATCTCCTGAACTACAACAAGGCTAGCAGCAGGAAGAAATGTGGCAAATGTCGACTTATCTTTCTAAAAGGAACAAAATGTGAGCCACTGAGGGAGGTTACCTTAAAGTAAAGAATTTCATGATAACAAAGCATATAGAGACTGTTGTCTATAGCTTTAATTTTTAAGAAGATTAAAGGATGACTGTATCTAGGTATTCTAAGAAAAGTAGAAATCCCCTTTAAGTATAAATATGAGAACATTTCAAGTATAGAAATGAAACATTTGGCACAAAGAAATAAAAATGGATACAGTGGTTGAAATAGGTAATTAAACAAGAGAGAATTACAAACCAATGCCGGTTTCATACTTACTAGCAGAAACATTTAATGAATGGGACTCTCGTCCCAATTTGTTTTCAGCACTGCAGATAATAGTGACGTTCTCTTCTGGGGAAATTATAATTTTAGCAGAATATTTTCCATTACTTAACATGGTCTCTTCTGTCTGCAATAAGAGAAATACAGTAAAGTCAGCTCTTGCTTTCTCTGCGAATGATGCACAATACATTAAACACAGTGACAGATGAAGCCTCATAAAAGTTTATAGCATGTGTGAATCGTGGTCATTCCATCAGTGGAGAAGCTATAACTTGTGTTGCATTCACACTGCAGATTTCACTTTCCAATAAACATAATTGAGGATAGGCCAATTATAGTAATTTAAGGCCGTTGCAGAATTTATATGGGGCCTTTAAGGACAGAGCTTTAAGAGGGTCACTGGTGACTCTAACCTTTGTTTTACATTACATTTTTTAATGGAGCAGAAAATGCAACTGACATGCAATTAACTTAAAAATACTACATTCATAACAAGAGTTTACTTCCTTTCCAATGAGTAGTAAAATACTCAGACATTCTTTATTGTGCACAAAAGCTGGCAGGCCTTCATTTATACATGGCTACACAGTAAAGCACAAAGATTTACCTATTCTGCTTCAGATTTTTGCCACATAGGTGTTTCATAGATGCTACAGCACATTGTCATATAAGTTTAATTATAAAGATTCGAGGAATCAAATCATTACAGAAAAAATAAACGTGAAATTGGAGCAAAGAACCTTCACCCAACTTTGCCCCCCCAAAAATGAACAGAACACAACTATTTTATACCTTTATTTTGTTGCAAGTAAATAGAGTATATTTGGCAAGTGGTCCTATAAACATTTAAGACCTCGGTCATGAAAATGCCAGCAAGCTCAGGGAAGTGCACAGGGATATGCCTGTAATGGCATGACTTCCTTGGCACAGCGGAGGCTCGAAATGTGTCCCATTGTTCCTGTTGAGCCCTCCAGCATCTGTAAGTAAGAAGTGATCTCATCCCTAACCAGGAAGTGAGCTCATCCTAGAAAACACATGGCCCTGAAAGATCAATCCTTGTAAACCTCTTTTAATGCGAGTAACTTGCCGGTTTTGTTTTATGCCATTCCATATTATTTAACCATCTACAGTACCCTAATTTGTTGTACTAGGTTTTTTGCCTCGTGTCCTTGTTCTTTTTTGTCTGTTGCAGGGGGCCACACTCCTCCATTTTGAGAGCTGCACACCTACACACAACTTAAACACCCACCCCCTCATACTGACCCCATTTTACTCTGCAATCTTTGCCCTGGCCCCATACACCTACTGAGGGCCCTTCTGGTCACAGAAATCACTGTAACTGTGTAATCACTGCCGACGGTTGTGCGCAACTATTATCTTTCACAGCTGAGAACTAACAGAATGAAAGGACAACAACAACAACATGCATGACTTACTTTGTTCAAGTATAAATCATTGCCCAATCTGACACATTGCACTTCTGGCTTTGGAAAGCCATCAACTTCATATAAAATCGTTTTTGACCTTCCATCAGCACTTGTTTTTTTAGAGAGTTTGATCCGTGGCTTTCCTGAAAAGGCAAATTCAAACGATGCATTAACACATAATAGCAATCACACATGTCTTGCATGGATAGATGATTATATTGCTGTTTGGATTTTGATGAGCACAATATTTTAACCCTGAGGTTTACTAACCTTCCACAGTAAGTCTTAGTGTCTTCTTTCTTCTCAGACCATCAACTTCCATAAGACTGGTCTCGCATTCATAAACACCTGAATCTCTGTATTGTAGATTTGTGAATGATGGCTGTGAAAGAATTTTTTGGTTCTGGCAAAGAAAAAAAAAACGTTTAGTTTAAGGTTTTCGGATTTCTATGTTGTGGTTATATATATATATATATATATATATATAAATGGGCAAGGGGAATGTTGAACAGCCTAAATATCTTTCCTTATATTAAAGCTCTATAATAGACGGGCTTTTATTTTGAAAAAAGGAAGACCCTTCAAAACCCAAGGTGGGTGAGAAGTGGCAGAATCTTATTTTCTGTTCCAGGTTTGTACTTATTTATATTTCCAAGCAGTTTATGGTTGGATTCACATGGACTGTTGGGTACAATTTGTATAGCCAGGGCAGTTGAACATAGGGACAAAATTGTGGATTGACAGTTGTCCACACAAATTTACAACCACTTGAAGCATTTTAATTAAAAAGTTACTTGATTTATAAGAATGTTGGGTCTGGTATAAAAAGTCAGGTATTTATACTGTAGATTAAAAGCATGTCTGTACAAGGCGTGGCAGAATTTTTGCAGAATAAATATAACAGGAATTATAATTATTCTAATAATAAAATAGACTTACTTTCATCCATGTGACTGAAACATTTTTACTAGCAGAAGGAATGCATGACACTGAAAGACTATCTCCAACTTGTTTAGTAACATCTCCACTGGGCGTTAGTGACAAATCCAAATCTAAAATGGAGAAAAAAAAAAAAAAAAAAAAAAAAAAAAAAAGAAGAAGGTATTTATAAGCAAATCAGATCCATTCTAAAATAACCAATGTTCCAAATTGCACAAAGTAAAATAATCCAAAAGCACAGCATGAAATTAACTATGGCAGCCAACATGTTGGAAGACCTACATCACACAATTTCCACTGAACTATTCTGAAATATAAACATTTGTTTTGAAATACTATTGCTGCAAGAAAGATCTGTTGTATGGGTACATAAGAAAAACACATCGTCATTCAGAGGTGTGTTTTGACTTGGCTGGATGTCTTGATTATTAATGGCATGTACTTGGGAACAGTCATGGGAGTGGAAATACCCTGCCCTACATTTAGAGCCTTTGTAATTGATGAGCTTCCCATAAAAGGCTAGGTAGATAAAAGGGCTGTCCGGTCTGATGCTCAGAGTTCCAGGTCACCGACTCTCTTTGTTTATATTACAAAAGACAGACTACATTTTAGACTATAAACATCTTTGCGTTGTCAAAACGTTCTCATCCCTTACTTATAGCCCTTTATTTCACAAGCCACATGACTTTTGACACATGACAATTGTTTAACCTGCTGAATTAAGGCCTTTTGTATTTTTTAATTATATTCGTGACATTGACGTACAACTTAAAGATGCATTTTTTGGTGAGGGGTTAGAGCTGTAACCACTGTAATTTCCTTTGCTGCCTATGCCCCTGTTGTGAAAATAATCTCCAGATGCCCCGATCACCATTCTAACTAGAAACGAAAGGGCAAAACTAAAATTCCGGATTGTTACCAGAACAGAAATAAAAGGTAACATTTTCCATTCCGGTCACTTGTTATTTTAAACGTTAAAGAGGTGATTTCCCCAATGTTGAAAAATCTTTTACAAAACCTAAGGGTTATAAATGTTAATGTTTGTTCATACTTTATAACTATACAACAACCAGAAATTCTAAACTGTTCATGTACTCCCCAACCATTGTTTAACAGAAAGAGAATAACTTAGTTATACAAACTAAAGATAATATCATTTATGAGGCATTAGATAATCTATCATGTTCTCAAAAAACACAAGTGTCATTGTGACATAAGAACATTGTGTATTCCAAGCCCGAATAAAGAATTGTGTTATCTTTGCAGTACCGGTTTCCTAAATCGCTCAGATTAACATTTTTATAGCTCAAAGCAATAGATGCCCAGAATTGAAAGGTGCATAATTTCGGCTTATTTTTACTTAGTTCCCTAAATAGAAAACATCCCATATTTAACATGTCATTACTTCAATGTACCCTAGATTTCAGGATTTAGCTAGGCCGATTTAAAAAAAAAAAAAAAAAAAAAAAAGTAGATTCACACGCTATATATTCTGACATTTCATAAAGCACATGAAGATCTAATGTCTACTAGCTACAAGATAAAATGAATGGCATGTCATCAGCAAAGACTATTTTGGGAAAGTTTGGAGGGGTTGAAAAAGCATATGCATTCACTACTGCTTCTTTACTGATAAGCAGATGCTGTGTATGCTCTGCAACATCTCTCTGAATCTTTCCATAGGCATCTAAGGAAACCATTCTTGCTTAGAGACCTGTCCACAAACAGCTGATAGCTGTATCTGTGTTGGCAGATTTCTACAGATAAGCTATGTGTACTTGTGAAAGCACTAGAATAAGAGGCAACTTGCATTCCTCAATGTGTGCAGTATCTATAGCTAGGCTTTAAGGACCAATTGCAGAATAAAATGATATCCAAGAAAGCTGGACTGCCATACAAAACCTTGCGGTGCATCTCACAAATGAGAAGCCCAGTGTGTGGTGGGCGAGCCCTTCTACAGTTGTCAAGAAGTGGCCAACCAGATAAAGTACGGTAACTTAATGTCAAACCCAATATTAGTTCTGATATACAGGTTTACTTACAATGAACGGTTACCATTGTTGAAGCAATCATGATTTTATTCAACAATGAACATTTATAATCTCCAGTTGCATTTCTTTTAATATCCGTTATGTGGTAGGCACTTGAACTGCGTATCCCTTCTTCCTGACCCTAGGGGAAACAACAAAAACCCAACAAAACATTCATTACATACAAGCTTATTAACGGAGTGAAAGTCCTAAGAGAAACCAAAGACTTAAAGTGGACTTAAACTGATTTGGCATCTTATAGGGAACATTTAGAAATGTTAAGCAGTTCCATGACAAGCCCTTCAGACTTCTAGCTGTACATGTGCAGTGTAAGATTATCATTAAGGCATGAGATTTAATCCGGCCATACACAGGTACATTTTTCTTTTTAAGTGACTTACATAAAAAAGTATCAATCCTTAATATTAGATTGACAGTCGATAATTTTTTGCATACACAAGTGGTTACGGCACAGGAGAGTGAATTTTACCAAATGCTTTAATCTTTAGTACATAGGATAAAAATCACTTTTGTTCCAGGGCATGATTTGGCAGCTTAGCTATTTGCTGGTATGTAAGGGAGGGTTAAAATATACCAATACAGTATAAACTAGCTTTGTGGAGGAGGTAATATACATAGACACCCATTCTGTAGGCTTGATGATTTTACCTGCCAACTGAAAACAATATATCTGCATACATAACATTAAAGAAAACAGAAAGGGTTGGCAACAGCTTCACCTATCTCCAGACTATTAAATCTTTAAATCTGTTGCTATGGATCTAATTTTACACTATTAGTTATCCTCGCAATGGCTGAAATAATGGATAATATATTTTACAATTGCTAAAACTCACCCTGAAAAGAAGTGTAGAAATGAATAGCGGTTACATGTACCACACACATAGCCTAGGCAGGTGACACATGACCATAGGAGGTACCATGCCTTCCATCAAAAAAAGCCATTAGCCTTAAGCTAGACTAAACTACTGAAATATTATACAAGTTCTGGAATTAAGACAGTTTTTTACTTTTAATTTTTTATACAACCACTTGCCATTTTATCTATTTTTATTGTGATAGATGTACAATGACTCGTTTCCATGTACATTATCATCTCCTTACATGGCAATGACATATAAGATGAGGACATAGGATATCCAACCTTCCTTCCAAACACTAGCAAGAATCTGTTAGCTTGAACCAAATGGCCATAGATTTTGTAACTGCTTATGTGCACAGAAGTAACACCACACAATTCTGTCTGCATTCCATAACAATTACAAGATACAGAAAAAAGAAACTCACCGGTAGGTAAAACAAAAATTCCTCTGGAGGTGGATTGCCATTTCCAATACATTTCAATGTGATGTTATCACCCTCTTTTATTGTTTTTTTGGGTGACTGTACATGAATTGTCACCTTCTCTGTAGGGTCTGTGACAAAAATATATAAATGTTAAAAGCACACAACAAATTATGGAACTGCAGATTATTTGTACAATTTGTAAGCAGTGGAGGTCATTGTTGTCTTTGTTGCATCTTTATACAGGATTGCAAGACAATGGCAAGAGGTACCATCCACACATTTATTGTACCCAATTTATCTACAGTGCTGGGTGGTGCTGGAGTCGATCGGAGGGTGCAGCAGACCGCTTTCAGGACCACGTTTTGCAAACAAACTTTGGAAACGATGGGTTCGTCTCCAACGCAAGGGGGGGGGGGGGGGGGGGGTTAATGATTCAACATTTCTACCTACCAATGGCTACTTTATATGGTAACTGACCAATGTTGTTGTCTTAGTATTGTCACCATTGCAGTAGGAATAAGTATTTTGTTATCTTCTTGACCCTCTGCTATGAGATCACCCTCACCACAATCAATTGAAAGCATAGAAGAAAGCATTTTCGTGCATTCTCTAAAGTAAGTCAAAAGGAGAGCCATGGCCATAAAATCAGTTACAGGAGCTAGTTACAATTGTTTTACAAGAAGCCAATGACTGAATTAAACTGCACTGACAATTAAAAATAATAAAACATTATGCACAGGCTGAGAGCATTATTTTACAACTCCCACAACTCCTCCATGGTCTATATGCCCGTTATTGATACTCTGCAGTTATTGGGAAAAAGTTGTCTTTTAAGAAAATTCTGGCCGAACGCTCAAAAGCGTATGTATAGGAAAACTGAACATAATTCCAGTTGCAAAGCAATAAGGTGGTGAGATATCCTCATCTTCAAAACGATGATTAAGCAATATTGATCAATTTTTCTTTTTTTTTTCTTTTTTAAAGGATTTAATTTGAACTTTAGAACAAAGCTGACAAAACCAACTTACAGTAAATATCGAACACAGCTGGATCAGATTCCATTGTTGCTGCTCCATCTGGCATGTAATAGGTCACTGCACATGAAAACTGTGCATCTATATCTTCTTTTGTTGACATGTACTGCAATGTTGAATGAACGTTATGAAGGCCGCTTGTTGAGTTTTTCTCTTTCTTTGTCTCCACATTTACAACTATATTAAAGAACACAAACAATGACCAATAGGGAATAATAAAAAAAAAATGTCTGTCTCATTTTCAATCTAACATCTTGGAATCCTGCTACTTAATCTACATGAGTGTTGGTCTCTTTTGTTGTTGATCTAACTACAATAAGCGCAAAACATGTTTGAAATTATGGAAAGCACCTATTTAGCCAAAATAGGAGAGATGATAAACATAGCGCAGTGTGGGCCTCAAACACATTATATATATATATATATATATATATATATATATATATATATATATACACACACACATACACAAACACACATACACTATATATATACACACACACACATTATATATACAAACATACATATACACACATACATATATATATACATACACACATTTTTATTTTAAAAGCCCAATATATTCCCCATTTTTCTTTGAACCCTGGAACTCGTTTGATGTTGCAGAGAGAAAAACATTAAACTTTAGTTAGGTTACTACACATAATGCGTATTGTGACCTTGCAGTCAGAAAATGCACATAGCTTCAGAACACATTTCTTTTGAAGCCAAATAAAACAATATGACAGTATGGATGTGAACAAACATAATACAACATTAAACGTTAAAAATTAATAAATGTGTCAACAATAAATAGTATGCACATCTTTTCTGGTGTATTAGGACGACCATTGAAGAGATGTCTTGACTTAACGTTAATATGCAAGAACAAAAATGACGAGAACACTCCAGCAGAAATTCAGACAAACAAAAGATAATTAAAATATAAAATTAGCTTCATATAGTCTCCTGCACCACATGGCTCTTAAGACTACAAGATGGAAGGACAATATTTTGACGGCAGTGCACATTGAACAAGACACAAGACAAGTAAGCGCATAGTCCAACACTGTGAAGTTCTTTCTTTTCCTGATAAATGAACATACTATTACAGTATACAGTAAGACAACTATTTAAGCTTGCCATTCAGAATAGAAATGCACCATCACATCAAAATAAAGTTATCTTCTCAGGAGTCGAATAGAACACTTGCTTATGTAGGAAAACTACTGTTACATCTGTGAGTAATTAAAAAGCAATAAAGATACACTTGCCATTTCTTTTTTATTAACTTAGTTCTGCTTACTTTGTCTGAAGACATTTAAGCAAACTTGCTGTGCAGGGAGATTTTTATCATCCCTATTTCTCCAGGCAATTGACAAAACCATTAAACCAGTTTCTCACTTTATTCTATTAACTAAAGGCTGTCCATTGTATTAATTATTGCTGATTGAGTGTGGTTTAATTAATAAAATATAACAACCTGTTTGGGGATTTAAGCTGTGCATCAAGACAAAATGTACGTTTTTGCTTAAGTTTTTTTTGGTAACCTTTCTTGGTCACCCTGACAATGGGTAGAACGACCAGCTGGATATAAAAAACGTGTTTTGCTAGTACTGACGGAATAATCCACTAGCTTTATGATTGGTCAACCCCGCACTTGAAAAACAAGTTTATGTTAGGTGTCTGGAGATGTTTGGATAAATAAGTCAGACCTAAACTTGATACATGGGTGACATGAGCCCACAGACGAATGAGTGTGCAATTTTTCATGAACATGAAAACAATTGCAGACAATTTATATATTGTTTGTTTAATAAACTACTTCTATCTGCTCCCTTGATTAGATCTTCTTGCCATTTCAGGTTAAGTACCAGAAGTCAGAAGCTACAGGAACTCTAAAAGTTTGACACTTCATACAAACATAAGAATGATAAGAATGAGGAAAGCCAGACATTTCAAATGGACTAAACTCCATTCCTATCAATGTATGGCATTGGAAAAATCTAGGATTATACAATGGCCAGAGAAGTTTAGAACAACATTGCACACCTGTGCTCTCATTGTGCTCACTGTGTTAACACTGTTGCTAAGACAGATTGCAACACAATAACAGGAAAGAAAGAGTGTGTTGGAAGCATCAAAGATCAAAGTCTATGGAGAGAAATCGGGAAAGACAAACAAGCAATCTCTAAGTAGCATTTTAGGGGAAGAGTCCTCTGCAGTTTACAGCCAGTATAAAAAAGGGGGTAATAACTGGGTAGCCAGTTTATAATAGTTCACATAAACATTTTTGGAGTTTGCCAATACATGACAGTTATATTTAAAAACATTTTAGATGAAAGCCAGCCATACAATATTTGATTTCTTTTGTTTGATCAAAATCTATTGTTTTATAATTAAAGTGATAAGATTTTTTATTTTTAAAACCTAACATCTTATTGAATATAAAACATCTGAAATGTTAAAAAATTTTAGTCGACTGTTTGTACATTGAATGTATATCGAATATGTTATGATTTCTTTAGTTTATTTTATATTTGAAAGATAACGACATTCGATTGCATAATTTGATTTTTAATTCGACATCCTATTGTCAAGCTATCAGAAATCTACCCATGTATGGCCACCTTAAAGCAGGGTACAGACCTGCAGATATGGGCCGGATCAATGGCCGGTTCGTGCGCCGTGCGCGCTCACGGCCATCTATCTGGCCCATATAATTTGCCGCTATCGCTGTTTGAGTGGGACAAATCAATCCCGCTCGAAAACAGCCATATCGGACATGACCGTAAATATGGCCGATGTCCGTTGCTTTGCTTAGAGACTGCTGGTCTCCAGGCAAAGCTTCAGCTGAGCTGGGGTGAGCAGAGCTGTCTCTCCCTGGCTCCTCCGATATCTGACAGCAGCGTGATGACGTCATCACGCTGCTGCAGGGTACATCGGATGGCTCAAATATCGAGCCATCTGTACCCTGCTTAAAAGCTCTTGCTTCCCTTAAAAAACTGAAGTCATACAGGGTATAAAGCTGTCAGGGGAGAGGAGTGAAAGCAATTTAAAATTGTGTAGAGGTACGAATTTGCAGTGAAAGGGGTAGTATCTTGTTACCTTTGGACTGATTGAAAGCATTGCTGAGCCGAACAGCAGTTCTCCACGTCTCAATTTAAAAGGCCCTCACATATTTTATTGCAAGAAAATAATGCATAAAAAAATCTTCGGTTGTAATTAATGTATATTTTGGGGCTTTAAGACACAACCAAGGCGCGCCTTTGCACAACCAAGATGCACTTATATTCCGATTGCGCGACCACCCACGCCCCCACTAGGCAGGGAAACAATTACAGGTCTGTATGAGAGCAGACCAGATGGCCATCTCCAGCTGCCATAGCTCTATATGTGCTCAGAATTAAGCTGCAGCTTACATACCGACCTGTAGATAAATGATCCATGAATGGATAGATTGTCTCTCTGCAGATGTCTGTATGAGAGCAGCTGCTAAAGTCCTCTCCCATACAGCTCTGCAGAACAGGACCAAGAGACAGAGCTGCAGCTACCACACATTTTTAACGGGATGAAACGCGTGCGTCCTATACAGACGGAAATTACGGAACTTAGGTGTGGCTTTTGTGTTTAATCTTCGCAATGTTTTTCTAAAATTAAAGCTTTGTACACTCCTCCAGTAGAAGTGGTGCTCTACCATTACACATTAATTGCATTAAGAACAGGTAAGGAAATTATTCGATTTGTTTTTTGCTATCAAGTCAGAAGAGCCTACATGCAAATCATTACAAAGCTTACAGTCAAAGATAGAATGGCAGATTGATCTCCTTTGCCTACAGAATGCTTCTGTCCTCCACAAAAGTCGATGTTAATGTTTGTACAATCAAATTAATGTATATGCAGCAAAGAAACACAGGAAATTCTAGCACTATTCATTTCCTGCCTTGGAGCTGTTCTTTATAATAGGGGTAACAGTATCTGAGCAGAGAACGCTTCATCTTCAGACTGCAAGAACAAAACCTTATGATATGGACATTTGCAAAACATTGATCTTCAACAAATAAGCTCTCTGTCAAAAACCAATATCTGAGCTCCTAGGCAAACCACTGATTTATTTTTAAAATGTTCAATCTTCTGAAGTCACTGGTAAGATTCAGAATCAATCACAGAAAGAAGAGACACTAAACAGACTTTTACTCTCACTAATAAATTACTTTCTTTGGGGTAAATAAATATGAGTATAGCAATATGCAAAAAAACTGAATTTGTTGTTACAACAGAGAATTCACTCATACCTGAAATTTTTCATACAAACTTAAACTTTACCTGAACTGATAGATTGTGTAACGTGCCAATGCATAAAATATTCATCCTTTTCTAATATTAATATTGCACTCCGTAGTGCAATTTTAAGTTACAAGCCCAGAGAGACCTCTACTTTAACAAAAGAGAAATTCTCTTTCTACAAAGAATAAAAGCCTTTTGACACTGAAGGTTGGATCGAGGGAAAAAAACAGCCAAAAACAAAGAGGGCCAGATGTAGGAATACTTCCTTTTGCAGTAAAAGGGTTACAAAAAAATGTATCGATTTCAAAAGGTGGTGGCTCCAATCTCTCCCTTCAACAGCTACAGCCTATAGGCAATATCTTTACATATCATTTCTAATTTCTAGGCCCTATGTCAATACTATGTCGCTTATAATTTTATGGCTTAGTAGATGAATACACAGTACACAGTGGCAGACAAGGAATAAAACACACCAAGACATGTATAAGAAGATTATGGTTTGCCAGTTGTAGATGTTCATGGGTAAATCACTGAATAATAAAGTGCAATATACACAGAAAATGATATCACACTGAGTACTTCAGCCTATTGTCCCTGCAGGTTCAAAATTCTGGAAACCTAATATGTATTTTGTTATTACAAACTTCCAAAAAGCTTGGTTTTTACATGCAGTTTGTAAACATAAAGCTCTTTTTGTTAAGCAAACCTCCCTGGTAATCATGCTATTCACTTGGGTCTACCTCACCCTCTGCAACCATGCTCTGCAGGCTGACATAACCTCTAAAAGGTTGCCACGTCTGAGCATGTGCAGTTATCCACTTCATTAGGCTGAGTTTCCACCTGAGCGGAAGCCCGCGGTGCGGCTGCCGCCGCTAAGGTCCGCCGCCGCTAAGAACCGCATCTCATGCGGTTTCTAGCGGCGGCCATTCATCCCTATGGCCGCGGTCAGTGCTGGGCGGCCGCGGAATTGCGCGGGCGGCCGCCTAAAAACTCGGTCGACCGAGTTTTTAGGCGGCCGTCCGCGCGATTCCGCGGACAGGGGACCAGCGCCATTGAAGTGAATGGGCGCGGATGCAGCCGCGCCGCGGGCTTCCGCTTCTAGTGGAAACAAGCCCTAACTTGGTATGTTTCCTTTTTTCTCCCCATTTACAGAGGTCATGCAGATGCCCCAATTCTGCATTAAACAGCGACATTGGATGTCACTTAACCTGTTAATACCAAGGCCCTCCTCCAAACACAGTCCTTACAGTTATAAAAAGGATATGGGTCCCATTGCCAGAACAAAAACTGCACATAGTACACAGTTATACACTAAAATAGAGTGATTTAGAATTATTTTGGATTTAGCTTTAGATGGGATTACTAACACATTGTAATTCCAGCCATCTAGATTAAGTACATATTTGCCTTATAGCATGTTAAATGTTGCAGGACCCCTGAGGCACACTACTATATGAATGAAGCAGAATATGAGGCCCACCATCAGAAAAGGTAAATTTTTGAACCAAAATGAATGAAATCATATTTTTTTCTTTAATAGGCAAAAAATTTTTTTTCAATTCAATGTAAAAGCTTAGGACAGACATTATAACATTTAACCAATGAGACAACAGAACCACAAAAACAAAGAAATGCGACACATACCTCCATCTACTGGCAAAAGGACTTGGTCGTTTCTGTACCATGTAATATTGCCATCTGGATAGCTGTCTTTTGCAACACACTCTCCAACCTGCAACAATAAAAACACAAGTGCTGATTCAACAACGTACACAGAAAGGAACCACTTCTATTTAATTGCAATATCTGGAGATGCTGCAGTACACAAAAAATACACAAGATGTTGTCAGATAATGATTATTTTTATTGGCTTACCAGGTTAAGCTGTCCCGTTTCCAAAAACATTGGCGCGTTTATAATCTCAGGTTTTGAAGGTGGCTCTGTTACAGAAAAGAACATGCTCTAATTATATTACATTTGTTATAAAAAATAATATAGCATGACATATATAATAAAAATCTTTCTATTTTAATACTTACAATTACTTCAGATATAAATAACCAAATCCTGTCATATTAGATTACAAAACGGAGAAGATTTAACTTGTGAACTGTGATTTAAACATTCCCATTTAGTCTAACACTTAGACTTTAATGGTTGACAGGTAACACTCACTTCTCATAAATTATGATTGCATGGATCATGGAGTCTATGTATGAATGTATATACATAGATCATAGCCCACATTTTCTCTAAAAGAAAAGAGTGGCTACCTTTTTATGTAAAAGCTTTTTTTTGTTATCATCTAATTATTGTTGGTAATTAAAGTGACTTTAAAAACATAATAACGAAGCTTCAGCATAATACCAAGAAACATTTGTGTGACGATTGCATCAATTAATATTTGCAAATGTTTCAACAGAAAACTTTGTACCTGAAGAGATCTGCCAAAATCTTAATTAAGCAAATACATTCTGCAGGAAATCCAAACAAAATCTTTTATATCTCTATATGCCCACCACTGCCTCAGGAGAGCAAGGGGATTGTAATATAGGCCTTCTGAGCATGATATTCACTAAGCTAAGTGAAAAGGCTTATGTTGAATCAATAGGCCCATAATAAAAAATTGGCTGTCGAAGACCAAACAGCTAGAGGAGCCTAAACTGAAGTTGTGACTAGCTTAATTAAAACATTTCTCTGAGGGTCTACGCCATGTTTTATCAGCTTATCAGGGTTTAGAAAACTGAAAAAAAGAACAGGGAGGAGCATAGAAAGTGAAACTGCTGAACAAACTCAACAACGTTAAAGCCTTTGCTGTGAACTACAAAGCTGAATTGCGCCATAGTTTATCAGCTACATGGTCTGGCCATTGATTGATATAATAAAAGTAGCCAGTGCCCAGAAAACGTTAGTGCATGTTTTTAGCTTGAAGGTTTAAACAGTAAGGGCCTTCTCACCCCCCTCTTCTAAAACCCTCTTCCTCTCTGTTGATCAATTCTAAAACCTTAACACTTCATTCCTAGAGTCCTTCAATGATATGCATCATGACATCCCTCATGGGATGTATTTAGGGCACAAAAGACTGTCTGCATAAGAGAGAATGGTTGCGTACATGTTATCATTTAAAAAGTCCTGCACTTGCTTTAAAATGTCAAGAATGTTTATTTTTGAATTTGACCGGTATACCAGGTAACACTCATAATCCTCTTTTGCAACTTGGCTCCTACTTCTGACACATTTACCCCATATATTGGGCCTAATCTTTGAGTATGGGTGTATGGGTGAAATCTCTCAGATGAGGAGCCAAGTGCCAGGAAAGGGCGATATTGTACATTACCTGTTATATTTATTGAATTCAAGAATTACGATTCTTAGAATTTTAAACTGAGTGCAGGACCTTTATAAAATACTGGGCTGATTGATTGAGGCAGAGACACGCCTACTGGTTCACTAGACACCATTTTTTCCCAGCAGTTTGCAGGGCTGTGTGTGGAGATTCAAATGGAAGTGGTGATTGAAGATGGACAATTGTTTTTACATCTTTCAGATGGTGTTAATAAATAAACACTGTTTTGTTAAAGGATTTCTGAACAATTTTGCAAAAAGGAACTGTGGTAACTGTTTGAGGTTTTTAATGTATATTTACTTCAACCAAGACTTCACAGCAAGCCTCAGTGACAAGAAAATAAGTCAGCTTGTTGCTAAGAAGGTGTACAGGAGACCACACTTGCATACAATTCTAAACTGTCAAATTGATAGCCACTGCTGTGTAAACAAAGCTGATATAGAAATGGTTCCATTAAAGGAGACACAGCATTTATAAACATAATTCAGTTGTTATAAACAAAAGATAAGTTGTAGTAACTGGTATATTTCTTTCTGCAGATAAATGGAAAAGGAGTATAAATTATAGTTAAAGCAACCTGACTGAACATTTTTCCTTCTTTCTTATTGTCTTCTGATCCTCTGAATAATTTACAGGTGATTTTTATTTTCCTTGATTTCTAAGTTTGTAATACATTTTAAAAGGGAGGACAAATTATACAATAAAACATACACAAATAATTGTTTTTGTATTAAAAACATTTAATATTTATTTACGCTTATAGACTATTAACCAGCTATCTTACTAGCTGTGTTTTAATTTTACTGTTCCTTTTGCAACAAGTGTCAATGGATGGTAAAATGGATGGTATTTTTTAAGGCTTGTAGTGTTGGATGGTACAAAATATAAGATCATAGCTAGTGAACCTCCATAAAACCAAATACAAAGAGGTGTAGGTTTGTTTATTGCAATGAGGGAAACCAATATAAAAAAACATATAAAGCATATAAAAAAACTGTAAAAAAAAAAAAAAAAGGAAAATACCAGTTTTAAAAAAAATAAGAATTGCCAATTGCCTTCTATTATTGGCTTCAATAGGGCAGGTTGAAGGTAAAAAGAAAAAAAAAATTATAAATAAATAAAAAACGTACCCGGTAAAAGTGTTAAAATCCAGTGACGCTCCACCCTCCTGGCGACGTACCACCGTGGCACACACAAGGGGACATGGAAGGCTAGATGCCACTGTTGATGTCTACCTTCCCATGTCCCTCTGTGCTGCAGCCAGGCACATCTGAATTGGGTGAAGCAGAGGAAAGTCACCAGATTCAGATCCCAATTGGTTGGGGGAGCAAGACAGGGAGAGTCTCCAGCCTGGAGGATCGGATATTTATATATAAATAAATATATATATATATATATATATATATATATATATATATATAATATGTTGTATAATGACACAGCTAGTAACTAGAAAGTCACCTTTGCCAGCAATAATTTTAAATCTTATTTCAGTATAGCACATTATGGTAAAAGACTAAATACATTTGTAAATAAGCTACCTGAAGAAAAAGCATAGATAAAAAATAATATATTAGAAGTAACAATAGAGGGTTACTTACTGTATACTTTGATTAATGTAGGCTCTTCAAAAACATTTTCTGCGGTTATGAGCATGCATACAAATCTCTTTTCATCACTAATCCTTGCATTAGAAATAGACAATGTGTAGTTCTCTGACAGGTTCAGGCGACCATTGTACTCTGTTACTTCATCATAATTGAATGATTTTTTCACCGCAGACCGAGAAGCCACAAAAACCGCAGTTCCATCTGGCTTTTCCTAAACACAAGTATATTGAATTTTAAATTATATAAAAAAACACATTGTTTTAGTTATCAGATAAATTCACATAGTATACTCATATGTAATGTCTGTGTATTTATATGTAAGGTCTAAAGCTAGCCACACATGGTTTAATTGACTGTACAATCAATGTAATTCAATCAATTTTTTTAGTTGATTTATTGAAAATTGAAGCATGTCCACATGGTACGATCGTTGAAATTCGATTTTAATTGTAATTTTTCTCGATCGAAATTTGATCGGACCAGTTGGAAAATTTTGATTGATTGTCCCCACATTGTGTCTAATTTTTTGTACTGTTGTTTGACCTGTCCAATTGAGATTCGATTCAATCAATTAGCATACTGTAACTTCTGAGAGGAGGGAAATGCAATACAGTCATTTAAACCATGCAAGCATGCATTGTAATGGCGATTGTAATGGTGATCTAATGGCGATTGTAATGGTGATCTAATGGCGATTGTAAAGGTGATCTAATGGCGATGTAATGGCGAACATCAATGGTCCCTTTTTGATCACTCTGTGACAATCGCTTTTTGATTACTCTACGTTTAAAAACGATTAAATTCAATCGAAGTCGGGCTTTGATTGCATACTCAATGTGGTGTGTACTTCGATTCAATTACAAATTGACAAACGATTAAATGATCGGAAACTTCGATCGAATTGATGATCGATTTGATGTCAATTGAACCATGTATGGCTAGTTTAAGTTTTTTAAAGTAATCCTTCTGTAATACCCTGTAAAAAAAAAATTATAATAATCTGAAGGCGGTAGTAGTATAAGCGGACAGGTGCAAAGTGGTGACCAGTGACTTATTGTTTTGTTGCTTCTTAATTCTCCAACCAGACAGGAGCATCATTCTTAACTTATCTACACTTATTAGCCTCACTCAAAAAATAAACCACTGACAAGTATAAAGAACAACATGGATTAAGGTTGAGGGGGTTAGAACAGCTTGGAATAAAAGAAAGACTTTCTCTATTACACTATAGGAATTGGTCTGTGTATGTGTGATGTTTTCTTTGCAATTTGAAAGAAAAAAAAAGGGAAAAAGTCTGTCCTATATAACCTCTTCGCTCTATGGCTGTATGTTTCTAGTGAAATGGATTTAAAAACCTGTTGTACAGAGATATGCAAGACAAATAGTCCCCATATAAAGATTTCAGTTGCCTTCTTGCCTACAGTTTAGCTTGAAGAGGCATGATCCTCATATTACCACCATGATTATCAATGGTGCTGTAATTGCTTTATACTAAGTATAGTATAAAAGTAGATTTCTAGTTCTGATACAGTGGTAAAGAATGACTGTACATAAACGTATACCACACATTTACCCCAAAACAAGGCTAACGTTTTGTGAAGGCCTTTACCAGCTTACTGAACAAGAAAACATTTAATACAGCTTTACCTCCATAAACAACATAATGAACATTTAAGTGAAAGTATAAATGTATACTTACATATTTCCATTTTCCAAAAAGAAGGTCTTCCGTTACACCTTGACCACAAGGTATATGGATTGTTTCTCCATAAATGGCACTAACTGTATTTAATCCAAAACCTACAAATAAAAGAAAATGGTTACACAGGAGAAGAAGCCGGCTAAAGAAGACAAGGAAATGACAATACAGAAATTTACACATAAATAACGTTTTGATTGCAGACCATAACCAAAATATTTAACAAGGTTGGGCATGCAAGTACATGACAATAAGGCTAACTTAAATCATTCCAGTAAGCCTTTCATGTCCTGGGGGTAAAAAAAAAACCTTCATGATCACACATCTGAGAATTGTGGGGTTTTACGTGGCCTGTGTAGATATTTTGTATGGATATTATAGTAAAACAGAATTTATTAAAGTATAAAATAGCTAATTTAGGTAGGCTGTACAGGCTCAAAACTTAAGCCGGCCATATATGGGTTGATTCCAGTCCAATCGATGAACACCCCAATCAGCGTCGTGATGCAACAAAATTCTGAACAATTGTTTGTCCAATCGTTGCGCACCACCTTGGGTAATCGATTCCTTGCCCATATTTTGGATGGGGACCCTCGGTCCACTTCCAAATTAATGGTGATCAAGTAGGGATTTACCAACATGTTGGATCCCTGTTCAGCCGACTCTTCTTTGGAGTGGGATTGATTGCTCTAGGTGGGCTGCATTTGATACCTGAGCAATCCTTGGCTGTGGATGTCTATGGCGATTGATTGCTTGGGAATCGGTCCTTAAGTGTACTTGCCAGTTGCAAACAAAAGTACTTGGATTGTATAAAACAAACAATAAAATTGTCCATTAGGAACAATGCATTCGCTGATCCCAACAAATGGAAAACTGTAACTGCTAGGGACGCATGACATGTCACCAGTGGTGTGCCATGGGTGATGAGGGTGGCAACTGATCGCTCCCCTGCCAACTGTCTGTATAAAATTAACAACTGCTCTCTATAGAAGGCTGTGGCAGCCGTCATGTAACCATATGTCTATAGCAATACAGAATTTAAGTGTATGGGACATGTTCCAGGTCTCAGAAAGATTTATTTACTTCCATATAAAAATGCTAAGCAGACTCTAAGTTGGCATGTCATGATGTTAAGATCACAATGAGTTTTGAGTTCTATTAAAGAATCCAATGTTAAGTAAGCATGACCCAGCAATTAGCAGGGGTTACAGTACTAACTATGCTTGTGGTCTTTTCTTTATAAATCCTAGTATCCATTGATGAAGTTATTTTGCACAAGCATTTCCTAACAAACATGTTATAATTGCTCTTTAAATATTAACTCACCGTCCTGAAAAATGGAAAAATATTTTATACAGAGCTGTGTAGGAAGCAATGTTTATACATGCTTGAGATTTGTCCAAATGATGAGTGATAAAATTTGTTTAAAAGAATTCAAACCAATCTGTCATATAGCTGGTTATGAGTAAAGTGAAATGTAAAAGTATAAAGAAAAACAGCATCAGACTAAGGTTACGACAATAGTAGCAGTAACAGTGGTATGTTCCATTTTTTATTCAGGATTTAGCTGATAATATATGTCTTGCATGTCTAATATATATATATTTAATTATGCAGGAATCATTATTAGCCAAGTGCTCCTCTACTGAAAGTACAGAAAGCAGCATTATTAAGACATGGGGATGATGACATTATTATTATTATTATCATCATTTATTTATATAGCGCCAACATATTACACAGCGCTAGAGATACAAACACAATAACACACAGGTACAGGTATGACATATGAGGAGTAGAGGATGATATACAGTAACACATAACCTCTGCCCAAATAAGAGAGAATACACCAACCATCATGCTGTTGCTTTCTTTGCCCACTTTGGAGCGAAGGGACATTTTTTGTATTACAGTGCATATAAGGCAGCCAGCCCACTTATTCTCTAGTCATCAACACATGAAAAATTGTTTAATATAAGTTTAAATATAAAATTTGGATGCACAACAGTACACCATAGTAAATTATATACCTTATGCCTAGTATCAATAAACTGCATTGTTACCGAAAGAGCGAGGATAACACTCCACAACAAAAAATATATCTAAACAAGTATAAGGACTTCCAACTATTTAGTTGGGATCTTCATAAGTATTCTAACCAATTTCATGCCCTGAATTGAACTTCTCATTATTTACTTTAAACCGCACTAGCTTGTTACCTTGTCTGACTTTAAAAGATATACTCTCATGTAAACGACCAACTGGCATGATTAGGACATCACCCAGCAGCTTATCGGGCTTTCGCTTTTCGGGCTATACCGGTCATGGGGTTGTCTTTAAAGCGACTCGCGAGCACCTGCACAAATTTGAAGGTGTTAGCAGACAGGAGCACCCAGTTGTTTCCCAGGCTGCTGTAGACCGATAGCAGCCTGCGAAATGACCGTCTATATGTAGCCCAAGTCTACCCTTGACATGTCATGTGACATCATCCCCTAAAATGCAATTATATGTGGGGATGCCAAGTGCCTGGGAAACTCTGAACTGAAGGAAAATGGGATAAAGTAACTACTAATACTATTAAACTTAGTAATACTATTAAAAACCTACAATCATTCTATAAAGCAGATTTTACATATTAATGTGGTCATAATGCTAACCTGAGATGCTGCACATAGTTAAGCATCTGCTTCCATAGAACATCTTTACACAAGAGAAACAAGCCAGCGTAGTTTGTAAAGATCAGCTAACTGGATAAATATCACCTTTAATATGTTACAACTGGCTAACAGCATGGGATAAACAGGTCGACTGAATTGTGGAGAGGTCTCCTCAGCATGGTCACAGCACAGGACAAATACTTCTATCATAAGCAACTTCCTGGTAACCACCTAGAAGAACAATGCAATTACAAATGCCCAGATAAAAAGAAACATCCTTGCCGTGTTCCCTTGATCTTTATTAAGATGTTTCGCTTCTCGTTTCATATAAATGTCCCAAGACATTACAGTTGATGGGTTACTTCTGAGTCACAAATGAGTTACATGAGTGACTAATGCCAGCGGAGGTTTAAAACTGTGATCCTGGCAGTGTTTAATCTGGTGGCTGTAACATAATGATCAAAGCTGCTATTTAACAGAAATAGATGGCAGTGTCACAACACACAATGAGCACCACCAAAAGAGCTATGCAAGCTTCTTCTATAATATAGAGATTTCAAATAAAACCATATGCAACTACAACCTGTCTAACCCCATGTTCACAAATTAACAGACTTTAGACTTTGCGATTTAAAGCATATCACTGCTAACCCAACATTAGACAGCTGCCACTTTGGACCTTTGGCCCAAAAAAATGATGACTTCCATATGCTGAACCTCTGACCTGCAATGGATCAGCAATGCTGGACCCCTTGTTCTCACAATCATGGAATATTGACTATTAAACATGCAAAATTACAAGTTCCATTGGACCTATGATATTGTTCTTGTTTTAAGTACACAGCTATTTAATTCAGAACACTCACAGGAAAAAAATCTTTGGGAATAGACAGAAAAAATTTAAATGGTGAATTTTCATTTCTCACATACATGAATACTATGATCATAATCTGCCTGCTAACACAATCAATTTTTTTTTTTTTAACAATGTTGACTTTTCTGTTAAAATCTGAATCTTGACTTTAAACAAGTGCCCTACAGCCAAACGCATGCCTAAGAATTTGAAGCATGTGCTATGTATACCACAGATTACGTACAGCAGAAGGATATAAAGCAATGTAAGAGAGACAGTAGCACAGGAGTCAGGCGTCTCTACAAATTTACCAAGCAATAAACTCACATTTTGGTACCAGCAAACAGCATTGTTTGGGTGATAATAACTTACCCCCTTTCCCCCACCCTCAAATACACAGTAATCTAAGTATTTAGTAGTAGAATGGTGAATGGTAGAAATAATAAAAACTAAAAAAAAGACAGAAATATGGCTTTACTAAACTGATCAAATCAAACAAAACAAATCTGTTTTATGGTTTAATCCATTCATTCTATTATTTTATTAGTGTTACTGCATATGAGGCCATGCTTCTAAAAGTTGACACACCACACACACCCACAATCCCTGAATAACTTAAAGTTCAATGTATCACCCTATTGATTGTAGCCACTGGTGTCTTTGAGCAGGATAAATTCTAATAGAATAGAACCGCTAGAAGAAACTCTATTGAACAGGGAACCAACATGTTGGTAAACTCTGTTTGATTTGTGTTACTTTGGATGGGGATCATGGGTCCCCATCCTAAGTATCGAACAGAATCGAGAGTGCAGAAGTGCTGCGCCTGGATTCTCCACTCAATCGAGGAAGCTCGGGCTGCTCTTGAGGGTTTCTCAAATGCAAGGGCATGGACCCAAGTTAGGGCAGCCTTACAGCAGTTTCTCGTGATTGATATATCCACTTGTTACTGCAGAGACTTACTAAGCAGATAACCTTCTGGGGCATCAGTTTTTATTTCGCTCCCTAAATCGCTTCAGCTATAGACAGAGGTGTCTATTTAGCAGATTACTGTAGCTGCAGCAAAGCTTACAATACCTAAAAATATTTTTATATGTGGTATTGTCTTTATTGAAAATAACATTTACATTTTCTAGCGGTTCCATTCGATTTCTTTCCTTTTGTTTTCTTAATTTTTTTTTTTTGCTCTTATTGATATTTGTTTTACTTTTAGTGCCCTAATTTAAAAAAAGTAAATAAATAACAAACCTGATATTTATAAAGACAGATATTTCTTCAAGTGTCTAAAATAAAACCATCAATAGTCAAAGTAATAAAATGCATTTTAGTACTTGTGTTATATAACATTTATATTATTTATTATGAATAAGTCAAACTTGGCATATGAATAATAAAAAGCACAGTCATGGGCTTCAATTAGAAAAATCTAATCCTAACTTTGTTTTTAAAAGGTCAGGACCGAACATCTTTTTACCTTACACCAAACTGCTTATACAACAACCACTGACAAACTTCATTTTACATGTAGTTTTTATTAGAAGTATCCACTGTAAATATAGAGAAAAAGGAGATATGCCCACTTTAATGTAAGGCAACAGGATGTAAAATATAACATCATTAGAAGAGTAAAGTGGCATTCAGGGGCGGACATCAGCAAGTGTGAAAAGGATAGTTTTAGAGTTTGGTGGTCTTAAGTATTCTGTTGCGTTAACATCATGACAAGGAGGAAAACACTAATGGTCCCCATACACCATGTATGAGGGACTTTCCAAACCATCAAGTCCACCTGTGTTCCATTGCAGAGGACTTATGAAAGGTTATATTTCAAACAATCTGAAACCTTATATTAAATAGGATATTCTCGTGTGGAAAATGTTCAAGCCTTCCCAGTAGACGTCACAGCAATTCAATAGTAGACAGGGTTCAGTAGAGTAAGTCAAGCCTCTATATTTGTAAGACTTATGGATAAGTCTGCATGTGGAAGATGGCACAAGAATATTTGCTGTCTAAATGCACTATAATCTAGATATGTTTGAACAATGCTGTCCTACCTTTGTGACGACAATTAACAATGGTTCTATTCCAATACGACGGTGTCCACCACAAAAAAAACTAATTTTATTGAGACAAAGTGGGGGTGGAAGAATATGACTACACAACACTCAGCTAGGGGGGCAGTGGAGGTGGCGCATTGACCCTCTATGTCAGGATCTCATTAATATAGGGGGTACTGCAAGGTTTGAGAACCACTGGTCTACACAGAGCTCTGACCTCAACCTAATTAAACTCCTTTAAGATGAACATGAACAGCACATGACCCCAAAAATGTTAATAGATATTCCAACCAAAACACTGTAAAATCTGTGGGACACCCTGCCTATAGCGAGAAAGCCTTTGTGACATCACATAGGAGACCAACTTATGTATTTCAATAATTTAGGATACACAGTATCTTATTACATTGCTTAGTTTCAATTTCCGGGATTCCCACATGTTTATATTATTTTAAAAGTGTAGCCACCATAAGAATCCAGAGATTATTTTCTAGGTGAAAATAAATGAAAAACATTCCTAAATATGAACACTAATGTGAACTCTAGCATTTAGGGACTAGTAAGCAGCAAGCAATTACACTTTTAGCTTTTGGTTTCAGATACGCTGTGTCTACATGCAGTATCTCAGATTAAGCAGACAAACATTTATTTAATGATTAAATGTTTCATTATGCTGTTGTTGTACTTTTTGCAATTTTAAATAAATAGCACGGGTGACTGAATGAAGTGTTGTTGACCCACACAATCCAGGTTTGCAAAATGTTGTTTTTTCCAATAAAAGCACTGCAAATCTGGGTACCCCAAAACTGAATGGCAGAGGTCACCAGACACTCCAATGTTTTCTGGCTTTACAAGTGCAGAGGTCAACATAGAATGCTATAAAGTACATCATGTTCAGGGTTTTTTTTTTTTTACGTTTGCTTAATACATTTTGTACTTGAAGTGTTAATAAAACATCCATCACAAGCTTTAGAAGAACATCCCATTTCTTCTTTTTTTAATGAAAAGTACAACAAAAAAAAGGACGTTCAGCCCAATCTGTATTGGTACATCTTCCTTCATCATAAAAAGGTCCCAGCAAGGACACATTTCAGTTCATATATCAGGGCTCAGAACCAGGCCTGTCAGTCACTGCTGAAATCATTACAGCTGTATCCAATTTCAGATGGTGTAAAGCTCTCGTCACATCATATGTCTGCTACTGAAGATAAATCAAATTGCAGGTAAGCCTAAGGTTCATTACTTTGTAGAAGTTTAATTTTCCCTGAAGAGTCACAGGATTTTGCTCAAATATAAACAAACTTCTCATTATTGAAATCGGTTCTTTAGTTTGGAAGATAGTCATATGATCAGCATTGCGGGCTGTATATGATGTTTTTCAATGTAGTGCATTAGCCTGAGACACATTTTAGGTTTGTTGTGTATCAAAAGTGCAAATGCTAACAATGCTACGAATATTTAAGGAGGGTCTTACATAAAGAGATTTATTTTCCCTTTCTGCACCTAAACTCAAAAACGTAGGTATGTAAATCTATCCTAAACTCTAGTGGAGAGGCCCATCAGAATCAGTGCTGCCTCATGGGCAAGAAAAGCTATGTACACAATGTCAATGTACCTTACTAGATCTGAAGGATCTAACAAGTAAAGCTAGCCAGACATGGTTCGATTTTACCGTTCAATCGACGATTTTCGATGAAAAAAAACTATCGATTGAACGTTAATAGATGTACTGCCCACATAGTACAAACGATGATCGTTGAACGATTTTTGTAAAATCGTCGATTGAAAAGTGATCGGACAGGTTGGAAAATTTTTCTCGATTGGTTGACTTTTTTTTGCCTCTATTTTGTGTCTCGATTTTTTGGCTCGATTTTTTTGGCTACTTCCAATTGAAACAAAAATCGTAAGAGGAATTCAATCGACGATTTTGTTATACTTCGATGAACTTTTCAGCCGAAATTGAACAATAATCATACTCCCCATGTGGTGTACATCGATTAAATTAAAATCGAGGTTCGATTTTTTGGATCGAACTACAAAATCAAATCGAACCTCGATTGAATGAAAAATTGCACCATGTATGGCTAGCTTAACAAAGGCTGCTGTAATCCATGAAGAAGGGCCAATCCAAATCGTCTTCCCCTTTTCATAGAAGCAGACAGACATCCTGCTCTGTAGAACTCATCAGTCCATCTGTATAATGATTGCTGGAAACAATAATGATGGTGATGGTAAAAGATGATAATGAGGCATTTTACCAGTAAGTAGGCAGCTGCCAGAATCAGATTGGTGCAAAACTAAAAAAAAAAAAAAAGTGCCAACTGCTTGACTATGCACTTTGTAATGAATGGGAATCACAAGACTTTCAGAGCAAAATTAATTTCAACTGCATAGTTACTGGTTTGCCAAGTTCTGTTTAATTGTACAGTGTTAATTACTGTAATCCTTTTACAACACTGGCAAATAATTTCAGAAAATCCCACAAAGGAATCAACTCAGAATTCTACCGTATAACTTCTTTTTATGCTATATGCTAATATTTTACCTCCTTAATCGGCACTAAACACATCAGGAAAAGCCAACCTGTGTTCCAACAACTTCAAACTCAACCGTACCCACAGTTAGCTTTGCTTACATTTTTTTGGGCTAACTTTAAATGGATTTAAAACAACTGAGGTATGTTCCAGAAAGAAAGAAGAAGAAGAAAAAAAAAAAGAAAGTGCGTGCATAAGCACCAAAATCCATTCACATACAAATCTATTGAAACCCATAAAATACCCATCAGTTACTTGAACCATCAACTGAAAAATACCAGCTGCACAGATCATGGCTCTTGATTTTATGCTCAATTTCCATTCCATTAGGAAATAAAAAAAAAGACCAATGAATGGCCATCCCTCTGTAACCCTTTTCAAAAACCTCAAACAAATACAGTAATGTACAATTACCATGCAATTTCTGTACAACCAACTTTTCTTCTACCAAAACCATGTAATATGAGGACCTTTCTAAACCTTCCAATCACTGTGTATTCTATCAGGAAGGACCTGGCACTACATAGTTGTTGGTAGATCTAAAGGAAATTGTATGGAGTGATCTAAAGGTGTATAGGGGCCTTTAGGTTTTGAGATCTACAGGGCTCATATTGTATGCACTGCATCCCCAAAGACCTTCACACATATTGCACAGTTTAGGCCTTGTGAAAATGGTGTATAATAGTATCATTCATTGATTGCTCTTTTAGATTTACTATCCTTTCTTCAAGTTTTGGCTGAGAAATAACAGCTCACTGCTTGTGCTCCACTTCCTATATGTTTCTGAGAGATTTGGTATCACCAAATGATAAAGAAGAAGACTATCATATTCACAAACATATACCGTATATACTTAAAGATAAGCCAAATATCGCTGCATTTGGTAGGTGGTCTTTATGAGTGAATTGCAAAGCCCCCAAACATGCTATCTTCACCAAATTTACTGGAGATTATTGCTCTAGCATATGTAGTTTTTGCATAAATTCAAAGTCAAGTCAGATTTGAACCTATTTTGTGCAAAAATTTTATCTGCTAGAACAATACTTTTTTCTTTACAATGTTCACACAACACTTCTCTACATCTCCAGCACTTCTAGTGATGATATCATGTTCAGGGGCTTTGTAATTAACTTACAAATCTGCTGAATTAAATAATTACACCTAAAAAAAAAGTACATTTACTGTGTGTTGCTGTGCCTTAGTTGCTGCATTTCTCTCCCTATTCTTATACTCGAGTCATTCAGTTTTTCCCCCAAAAAATTCTAAAATTGGGTACCTCGGCTTATATTTGGGTCGGCTTATACTCGAGTATATACGGTATGTGGTAATCAAGCAGAATTTTTACATTTGTCTGTATTATAAGAGAAGTAAATACTGCATTACAATACATCTATTCTTTAAATCCCTGGGTGCTGTTAACGTACAGTTTGGAGAAAGTGATGGACTGAAACTGATGACTAGCTGTTGAACGGTTATCAAAATGAACACCTTTAAATTAGGTCACTGAACACAACACTTACTTTTAATTCCTTCATCACCGCTCATTAAATTATGTCAAGTATAAATTCTTTAATGACTTATTTAATTAACGTTGTCAAGGGCCACAGGAACGTGTTAACTGCAAAATCAAGTTATGAATATTATTATGTACTTTTACACATCACCAATATGGAATATTCTACTTTTATCATGACATTTGGAATTTAACCTAAAAATACTTGATAGGGAATTCGTGCTGCAAATAAAAATTTCAATGAATCTCTGCTTTAATATAGACAGATTGCTGGTAGAAGATCAAAACCCTCAGCTCGAAAAGCGGTTTGATGTACATTTTGATGAAGACAAGACATTTCAAAGTGAGCTATACACACATTATCCTGTTTGAAGAGTTCAAATGAGCTAAAAGAAACCCAAAAGACCTGAATTAAGGATGCATGGATGATTGATAATATCTTAGAGTTGCCAGCCTGCAACAGTAAAACAATGTAACTAGCATTAACTCTACAGTATATAAGAAACTATACTATAGATGAACAAAGAAGATGAAACATATTGAAAAATATATTTTGCCTTATATAAAGAAAAGAAACATTGATGAATAGGTGTGGTGCTATGTGAATTAAATAAAGTGATTAATAAATTGTACTTCTGAAACAAAACTGCAACCCTTCCATGCATGTGAGGACCCCAGACCTGAAACTACCAGATGAAGCACCTTTGAGAAGCTTGCCAAAGTACGGAGAGGAGGAAAAATGCTTTTTATTTCAACTCCAGGCAAAAACAAGGAAAGTACATGGCTAGGTTTTTAAAAAAAATCTCTGTAGTTAAACTTTAAAAAGAAAGTTTTGACATAGTCCCACTCAACAGCTAAACAGCCCCCCATACACCTTTAGATCACTCCATACAATCTACCAACTATCTAGTGCGGGGCCCTCCCTGATAGCATACATAGTGATTGGAAGGTTTAGAAAGCTCCTCATATTACATGGTTTTGGTAAAATAAAAGTGGATTGTACAGAAATTGTATGGTAAGATTGTAAGGTGTAAAAGCAAGCACTTAAGGACTCCAAACATGTAGGGAACCACGGTTTTGCCGCCGACCAGTGTGCGTATGTGTGCGCCCTCCGCTTTCCTCATTCAAAGTAATAGCCAGCACGATACTCTGAGCGTCAGGATGCAGCGGGATGATGTCATCACCGTCGCTCGTCTGTCGACCCCTGCTCGGTACGTGTGTGGCCTTTATTTTCCTCAAGGGTATAGATCTGCATGCCGAAACACTTAGCCAGATAACTGGTTACAGCCTTAATAACGGTTACTACCAGAGTCTATAGCAGTGGTGCCCAACTAAGTTAATATGGAGGGCCACAAGTGCGGCCCTCAGCATCACTAAAAGGGCCGCACATAACATTTTCAATCTATACTGACTTGTATAAGCATTTTATGATGACAAGCAGGCAAAGCTAGAAGACATGATACTTCAAGCACTAGGGAACTGTAGCATGGTGATGCACATTTTGTGTCATATACATTGTCAAAGGTTATGTGCCGCATAGATATAATCAAAGCCTTTTTTTTAAGGTTCTGTGCCGCAATATATATTACACAATCACACCCCATTCATTGGTGGAACAGTGGGATCATAGGAACTCACCTGTCTGCTGATCCCCCGCCAACACTAGAGGAGGAGAGGCGAGGGACTTCCTTAGACACCATCTGGGTCCCTAATTGGCTTTTACATACTCCTATCACAAAAGTTTATCACCTTTCCTCCTCTTCCCACTCTAAGAAGATCCCGGCCAAGGAACGGGGACCTGCGGTGAGGAGAGTTCCTATGCATTATTAATTAGGTTTTGGGGGCAGCAAGTGGCAGACTGAAGGGGGCTGCCGAAAAAGGCCCAAAGGACCGCATGTGGCCCCTGGGCCACAGGTTGGGCAGCTGGGGTCTATAGCTTTGTGCGAATGCTACCATCTGCTAAGTCCTGAAGGTGAATATGCATACCTAAATAACCATAGATACTTGTATAGCATATATGTTACTATTACTCCGTGACATTGCTACTGCTTAGTAGTATTGGAAGACATACACAAGCAGAATATACCACACAGATGCTTGCTCCTATTTAACAAAGCATTTCTATATACGCTAAAATACTTAAATTGATAAAAAAAATTGGCACCAGCCCACTTCTGTCCTTTCAACAAAAAACAGAGAGAAACATATAGATATGATGTCTGTTAACTATTATTAACTACCTTTCTCCTTGTTCTTAACATTGTCCCTATCATTTTCCTGTCAAGTACAAATGCCTATAATATTCAAGGGATGTAACGCCCATTTAATAGGAGTCCCTCTGCACAGTTGTCTTGTACCCCCACCCTTTCCACACCCAGTAAAAAGGTTCCACAATCACCTGAAGATTTTTTAAAAATTTAATTCCACATAAAGCAGGTTTCTGTGATGGTTCCGGCAAACAGAGAGCATGGCTATCACAAGCCGATAAAGCCAATGAGATGCAGAAGATTCATCATCATCCTGCAAATTGCACACAGAGTGCACAACATCAAATCATCTGAACGCAGTTTGATCAGCTCAGTTTTATGCCCCTGCAGTATGCAGGCATTTACATATTATTGTGATTATCATGGTGATAGATGTTCCTCATTGGACATCTCTATTCAAAAAATCTTGTAGCAACAACTGGCTACATCTAGTCTATTTTTCCTCTTTTGCGAAAACCCTCCCAATGAGAGCAAACTTGGACTTGGCTCTGTCAACAGAGAAGCAAAAAAAAATGCTTGTTTCAAAGACAAACAAACATTAGATTTGTTTTCAAATGCTTAAACATTATGTATATACAACTTAAAGTCTCTCAAGATTAAAATGTATACCAACTCTGAAATGATGAGACACAGAAGGTGTTGGAAACCGTGCCCCCTGGATTACCCCTTGTTGAAGTATATTAAACAATTTGACCAAAAAGCCAAGTAACACATTTTTCTCACAAACACCACACGGGGTCACAAAGTAATGTAAGCCACCTGCAGTATGTTCATATTTTGGCTTACAATCATTCCAAATGGAAAAGAATGGAAGTGTGATAAAGCAGATCAGTTTCCTGTGTTTCAGGACAAGGTGGAAAACAATCTAACAAGGTTGAGTCAGAGACTCATCTCTTCATTACTGCATATTATAATACAAGTATGCAATGTGACTATACTTTACAACCACAAAATGATGTTTAAAACACAATTTCAAGAAGGTGAAGGGGAGGGCACATTCTGAAAACAGTGGGATGTTATCTTACTGTCCTTGACACATCTGAATTCATCTAAACGTCTAGCTGCATGAAATAATGATACCATTGCAAACCCCATACACTGCTACATTTTAATATGTATCCGATTGTGGACTTCAGGAATAAAATACCCCTATTGTCAAACTGTGTAACTATCTTCATTGAACAACAAATGTCTTTGTATGATTTGGGCTTTATGGTTCCAATCTAAAACTACATAAACTCAAAAACATGCTTTTTCTTTACCAGATCTGGCTTGACATACAATTATGGTGGCCATACACGGGCCACACACCTGTTACCATCGACCAAAAGTGAACATTAAATCGATCAAAAAGGGATTGTAAATGTTGGCAAATTTTAGTCGATCAAACAACTACCTGACAGGTTTTGTAAGTATTTCTATTGATTTGTATGCAATCGTAATATGAAACATGTCGCCAATATATGTAAGGAATCGATCGTGTTAAAAAAAATATCGATCACACTGTGTGGTGGTGCAATAAATTTTAGACTGACGATTGACATTTAAAATCACACAAGTCGGGGAAAAGTCAAATCTTGTATGGCTACCTATAGTCAAACTATTAGGTATGACTATACAGAACACATACTGTGGAAAAGAATATATGGCAGAGGAAAAAAAGACTACCAATTACCTTCATTAGATCTTTGTGTGGACTTGGGTATCTTGGTAAAAAAGCCAGACATTGCTTTCTCAAATCTAAAATTTCCCCCCCAAGAGTAGCTACTTATCTTATAGATAATAGAAAGTTAAGCAAGGAAAACGTGTCTAGATATGGGCCAGGTCGAGGGCCGCTTCGAGCCCTGTGCGAGCTCACACCCATCTATCTGGCCCATACCTTATGCAGCCATCCCGGTTTTCTTCCCTGTTCGAAAAAAGGGGCATCGGACATGACCATTTACCACGGTCGATGTCCATTGCCAATATTGAGCAGCGTGTTCCCTGCTTTATACTTTCCAGCGCTGTGGAGTTGATGCACAAATCCTTCTACTCAGACCTTTGTTTTCCTTCATACGACTTTTAATTAATTAGCCATCCGTTTTATTTAATATTCAAATGTTTAATTTAAAAAATTATTAATTAAAAAAAGTAATTCTTCATTACCACCTTTTTTCATACTGCTTTACCAAACCCCATGTGGTAATCTGCAATGTTGTGTGCTAAACTATTTCCACGTAAAACATTGTAAATGCACATAAATGTCAGCCTTAAGGCCCATTCAGACATTTGTGGTGTAATAGAACATCTGTGTTACTGCGTGTTGTGCCTTCAGCCTGCAGCATTCTTTGCATGAGGGCAGCCAATTCACATGAACCATCTTCCTTATGAGCACAAACTTTCCCCTTATCAACGTGTGGATAGGTCCTTACAGTGCTTTTGTAAAACTTAAAGCGGACCTACCACCAGGAATCTATGTTTTCATGAATGGCACTAGAAGTGCCAATAATAGGGAGGAATGCAGTGAAAAAAAAACAAAAACGTACCTGTAATGAGCAATTTAAGAATATAATCCGGCAGCTCTCCACACTTCCTGGTTAATGGTCTGCAGAAATTGGCAGCACGTCACAGGAAGCTTAGATTTCAGTGACCTGCTTTGAAAATTCCCATAGAAGATCACTGAACGCCCCCAGTGGCCATCCACGATATTGCACCCCCATGTGTTTCATGTGTTGGCTCCACGTACCAGGAAGTGAGGGGTGCCGAGTGGTAATCTTGTTAAATTGCTCATTACAGGAAAGTTTGAGTTTTTTTACTGCATTACTCCCTATTATTGGCACTTCTAGTGCCATTCATAAAAACAGATTTCTGGTGGTAGGTCCGCTTTAATGCTACATTAGTTTCCCAAAAAGCTGTAAAATGTAAATATAAACAATGACGCCCACACAAAATGTAAACTCGCTATATAACAAAATCTTAAAAGATTACATACATTTTTTTGGATATCCAATATTGGATTTTAAATTATCAACACTTCATCACCTTTTTCATCTATGTCATTAAATAAAAGCTCAAATGTTTTTAATGGGCGACATTATAGTACAGGCAGAGCAGTCTTGTACCAGGACGTTTAGGAGGGAGGCATTATTGTGTAACACATATAAAAAAAAAAATGTTTTGGCATGGTGCTGCTGCAATAAACAAATCACTCCATGCCAACTTGAATGTTTGTTCAACAGAGCACAGGAAAGTTTCCCACTTCACCTGCAGAAGGTTGTAGTCTTTTCAATCATGATTACATATGGTTTCCTATTTGCATGATAGAACTTGCCTAAGCGAATGCAGAGGCCAACGGTGTTTCCAGACAAATTTTCTTTTAGAAGTGTTCCTGAGCGCACGCTAGGGATTCCACTACATAACCACATCCACTTTTAGTGAAGTGGCCTGAAAATCATGGCCATCTGTTACTGGTTGTATGTCTTTTTCTGTAAATCCAGAGATTTACCAGATTCCCTGAATCTTTTAAGGATATTTAATGAATAATAGAGCATACATTGTTGGCAATTTTAATTTGAGGAACATTTTTCTTAAATTTGCCTGTACGGTCTTTCACAGTACAATGTATCAATCTATTTTACTTCTGATATACTAAACCCCTCTGGGATTATCGCTTTATACCCAATCTTGCTACTTCCAGTTACCAAATTAGATTATTAGTTGTGAGATGTCTGCCTTTTCTTTCTAGTTCCATCTCTCTAACATATTACCGTTTATGTATTGAGTGTACATGCCACCTTATCTTAGGTACCTTACCTACCTTATCTTAGGAGTGTACCTTAGTTAATCATTCAATATCAAACTGGGACAATATAAATATATTTCACCTTCCAAAAAAAATTGTTGACATTTGAAAGATTCCAACGACCTAGGGGCTGTATAAAGAAGGCTTTATTTAACCAGGTAGACAAACTAGACTAGAACCACAAAAAAAATGTACAACTCTAAGGCCTCCACTTTGACAATTTGAAAAGTCACACTAAAAATAAATAGATAATTTCTATGTGAACAAAAAGTGTGTTAAACATACATTTAGTACTGTTGCTGTACAAGAGAGAAAGAAAGTAGGGAGGCAAAGTCTATATTACAAAATCAGATGGAAATAAAACAAAGCATTGGGAAACATGCAAGCGATATCCCCATGTGACTCTCAATATGAGATCACACACGGCCTAGTCTCCAGGCATTTGAACAGAAAAAATCTAGAGATGTAAAGGCTGGGTGGTCTTTAGAAACTGTGCAGCTCACCAAAGAGAGAAAGAACATGTAGTACTTATCTTTGACCATGACAGTGGTCTGCTTTGCTGTAACATAAAGTTATTTGAATTAAATACAAAGAACAGTAACCTTATCCTGCTCTGCAGTGTGTATAACGTTCCACACTTTCAAAAAGTGCTTTTAAGTAAGAAAGACTGCTTTGTTATACAAACCCTGTATACACAGATTAATATTTACAAACTTTCTTGCTGATATTAATAAAACAACATATATGCGTTATAGCTTTCTTGAACAAGGCAGTTCATTTAAGAACAAAAACAGAACTGTTGCAACTGCCCCCCCCCCCCCCCCCCCCCCCCCCACTGTCATGGCCACGTGATCGGCAAAGCTACATAGCGCAGCCAATAACATGGCCCCTCTAAATGAATTGCGTGCCTGGACACGTTCGTCATATGTCATTATGAGACGTTCATTGCCGGTCAATGGACACGGCACCCGGCAAGCCTCCTTAACACAATGGAGGCTCAGACCAATGGGTGGCCCCATTGCGGTCAATGGCCAGCTAGTGCCATAGGCTTAGACTGTTGCCTTAGGACAGTATTGGCGAACCTTTTAGAGACAGAGTGCCCAAATTGAAATCCAAAGTGCCAGCATGGTAGTTTACCCGAATTACACACACACACACATATCATATACACACGAAAAAATATAAACACACACTCTACATTCTTATAAGATAAAATAGAAAGGGTATGGGGCGCTGTGTCCAATCAGAAGAGAGAGGAAGAGAGCTGACAGCATTGAGAGCCAAAAGGCTGCAGTCCTTTCCTCTTTCTTTCCTGCTGGCTGACAGCTCGCATGCCCACATAGTGGGCTCCAAGTGCCACCTCTGGCACACATGCCCTAGGTTCGCCATCACTGCGTTCGGATGTTAATGCATCCATTGAAACTCAATAAAGGAGTCTCCATGTGTTGGTGTGATCCATCATATTGCGTTGCATTAAAATCAACGTAGAGCACTGTGTTGACATGAACACAAGCCAGCGCAAGTGTGGGTGCGATAACGCACCCATGGAAAATGCATGGAGTGTGTTGAAACACAATGGTGTGCATTTCGTTATGTGTTGATCATGTTGTTCATGGTAAAAAAAAACAACAAAAAAAAAAAAAACAGACACAAGCGCATCCCTAATGCATGGGTTGTGTTTAATTGGATCCATGAACATAGTGGTGTCAAAGCCTTAAAGGGCAAATTGTCCAAGTGTCCACAAATAACTGAACTTTCAGTACAAATATAAACAACTCTATGTACATTCTCCATACGGCCACCACTGACTTTCTCTTGCTTTTCATACATTTGAAAAAGCTCTCAACACAAAAGCAAAATAAATCTTACAATGTATCTTAATTATCACCTAAATTATGTGTGGAAGCATTTAAACTCTCTCAGATAATCACCTTCCAAGGTGACTTGAGTTGTGTGCAACAGCTGTAGGAAAGGTACAGGATAATGCTCAGTGGAGACAATATATCGATCCTCCTATAAAAAGTAGCCCAGTCTACCACAAATCGTATTTTTCTCCTGAGCAGACACAGCTACAGGTAATGACTTGCACAGTACAAATTCAACAGCAGCTCAGGTTCAATCTTCCCATATATTTACCTAAATCACAGACTTCTCTAGCACTCCCTGCAACCTGCCCTTTACAGTGAAGGAGAAAAGAAATGTTATTTAGCTGGGAATCGTTTAGTAACTAGGTTACTAGGAAGATAAACACTTTGCTAATAAGCATCTTGAAAAGAATCTGTGTATGTCTGATATTTTCAGAAAGTTCTGATAGAAACATTAAAATTAATTCTCATGAAACACAATAACATTTGGGATTATGGTTAAGCTTGTGTAATAGAGAAATACATAAATGTCTGCTGATTCCTTGCTATCTGAAGGCTCTAACAAGGATTTGTATTAGGCAGAGCCATTTATTGGTTGCTGCAGTCCCTCTACCATACAGTGATCATCTCATATCAACATGTCACACACCATATCCTAGTAATGTGATAGGAGAAGTAGGCCACACCTACAGTATATCAATAAAGCCGACCATAGACGTGTAGATTGCCGACAGATCGATGGACACTCGATCGGGACATAATGACTTCATGATGTTCAAACGTCCGTTGATCACACTGGGAATTGACAAGAGAAAAATTGACATGCCCCTTCCCTGTTTGATCCCTTTTTTTTTTTTTCTCAATCTAGTACAACCCCCACCCCAACAACAAAAAGAAGAAAAAACAACACTTGACTTGAAAATATATTTCTCAAGCCAGCCATATGCCTGTAGATTTGCATTAGATCGACGGACTCTCGAGTGGGACATGAGGACATCATCATTCTGTGCTCAAGTGTCTGTCGATGTAACTAGGAAACAATGCGCACCACTGTGCACATCAATTCCCATTCAATACATTAGATGGGACCCTGGTTTCCATCCAAAATAATTGCAATCGACCAGGGAAAAAACAGACCTGTCCGTTACTGGTTCAATTGCTTTTTTTTTTTTTATGATCGGGGTTGATCATTACATGTGGGCAGCTTCGATTCCCAGTGAGCATGCCTATGGCTGGTTATAGTAATGCTTACTTATGGTAGAAGTACTGTCCAGCAAGTACAAACCATGGCCTAGCACACCCCCAGATGTAGACACCATAGCCATGGTGAAGGGCACAATACATTATCTAAAGCCCCCCATACACCTTAAGATCAATCCATACAATTTTCATTAGATCTACTAACAACTATGTAGTAAAGTGGCCTCCCTGATTCTATCACTGCTATGTAGTGCAGGGTCCTCCCTGATGGAATACATAGTGATTGGAAGGTATATAATCACTGCTATGTAGTGCCAGGTCCTCCCTGATAGAATACATAGTGATTGGAAGGTTCAGAAAGCTCCTCATATTACATGGTTTTGGTAGAACAAGAAGTTGATTGTACAGAAATTGTATGGAAAGATTGTAAGGTGTATGGGGGCCTTAAAAGATTGAAAAAGTGAATAACATAACCGCTGCTGTTCACACAAACTCTAGGTAAACCCTTCTAAAAACTGTGAATGCCAATGTGTTTCTTCACTTTAAACTGTTTATAACAGAATAAAAGTGTCCGGTAATTTCTGTATGTGTATAAACCATCTGCTATGCCAGGCACAACCTAGCAATGGTTAGCACTGACAGGACCCTGTATTTTAATACTCTACCCTGACCTCAGCTATGTCCTTTGTAAAAACTAACCTACATATTTCTAGGCAACGGAACATCTCAAAAAAGCTCTATAAACTTTTTATGACGGGGAGATTCTGGCATTTCCAAAGTGTTTGTATAAATATGCACCCATAAATCATGTTTTGTAGCAAGTACAAGATAAATACAGTGCCAGGCCATCTTGGTGTAATAAATAGTTAGGTCAGTATAGGTTAGCCAGGGCTTTTACATTTCCATTTAATAACTAAAAAGTTACCCTACAAATAGTATGCAGCGACAATATTAAATAAACACCAGGGTTTGTGTTTGTAATGTATACTAGGTACAGGGACATAAGTTTATCTTTACAGATTCCTTCTGGCTCCTGGTTCCTCTCCTCCCCTCCTTTCTCCCGAAATAGCCAGTTGGCACAGTTTTGCCTACCAAATCATTATATGAAAACACATATCCCTTTAGATGTGCATGTTCTCTCTTGTGTAAGTAAAACATTGATTAGCACATTTTACAAATAAGCGGAACGTGGTCTGTCCCTTCTGGTCACTAGGTGATGCGGATTTGTTTAATTGTTAAATTTGCTGATCTGAGCTGCTTGATTACAGGCTGAGCCATGCATGGGGTGGGGGGTTCAATAATACGCGTTAACTGGGAATATTTTGTTGGTGAAGTCACTATGAAATGCTCTTATATCTTCCACCCACCGTTTCCTTTAGATTCAGAAGAGGCACAGATAGAAACTTTATCGGTTTCATAAAATCCATCTTTAAATGTATGCAAGATTTGGGTGGTCCTGCTCAATTACTATGAACAACCTTTTAACTGTTGTATTCTAGATCTAATATTTAGATAAATATTAAGAGCTTCGTTGTACATCATCTTTTAGCACATATGACAGATAGGTTGATGATTATCACATGTCCCTATTAAATGTGGCAAAGTAAATTAAATGTTTTGCAATTTGCAAATAGTTTGTTTGATGCAATAGTAGGCAAAGTTTAAAACTTTTACCATACCACTGTGTTGCCATTTTTTTACAATGTCTCAAAAACAGAACTGTAAGCCTGAAGATGGTGTTATGGCGAAGGTTACCTCCAACCTGCAAAGCGGTATTTTAGAGTGTGACTTTGGGTATGTCTCCACTGCGTTATCAGCATAAGCACATTCCTTGGCCGATACCCGGCGGAGCTGATCCACATTACCTGTCTAGGGCACCAGCTACGCTCACTCACTTCTGCAGAACCCCCGGCGGACGTACAGGGAGTGCAGAATTATTAGGCAAGTGGTATTTTTGAGGAATAATTTTATTAACAACCATGTTCTCATGAACCCAAAAAACTCACTTAATATCAAAGCTGAATATTTTTGGAAGTAGTTTTTAGTTTTAGCTATGTTAGGGAGGGGATATCTTGTGTGTGCAGGTGACTATTACTGTGTCATAATATTAGGCAACTTCACAAAAACTACTAATTTTACCCATTTCAATTATTTATTTTTACCAGTGAAACCAATAAAACATCTCCACATTCACACAAAACATTCTGACATTCAAAAACAAAACAAAAACAAATCAGTGACCAATATAGCCCCCTTTCTTTGGCAAGACACTCAAAAGCCTGCATCCATGGATTCTGTCAGTGTTTTGGATCTGTGCACCATCAAACCTTGGGTGCAGCAGCAACCACAGCCGCCCCAGACACTGTTCAGGAGGTGTACTGTTTTCCTCCTTGTAATCACACATTTGATGATGACCACAGGTTCTCAATGGGTTCAGATCAGGTGAACAAGGAGCCAGGTCATTAGTTTTTCTCTTTTATACCTTTCTTGCCAGCCACACGCGTCGGAGTCTTTGGACGGTGTGATGGAGCATTGTCCTGCAAGTGAAATCATGTTTTTCTTGAAGGATTGCAGACTTCTTCCCTGTCCCACTGCTTGAAGAAGGTGTCTTCCAGAAACTGGGCAGTAGAACTGGGATTGACTTGACTCCCCCTCAACCCGGAAAAGGCCCCACAAGCTCAGTCTTTGTCATGGATACCAGCACTCAGCATCGCACGGTACTCCACCTGCGCACCTCCAGCGCGTCGGTGCTGGCTGGCGTCTGAGTCGGACTGGAGGCTCCTCTGCTGCCGCTCTTCGCCCTTAGCAATCCAGCCCACCTGCCCATCCATCTGGCCCATCAAGACCTTACTCTCATTTCATCAGTTCCATAAACCTAGAAAAACAGGCCTTGAGATGATTTTCTTGGCCCCAAGTCATTTGACGGTTTCACAGCTTGTGTGTTCTTGTCAGGGGTGGTCCGTCGTTTCACCGCTTTTCTGTCTCTGAGTATATGGCACACCCCTTGTGCTTTTGGGCACTCCAGTGATGTTGCAGCTCTGAAATATGGTCCAAACTGGTGGCAAGTTGGCAATCTTTGGCAGCTGCACCACACGCTTGACTTTCTCCTCCAGTGTCATCATGGGCCAGTTATTTTGGGCACCTTTGTTGTTCCATCCACACA
>CM070033.1:89596066-89610869 GCA_036250615.1 Ptychadena robeensis
CCCTCCTTGCAGACTCTACCTGTTGTATGATTCTGTCTGCCAGGGAGGATATCTTTTGCTCACTAGATGGACCCTCTCACAGGATGGATCTCTGCAAGTAAAGGATATCCTCCTCGGCAGATAATTTATCGTCGGGAGAGGAGAGGTGAAAAAGTAGTCCCATTTCACCTGCACTCCTCCAGCCCACCTTCAGCCCTGCTGGGCGATCAGCTGGTGGATGGGGAGAGGGAGCCCGGACAGAAACAAAAAAGGCAGCTAGGAGCGGGCCCCATAGCGCTATGGGAGCTATAGTGGTTTCTTAAGCCACTGGTGCACGGCGCTTGATTGTGCTCAAATCTATTAAGAAATCGAGCCACTTATGCCCAGCTTTAAGCTATGTTTCCACGGTTTTAATGTTGACGCATCCATTGTAAGTCAATGGACTAGTGCACACATGCGTTGATTGCCGGCGTTGGGTTGCGTTAATGTCAACATTAGCGCAACCCAATTCAGGAATGAGTGCACCCATAGAGATTCCATTGAATGCGTCAAAAAAATTTACTCATTAGTCAAATAAAAGGTAAGGCTATGTTTCCACAACATCTAGGGCTCTGTCGACCCCCCTGCGTTAACCGCATTCCTTCATGGGGAGGTCAACGGAGTCCATATATATTACCTGTCTGACTGTTTACACGATGTGGAGCCCATACACCAGCGGAGAGGTTAATGCAGGGCACTACGTCAACCTCTGGCCGGTGGATCAGCTCTACGCCATGTAAACAATCAGTGCGGCAGGTAATATATGTGGGTTTCATTGACCTTTCCATGAAGGTATGCGCTTACCGCAAGGGGGGTCGATGGAGCCCTAAACCTTGTGGAAACATAGCCTAAGGTGGTGCAATGGGCATGTATATGGATTGGCTGCCGTGGAAACACAGCCATAGGTGGTTACAATGCTGTATAGATGCCTCTTTTGTAGCCACCATTGGGCAGCAGCAGTGACAGGCTGTTACATGGACTGAAAATAAAAAAGTAAACATGCATATTAGTCACGTACATCGGTTCTTCGTCCAGGTACTTTCCTGCTCCTGTGCCGCCATGTCTGAAGTGTCCGGTCCTCCAGGCTTCAAGATGGAGGATCAAGACTCTTCTGGTCTCGCTCCATCTACCAATCTGGATCTGAATTGGGTAACACTCTGTCCCTCAGATGCCCTCTAGATGCTGTTGGCTGCGGGCACAGGGGGTCATTATTGCCCATGTTCCCTTGGGGCCGCCAAGGTTGCAAGTCACAGGGGAGGTGAAGCCTCACAGAATTTTTAAGGATTTACAGGGTATCTTTTTTTTCTACATTTGACCTCCAATCTGCCAGACTCGGAGGTGGTAAGTCCGCTTTAACATAGGTGACCATTAAAGTCTAAATTCATAAGTGTCACTTATGTCCCCTATGCACAAAGGAATTTTCGGGGGATCACATGAATTTGCATTGCTTGATATAACACTTCAGCATTAAACTCATCACATGACTAGGTAAAATGAATAGTCTAGAGACTCTAGACATCGTTTGTCTTTCAGCCAGCCTTTAAATGAACAGCGCTGCAGAATAATATTGGCCACATGGACTGACAATAAAAGGATATCCAAAGATTTGAGTTGTCACCACTAGAGCAGTGGTCTTCCTTCAGCGGTTGAATGACCATTTCGCATGGGCTGCAAGGTTTTCTGAAAGCATCAGTGCTGCTGCTTACAAGCATGGTGGGAAGTTAGGAAGGAGTGTAACGCCCCCTCCTTTGTTAGGGACACGGCTAGGGTGAAAAGGACCTAAATGGTAAACAGAATCAATGTGAAATTGTTATTACGTTATTTACATTTCCACCACTTGGATTTTCCCTGTGTTGTCACTGGGAATCTCCCCAACACAGAATGTAAAACCTTTGACTTGTACCTAACCTTTAATACTGAAATAAAATTATTATTAGTATTCCGTCCCATCTTTTCATGTACAGGGGATCAGATTAAAGGTTCAATACATGAGGACATTGGTGAGCCAGAGGAAAACATCTAACCTCCCTTCCTCCTCCTTCCGCCTCCAGCAATACAAAGCAAGACAAAACAGCAATTGTAAAGCTTTCCAAAGTTGCAGACGAACTACCAACATGATACAGAAGACTGTTAGTAGATGTTTACATGTTACAGCAGAGCATTAACTATACCATCACCTTTAATACTAAATAACCTAATCTGTCAAAAATCTGCACTATTCACAATTCATCTATTGTACTATTGTTAGTATGTCTTATTTATAAAGCGCCAACATATTACACAGCGCTGTACGTTAAATTAGAGTTGAGATGCAATAAAAGATAACACACAGGTACAGGTTATGACACAGGAGGAATATAGGACCCTGCTGGTCTGGTTTACAATCTAATAGGTGGGGAAACAGAGCAAACTCTAGGTGAGGAGGATGGGACTGGCATGGTGGTGATGTTAGGGGTGAGAAGATGGTAGGTGAGACTGAAGAGGGGGTTTTTTAGGGCTTTTTTAAAAGGACCAAAGGTATAAGCAAGTTTAATGGGGCGAGGGAGAGAGTTCCAGATAGTAGGAGCGTCCCTAGAGAAGTCTTGAAGCCACACATGTGATTATGATATGAGCAGGAATGTCATTAGTAGGTCACTGGAGATGTAAGTGGGACAAAAGGTGTGGAGTGATTTAAAAGCAAGGCACAGAAATTAGATTTTAATTCTCTGGACAATTGGAAGTGCAGAGATTTGCAGAGGAGCAGCAGATGAGGAGCGGTTCGTGGAGTAGATGAGTGGCAGCAGCATTCATGATGAACTGAAGAGCTGACAGTCTAGTTAGAGGAAGATCAGAGAGGATGATGTTGCAGTAGTCAGGATGAGAGATGATGAGAGCGTGTACCAGGACTTTGGGGGTCTCTGGGTATTGTATCTGTGACAAATATACTGGATTATATTAATTAGTGAGATGACAACATATTATCCCTAGAAACATTGATTAAAGTGTCTACACATGCAACTCAAAGCTTTACAATGTAGTGATGCCATTAGATTAACATGATTGCCTTACACAAGTCTTCAAGACCCAGGAAGATGATAGAATCAGCATTATGAGGACATTAAATACAGCCACGCCAATCACAGCTCTGCTGCCGTGTATGAAGATGTTTTATTTTTAGCTTTGCATAGAAGGCGGAAGGTTACTCTTTCTCTGTGGACCATGAGGGAATTTCCCATTAGTTTCTCTTTCACATACAAAAACAGCTGTGCTCACCCTACAGGGAATTTATATAGGCTCAATAAAGTGACGTGGCAAAGGTGCGGGACAGAAATATACAAATACTCATATTAACCCTTCATTCAATGAAAACTTGTGTTCACAACAGGCAGCAACCAAAACACTGGTTATGTTTGAATGCTTGTCAGCTATATGTAGCCATTCACGCTAGGTTTTCCATAGCTGTGTTTTCCCTGCGTTATAAAAAACCGGCAAATCGCGTCTCCAGCCAGGGTTGGGCATCATGGATGCCTATCACTTATGTGTCTATGACACCTATTGGAAACACACTAGGCCTAAAGGTTGTAGAAATTGAGAGACGTTTAAAAAAAAATAAAAAACTGCTCAATATAACTTTGTGCAATAATGTCAGGAAGTGAGAGTAAAGCTACCAAAGTGAGTTAAGCCCCCATACACCTTTAGATTACTTCATACAGTTTCCTTTAGATCTACCAACAACTATGTAGTTATAGAATACAAAGTGATTGGAAGGTTTAGAAAGGTCCTCATATTACATGGATTTGGTAGAACAAAAGTTGATTGTACAGAAGTTGTATGGTAAGGTGTATGGGGAGCTTTAGAGAGTTGTGAACCCCTCACTTAAAAAAAAATTTTTTTAGTGACAAAGATCACTCGTACAAATAGAGGTAGCATGGACAACAGTTGCCTTAGTGGGTTAGAGTGGCATTGAAAATGAATGGTGGCATATCATGACAATGCATGTCCCCCCATTGCCATGGTACTTGAACTCTCCATTTTTAAGCTAGAGATCACAGGAGAACATGGCATTGTGCATGGCAAACAGGTTTCAATAAACAAAAACCTGTTGTACCATTGTGCATTGCGCTCTGTGTTATCACATTTTTTACATGCTAGCACAGCATACAATGTATTAACACATTCAGTGTGTACTGTGCAAATTAGCGTTAATGTGTGCATTGCCAGTACAAAGTGCAGCATGCATAGTGTCAAAGAGCCCTTTGTCACAGTAAAAAAGGATAGTGTGATTCTGTAATTGTAAAGCTGGCCTAGACATTTAGATTTGTGGCTGATCGACACTCATGCACTCTCATGGCGGTCGATCTGCTACAAAATCGGCCGCAAATCGAATGATTCAAAGCTAAATTCGGATGTATATCGCTGGGAAATTTATCTCAGAAATTACAGACATGTCCGCAATTTCTTACATCGATCCCATCCGAAGTAATGGCCAGCACATAAAGGGTACGTGGCGATTCTCTGCACTACCGGTTGTGTATGATGACGTCATCACGCATAGTCAATCATAAGAAATCGTCCAGAAAATGAGACGCCTATGGGCGGCATTACTGATCACAAAACTGACAGCATGACATGGACATGCCATTTCGCTAATTGACTTATTTTCTTATTGATCCCTATAGTCTGCCTACCACATTAAGAGGGCCCTTAGGAGGAGATTTGACTCTGTGTATAAGCTCATCTGTCCAGATCTGTGAATCTATTGATTGTTCTAAGCGACAGCCTCTCCTCTCCCATTTTTTTCACCATATGCTCATTGCGAGTCACCAAAGGTTTACTTTAATTAGAATACGTGTAATTTATGAGGATATTCACCTGGGCTGAGCTTCACGTGCAGTAAATATATTTCTAAAATATGCTGACCTCTGACAAATCGAATTTCCTTTATCAATTTCTTGGATTTTACACATCACAGGATTTTGCATGCATCAGCTGCAGTACAATATACAATTACGTGTGCTTCCAAAGAGCTCGCTATAAGCAAAGCTTTGTAATGTGATTTCAAATGACTGGACTTAATTCACTTGTATTGTTGTTCTGCTGCTTGGATCTGATTTCTGACTTTTCTGTTTTTCTATCTGCAGTTTGGTCATTTTTAACTAAGTTCGACCTCAGAATTTACATAAAGACGGTTATATTATCAAGAGAAAACTAAGGTGTGGCAGAAAGGCGACGAGACAGACAAAACGTTTCTCATCTTACAGGTGAAACCAGAGTAATTATAGCGTGGTATATTTTCCTCATTGATTCTTGTCATCAAACAATGCAGGGCTTTGATGCTGGCCTGGATAACGTGGCACTGAAATAGCAGGTTACTCCACCCTTGCTTTCATTCAAGTCGCTCACATATTTAGTTAGTGCCATTGCAAACAGGTGTGTTTGCTGGGACAATGTATAACTGTTTGGACTGTCACTGGCAAGGGAAAGGCTTTTTTTTTCTTCCTTAAATATGTTGGTAATACTTAAGTCCACATCCATACAATGAGGTTTGGTTCACATAGACGTTTGTCCAGCCCTGTGTTTAAAGCTGTCCAGGTGCCCCCTGCTGTCAGCGGGCATTCATAGACGTTTTTGGACATTTGCACAAATACAACTTCATATGCACATGCACAGGGATTTGTCCTGAATTCTATTCTCTTTCTGTAAAGACAGGTTCTCTTGTAACACGACACCATGGGCAGTAACAACATCTCTCAGCTGCTCTTGTTTCCACATAGCTGTTCTGTGCGTATGGCTGTGGTGCTATCCGCACGGCTGCAGCCGCTATCGACCGCGCCCCATGCGGTTTAGCATGCGGTTGCACGCAGACGTCCGTGTGATCGGATGCAGACTTTGGGCATGTCCCTTGTCCAGGGATGCGGTCGGGCGCGGCATCCGCACGAAAACGCAGTAGGGTGGCGTTCAGAACTGCACCGCATCCCCACAAGTGGGGACTGGCTGATGCATTGCCTATGGGAGCAGTCGATAGCGGCTGCAGCCTCACATATAGCACCGCAGCCATTCGCACGGATAGCACCGCAGCCACCCGCATGGATAGCACCGCAGCCATCCGCACGGAACAGCTTTAGTGGAAACAAGCCCTTTCACACTGCGTTTGCAGTTGTGGTTTTTGACAACTGTGGCAGCAGTAACCCTACCGCTGCTACTAACTGTGCTCCTTATCGGCAAAAAAACATTTTGCAGTATGCTGTGCTTGTGTCCCCCATACAAATGAGAAGCTTGCACTGTGCCTGCATAAATACAGGCTGCAGGGCATTTTCAGTAATGCGCACTATTGCGTGTTAGCAGAAACGCAAGAACAGGGCTAGTGTGAAAGGTACACAGGTTCCTTTGGAGTTGACCCTAGCAGCCCTGTGCTTCTACCAAACCGCAGCTAGTGTGAATGAGCACTTATCAAGGCTCTGTAAAGCCCCCCATACATGCATAGATCCGCTCGAAGCTGCCCACCTGTAGCGACTGATCCATGTTGCTCAAAGTCATGATTGACCAGAAAATGGACGTTTGATTCTCTGAACAGCCGTCCGCAGCGTTATGACATTATCATTGTGTGTATGGCCAGCTTAAGACTATTACATCATTGTGGGAAGCACCTTCCCACCCCTGTGTGCTGGCTCTTGCACACAATGTGCAGGTGTCTGTCAAATATGACAAGTTCCCCCATGCTAACCCTAAGAGCAACCAGGGATTGGCAAAAATTTGTTCGATATAGGTTGCAGTACTTTTTAGGCATCCTATGAGTCCTATGTCTCTACCAGCTTGGGTCCAGTTGAACAAATTAAACACACATGAGTTTTTTATGCTTCTATTAATGCAGTAGAAAAAGGACCAGTATTATTCCACTGAAAAGTAACACAAAGCCATCAAAAGAGCACACAGGAAACCATAAAAAATTAGTCAAGGAAAGACCAGAAGTAATATCTGTACTTATATACTGTTATTCTCCTTTCTCAATAAAGTTTTATTGTTTAAAAATGAGTCAACTGCATTAAGGACGTACTTAAACCATTCTCAATGGACATGTTAGGATGCCGTTATGTGGGGCAATGCAGAAGGCAGTGTTTAAAAACCAAGCAATGTGATGCAAAACGCTACTTGATTATCAGTTTTTAAAACATACAAATTTTAAGGAGTTTGACGCTAGTGAAGGCTAGAATAAGGCTGCCTATACATGGGTCGATACCCGCTCGCTCGATACCCGCTGTGAGTGAACAGCGAATCAATGCGCACCACTTTGTGCAATCAATTCCCATCCTATACTTTGGATAAGGACCCTGGTCCCCATCAAAAGTATTGGAAATCCAACAGGGTTTACCAACATGTTGGTTCCCTGTTCGATCAAGCTTTCTTCGAGCAGGATCGACTGATCTTGGTGGAAGAAAAGGTGGCCATGTTCGATTCCCGAACAATTGATCACCTCAAAAGCGCATGGCGATCGATTGTTCGGCAATGGAACTGATAAATCAACCCATGTATGGGTCGGCTGGCTTTATGCAGGTCGGTACAAGCACTTGCATGTAAACCCTATGGTGTGAACACCTAAAAAACAGCCATCGAACACTGCACTTTTCAGGTGTCCAGGCGCTGAATATGTGAATATGTGATTCTAGCCTAAAGGTACCCATACACATGTCGATGGCCGCTTCGAGCATTGGGGTTGTGTCGTGTGCGCTCGGGGGTCATCGAACGTGCGGCCATCGACCATGGCCACCTCTGTCAGGCTGGTTGAACAGGTAGCAGACATGTTCGTAAATATCAAATATAAGTGGTGCGCCTCCATTCCCATCCAGCCGCTCGGGCGCTGCACGATGACGTCATAGTGGCATCACCACACTGCACTCGAACGGGTCATAGATCTTGCACCCATCTATACAGTATGTGTATGGGCACCTTTAGTCTAAAGGACCAAAAATGACAGCCAGGCTTTAAGAGAGTGTCCATTAAAGTCAGTGAAGTCATTTGAACATCAACTTCCCCTCACAAGATATGAAGCATTCAAAGAACACAGTGCAACAGTGTAAATACACCTGCAAATAGTGTCTAATAGGGTTCAATCATTTTCCAAATGCCATTTTCTAGCGAGAAAATGGTACGCAAACTTCTGTGTGAATCCTGCCTAAAGCAACATTGCATAGTTCAATACTCTGGGCTGCCTTCTACCATGAAGTGCATGAATACACACGCCTGCACCCATTTCATCCGTTGCACCTCATTGCATCCTGACTGTTATCACAATTGTAATTACAATCAAATTTATGACCAGTATTCAATGTACTGTCCACTCGTTCAATAATCAGTTATAATTCTTGTCATTTTCTACATGAAATTTAATTATAATATTGATGGTGATCCATTTAAATATGATTGTTATCCAGTCAACAAACTATAAGCCTTGCCTGATCTGTACAATTGTGATTTTTGAGTCATTCAGCATTTTTAAAAAACCCAATAGCTTTTCATTAAACATTTTGTATAGTCTATGTAGCCTATATTGTTGCAGCCCAAATGTACAGCCCAATACTGTATTAGGTGTCCTGTAAACCTTGTTGGGCCAGGGACTGTTGTTTCTGTAAATTTTGTAATTTTTTTTTAAATAGAAAGAACACATTTTAGGTCCATTTCACACTAGCTGTGCTGCAGTGCGTTTTTTTTTTTTAAAACATTTCAAAGCAGTATGGTTTTTTATCGATAACAGATAGTGGAAACGCTACCCCGCCCGTTACTGGTAATAAAACCCTGCCTGTAAATTCTAATGGAGTTTTTTTTCCCCAAACAAGCTTTATTGAGAAAAAATCGTATTACATTGTGTGTCAACAATAGCTCATGACAATACAAAGTATAACATTTACTATGAAAAGTTTTTTTTTAAAACTTCTTTCACTTAAAAAAAATTGAAGACATTCACTTATATAAAAGTACATGTACAAGCTTTGTACATGGGTATCATATTCATATCAGAGGTTGAATCTGAACAAAGGTATGACAAAGAAATATACACATTCCATACAAGTAACCTTTCCTGAACTTAAGCCACCTATACATAGGCTGATGTTTAATTGGATTATTTGAAAATGGATTCCTGACTTTGATTTTGGAGCATGCGCACACACCTTTATCTTTATTCATGGGAAGGAATTCAACGTAAAGAATCGGGTTTGCATTGATTCCACTGTTCAATGAATAGAAATGTATGAATTGAAATCTATCGCACTAAAGTTGGAGAATATATGGCTAGCTTAAGTTTCAGTGGCTTTTATTAATAACGTTTACCATTACCAAAACATTTACCAATCTGCCATTCAGCATTACAACAGTTCGTTCCAAAAACATTTAAAAAGAAGCAATTTTTGGCATAGCCTTTTCTGTTCAGTCAAGAAAGATTTTCAAATGTAGAAAGAACTCTCAGGTTTACACAATAAGGAGTTCTTATTCTTAAAGCAGACCTGACATAAACACATAAAACCTTTTTTGTGGCCCATCTGGCCATGTCTCTCCAGATGGTACAGCACCAATCTATAACAGGGCCACCAAACTAATCTCCCCACTAAACCATCTCCCCCACCCCACAAAAAAAACAAAACAAAAAAACCCTGCTAAAAATGACCCTACTGTCCCCCCAAGCAAAATTCCCACCCCTAGTAGAAAATCCTCCTTAGATCAATCGTATGCTTGATCACCACCCTTTCCCCCAAATATTGAAACTTTCTGTGGCTGAAGAAAATTCCCTAGTCTAGAACCCCCATGCAAATACCTAAATTTCTGCTCCATGGCCATTTTTATGCCTTCCATGGCCTAGAGCCCACCAGAACCACAGGAAGTAATCCTTACTTCCCATTCAATGTGTAGGAGCTTATGGGTGCTTGCCTTGGGTCTAGATTGTAATTGTTAAAAGCTAACTACTGAAAATGGTTCATAAATCTGTCTTCTTTGGTTGGGATGCAGGCCAGATGCCCTGTGTGGCCTGGACTAGAGATGCCTGTGGCACCCATTATGAGTATGGGGTATGGACAGACCTGTCAACCCCAACGTTTTTCATGTGGCTTTCCTGGCCAAATCCCAATTTCAAGAAATCCTGTTTTTCTCCTGAATTTTTAAAATCACGCTGATCTAGCACGGAGAGGGAATTATTCTCCCTGCTTATGTCCCACCCCGTACATTATCAGCACAAGCGGGGTGGGACATTAGCAGGGAGAGTAATGCCCTCATTAACCGGCTGAAAGGTAACCCCTGTTGGTGACGTCACTTCCGGGACATGGAACCTGGAAGAACCACGATCCGCATACCGGAAATGACATCACTTCCTGTATGTCACCCTTTTTTTTTTTACAGCTATGGGTATGGATCTCTTGGTATGTCTAATATAAACATTGGAAGCACAGACCCATAACAAGCATAGCAGAAGAATGACTACAACACTGACTAGTATTAAGGCCAGAGATTCCATAATGCCACTGGATCATGACAACCCGGGAACTAAATTTTTTTTAGAAAATTGAGTTAACAATGGAGGACAACAATTCTCTCATGTCTCAGGTTCACTGCCCAGTAACCCATAGCAAATATCCAGACAGGTTAAAATGCATTTAATTACTTGCTATATCCGCATTTTTAAATAAGTACTATTTATTAAACACAGATGACTGTGTACGGCTTTAGCACATTAGGCTTCATTTACAAAAGCTTATTGCAAGCATTATTTTAATCGCCATGCATTTTTCATTTTTTTTAAGATTGAAAATGGATTTTCAATTAATAACTAAGCTGACAAATTTACCATTAGCACATTATATTTACTCAACAACCTTTTTTATTGATTTCTATTTGTGAAAGTCAGTTCACAAAAATGACTGTCCAGGGTTTTCTTCAATTACAGTACTAGAAGCTTAAAGCTAGGAATACATGGTTTGATTTTTCACAGATTTTAGCACAGCCAAGCACTGTGCGTGTTCACCGCACTTAGCTGTTCTAAAGTCTGTGAAAGGATCGACCCGTGCATGCCGTTTTTCGAGCGAGATCAATAGATCTTACTTGGCTGAACAGGGTTCCAACATGATGGAAAACCCTGTTTGATATCCTATACTTTGGATGGGAACCACGGGTCCCCGTCCAAAGTATCGGTTGGGCTGCCTACTGGCTGCTGATATCAGGGCAGGTCGGCCGAGATATCATCGAACGGCTCAAATATTGAGCCGTGTATTTCCAACTTTAGGCTGGAAACAACTCAGATTTCCAAGGAAGTATCTATAGAATAGATAAAGAGGCCATATAAAGTGATACTTACCGTATTTTTTGACCATAAGACGCACCTTTTCACCCCTAAAATCGTGCATGTGTCTTATGGTCCGAATGCGAGACCCCCGCGGCCAAGTGGTCTCACTTTGGCTCCCCGCCAGCTCTCCCGGCAAGGAGATTAGACAGGGAGCTGTCAGATGTGAGATCCGCCCACGCCTGGATCTCCCGTCTGAACTGTATAATTGCTTATGCCAAGAGAGCCCAGAACCCTGTTGTATAAGCAATGATGATCTACTATCTATCCCTTTCTTCGTGTCTGTGGAAACTGCAATCACTGCAGCTCACATGGACATAGGCAGCCAGAGAGGAGAGGGAGAGCAGAGAAGACTCCTGCCCCCCTCCTCCTGATCAGTGAAGGTGATGTGCTGTGTGAGTGTACTGCTGCTAGTAACATCTACTGGATGAATTTGATAGAATTAGAATTATATTAATTTAATCAATTGCATTAACCCAATAGATGAGAACACTTTAATATATCAAATATTTTTTTCCTGCTTTAAAAACTTGGTGCGTCTTATGGCCCGGTGCGTCTTATATTACGAAAAATACGATATATGATGCTTTATAGGATAAAAAGATACATAACGAGTCCTATGCATTCACTAAACATTACAAAGTGATTATTATGGAAAGGAGCCGAGAAAAAGGCAGATCAATACACCATGTCAAAGGACTAGTAAACAACAATGCATGACATCTTCTGGTTCAGATGTACTTTAAGTAGGTACAAGATAAAAGATATATAAAATAATGGATGTGCGCACCATATTTGCTCCCTGTTCCCCATGGGAGACTGACCACCCGCATTCCCGGGGCTCGCCCCGCCCGAATCCCCATATTGGATTGGGGTTATTCCAAGGGACTACTTCGCTTTATTCAAGGTACTTTACCTATTAGGTTACCTTATTATTACTGACTTTATAGGCCTTTTGTTTTCTCATACCTCTTTTGTTCTTTCATTTAGTGTATGATTCCTACAATACTTCTGAAGAAGTGGTTTAACCCACAAAACGCGTCGAGTCTCAGAATAGGATCAACTGTTACGTATTTACTGCTGCTTTTTGTGTTTGCATTATATATATTGTAATATACGCTTGAATAAACTGTGGGAGGGGGTCGTACCCTCTCCTTTTCCTTTTACCTTATCTATTTTGTTATGGTTGTCATACCGTGCTTATGACACAAACCTTGTAATATTGTTCAGATATATAAAATAAAGTATATATATATATAAAATAAATGATCGGCCTAAAGACTAGTAAGAGGCGATTCCTTTCCATTTTTTCTTTTCTACGTTTTGAGATACATGCAGGTTTAGATTACCTGCATATGCTGCCACTATACCTAGCCATTATGGCTACATATACACGGATGCTTGCACACTTGTGAGCGCCTCATGTCACATTCGCCGGATTGTTGCGCTAAATTTGCGTTTACTGGACAGTTAAAAAATGCCCATGTAAATGAGCCCTAAATCTCTTGCTGCTTAGCTCATTAACTGCACATTGATTGTAATATGCTGAAATTGAAGATACTGCCAACAAACAGTAGTAAATAGATTTCAAATGCTAGAGAAAGGCCCTGCAAACCTGCTATGGCTTGGGTTTACAGAATATATTCAGTAATCCCTGGCCATAGCAGGTTTGCAGGGTGTTTACCCTATTTCTACATTTGCAGGTTCCGTTTTTTGGGGGCAGTTTTGAATGCCTCATGGACTCTTCACATAGTGTTCAAGGGTCCAACACCTCCATTGACTTAAATGGGAATGCTCTCCAGATTATGAGCAGGCATTTTTTTGGTAATGTCAAGAAAACCTCTCCAAGAGATTAGACCGGGGGACAATTTTTTTAACTTTTGGCCTACAATGGTTTCTTAAATTTGGCAAAGAGGTCAGACCAGGATCCTGTAATGGCCGTCTGGCATAGGTATGCTATTTCTACACATCGCCGTCATCATTGATGATGGTGGAGATGTGTGACAGGGACATTGTTCACGTTTTAAATTTCCTGAACTACTTTTAACAAAAAGTTCATTGAGATAAGCATAATTCATAGAGGCCACCTGCTGTCACCATGAGAATGCTCCCACAAACGGGCCGGATCTGACCAGAGTTTGCACATGTCTGGAGTAGATAGAGATTAAACATATAAACCTCTTTCAGAGTGTAATATAGCCATTTTTATTGTATACATTGAAAACAGATGTTGTTCCCTTCCTATTTTACAATCAGACAATTTTTCAACAAAGGGTCTGGCCAGTCCTGGTTAAGGGGAGCAGATTGCACCAATGATCAACAATCCAAATACATAAAACCAATGCCTCTGAATGCTTGGATCCCGGACAATGTTAAATCACACTAATTATTCCCACTATCGATTTGTTTCCCTTAGTCCAATGCCCCTACCACACAAATTTTTCAATTTAATTGAATTTTTTCCCCTTTATTTCCTCCCTTTTTCTCTTCTTGACTATATCTTCTATTATTACAGATTGTTTATCCCTATTGGACTCACTGCCTAGGTTATATACACCAGTTGTGGCAGGGATCTGCCTATACTTGGCTCCCCTCTCCTGCTTCAGCTGCAAGTTCAGTCCCGCGGATGCACACACTGGTGACTCCTGGTATGGCACATTTTTATTCACTATCAGTAAGGTACGACCTTTTTAAACCATTCACCCCCATTTGGCGCACAACACGGAAGAGACCTTCCTTACATTCCCTTGCAGTGCCCGTGATGACCATCATGCACATGTCCAGACGAAGCGACTGTCGCGAAACGTGTAGACTTCACCTGCATGAATTCTAACATCTAATATTTGTACAACGATTTGGACATGATGTACCATCCTGCTTTGCTTGGACTTCTTTTAAATTTCTCATATTTACTGGTTTACCCTATTTTGTTTGTGGCAAATATATATTTTTTGAGCCTTGTTGAACACATTATAGTCCACCTGAAAGTCTCTCTCAAGCATTGATCCAGATTTATACTGGATCTAAGACTTGAGATTTTAGGGTGCAACCATCTCTATGTTTTCTATTGTAAATGTTAAATGCAGTACAGGACAAAACATCGGAACCTGACTTTAGGCATTCATCCAGGCCTAGCTGTCTTCTATATTCTGGTAATTTCATAACCACTGCTTGTGAGGCATAGAGTTCTTAAACATACCTATTGCAGGCCCTTTGTTGTTTTATATACAGACATAATGATGCAAAATATAAATGCTAAGAGCTTAGTTAGTTATATCCATCAGTCAGATTTAAACCTACATTGGAAGTCTGACATTTATTACAGGAAGAGAAAGAGGAATGTATGACCCCACAAAGTGATCCCTAGATTCTTAGTGGATTCAACAAAATCAAATAAAGACAAATAAAGTCAGCATTAGTGATGGGGCGAACTGTTCGCCAGAGAACTATCCGCGGCGAACATCGCATGTTCGCGTCCGCCCATGT
>CM070033.1:89622388-89635127 GCA_036250615.1 Ptychadena robeensis
CCTGCTTAGCTTCTGAGATCAGACGCGATCAGTCACCTACAGGGTGGTGTGGTTGCAGACCTAGAGCGCAGGCTTGGACCAGCGCGAGAACGCAGGCGTGAGGAGACTGGCTGTGATTGGTTGGACCGCGCAGGGTGACCTGCGCTCTGGGGTACAGCGGCAGCCCGTTGCGTGGCACTAGTGGCAGGCCTGGCACAAGGTGGCAGAGCATGGAGAGCAGGTCTCAGGGATACCCGTGAGTGACGCAAGTCGGCCGCAGGTAACCCTGCTGAGGTGACACCGGATTCAGCCGGCGACGGAAGGGAAGCCCTGCGAGTAGTGGGGTGACAGTGTTACATCTATTACACTATTGCATACTGGTCACTGGAAGTTTATCATGGCACCTTATGGCAAAGAGATCTCTGAGGGATCTGGAAAAAAGAACTGTTGCTCTACATAAAGATGGCTGGGGCTATAAGAATATTGTCAAGGTGCGACCACCGGTGGCTGAGCGGCCGCGGGGGTCGCACATTCGGCGTATAAGACGCAGGCACTTTTTGCCCCCCAATTTTGGGGGTGAAAAAGTGCGTCTTATATGCCGAAAAATATGGTACTCTTTTTTTGTTACCAAAAGGTTTAGAGTTATTTTGAGTAGAAAGCTACATTACACGCTGTACACTGACTACTTTAAATTGTATCAAAGTATCATATCTTCAGTGTTGTCCCATAGATAGATATTATCAACTATTTATAAAGCATACCATGTTAAAAAAGTAACTTTATTATCTTACCTGCTTTGATCATATAGAGCAGTGGTGGGCAACTGAGGTGATATGGAGGGCGGCCCTCTGCATCACTAAAGGGCCGCACATGACATTTTAATTCTATAGAATCACCCCCTGCTCGTTTGTATAGTTGAAGCATAGGCACTCACCTGTCCGCCCATCCCCCACTGACAGGTCCTGGCCCAGGATCTTCTTAGAGTGGGAAGAGGAGGAGACTTGCTCAAGCGCTGTCTGGGTCACTTCCTCTCCCCACTTTAATCCTGGGCGAGGACACATGAGTGGGGGATCGGTGGACAGGTGGGACAGGGGGATAGAGGAGGGCCGCTGAAGAATTTCCAAAGGGCCGCAGGTTGGGCACCTGGGATTTAGAGTGAGACCATAGTGACACACAGTTAAATGATCAATTAAGCTACTGCTGAGACTTTTAGGTTGGTGAAATACTATGGCACAGGCATAAGGAATTGGTTGGGAAATGGTTTTGATTGCATTCAGACGGATGGTTGCAAACACTGTTTTTAACAATGTAATCCTTTTTGTACAGCCGCAGTTTTCGGACAGCTGCCAATATGATTTACATGGGGGAGGTTGTTAGTATTTGAAAACTGCCCAATCACCCTCACGCTGTGCACCAAGCCGACAAACTGAAACCAACCATATGAACAAAGTCCTATAACAGCTTTGTAAATCACAAACATCTATCTATTTTTAGAAGCAGAAGGCTTTAAAATGAATTTTTGTTGACTTCTATAGCGATTCGTGTTGCAGCAGTTTGGCTTTATCTGTATTATCACAGATCAAGTGTTCCTCACAAGAGCTACTAATTTACATTATAATGACAGAATGGCTTGTAATGGAGAGTTGATGAACCATGTTGACCCCCACCTCATTTGTTACATGCAACGATTGTATCATGTTACCTAACCATGAACACATGGATCTAGAGAGACTGCAGGCAATTAAAACAATCCCCATGTATGCCTTGTTGAAGATAAAATACGGTGTATAGAATGGCTAAAAGTAGAATTATTCTCTACCATCTCTGAAAATGTAAGCAGCATGGTAACTGATAATTAAAACAAGTCAACTGGAATAAATAAAGATAATATGTACTCTTCTCATTTTTTTCTTTAAATGTGCATATGAACATGATCAGCTTCTTGTTGCAGCAGAAGCTGTCATCTTTAAGGGAACAAAATATAAGAAAATAAAAAAAAGCAGTTTCACACTCTTAAAACTTTGGTAAGAAACCTTTTGATTTAATTACAACATTAAGTCTTCTTGAGTAGGAGTCTGTCAGCATGGAGTCTATCTTGACTTGGTATTATTTACCCACTCGTCAGTTAATTTCATAAAACATAATTAGAGATTTAGAGATTAGTGTAAAGTTGTGTAAATATTGGGAAAAATATATATGCTAGGTTCACAGCTATGTGTTGTATTGTTGTGTATGTATATATGTATGTATGGATGGATGTGCACATTTGTACATTTTGCATGTACTTGTATGATTGGTATGTTGGCTCCTTTTGACTGTGGCAGCCGAATATTCTGTGCACAAGGTTGGTTTTAGGGTGTCTGACACTCTGGCACTGAAACCACAATTGTACCCATATGTGCAAAGTGTGCAATTACTAACAACCATCCCCATGTTATCCATAGGATGACAACCTGAAAATGCAGTGTAAATTAGGAAATATTTGAAAAGTTTGATTTTGTAAGTTTTCCCACTAACAAATAAATGATCAGTCCATAATTTTAATAGTAAGTTTATTTGAAAAGTGAGAGACAAAACAGTAACAAAAAACCTTTGTTTGCAATCACAGAGGTCAGTGGACAGCCACAAGTTTTTCTCATTACTCAGGGGTGATTTGGCCCACGCAGATCCTCTCCTGTTTAAATGTTCCATGGCTGATGATTGTTGGAATACCCATCTATGACCCATTTTTTGTGCCCTGGTTGAGAGAAGGAGGTTCTCATCTCATTTGATGTTGTGTAGTTCTCTTGTACTCTTGAAAGAAAAACACCCCCAAAGCGTAATGTTTCCATCTCCATGTTTGGCGGTGGGGACGTTGCAATCAAGATAGATTGATTGCTTCTATAGATATCTTTTATCCAGGTAACTAGCTATGAAGGTTCCAATACCAGCTTGGTACTTGTCTAGAATACACTTGGGAGCCAGATATTTTACTGATTGATTGGGGATCAAATACCTATTGCCTAATAAGCATTCGAATTACGTTATAAATGCATGTTTTCTGGATTTTTAGTGCTATTGTTCTGCCTCTCACTAGTGATGAGCGGCATAGGCAATATTAGAATTTGCAATTTTGTCACAAACAATTCTAATATTCGATTCAATATTCAAATATATAATACTTATGAATATATGTGCAATTACCTTCAAAATGAATGGTCACATGTGCTATTTATTTATAATATATTTGCAATCCATTCGCATCCATAAGCATCCCAATGGCTAATATCGCGAGTATTTGAAATTGCAGCATATTCGCAAAATTTGTGAATTCTCGAATAGCCGATATTCGCTGAATATATTCGCAATTCAAATATTCGAGCTCAATGCTACCTCTCACATTTCAAATAAACATACCATTGAAATTATAGACTGATGATTTCTTTGTCAATGGGCAAACTTACACATTCAGTAGGCATCCAAATAGTTTTTTCCTTCACTTTAAATAATGAAATAATGTAATATAATAAACCTACTATTCCTCTCTCTCATTTAGCTCAGTAAGGGTGAAATGAGGAGCTTTAAAGCACCTCTCAGCTTTAGATTTGTTAGACTGTTGGCATAGTAAATGTAGTTTATTGGCCTATATATACTCACTGAATGTTGCAATAGTGCATCACATAGACTGCTCTGAAATACACGTCTATACGTCTGCTCAGATATCTTGAAGATGTTAAAATCTCTAGATGGCTCATGTAACAACCTGTAATTAATTTTATCTTGTTGTTATTCAGTAGAGCTGTTGAAATTACCATACAGTATACACATAGAATAAACTCTGTGTTAAGCATTCCCCAAAAAGTAGTGATCTTAGAAATGATTACTTATACTATATTAACAAATAAAAACAAGTTGACTAAAATACACTATAGTCTCCTTTCCATAAATAGTCCAGGATTCTCAAATCCACAAATCACAATTAGGTGTATCCTGCAATACATAGGCTTATTTTCCTAAACTCCTACACCAGTTTCAGTCTATACACCTTGAAACGATTGGCAGTATGTTTGTGAATTAGTTATTGTTATTTATTTACTGAAGTAGTTTGATAGTTTTGAAGACATTATGGCAAATTACCTGTGATACTCTGGTTTTGTGTAATTGTGTAGTGTCTCAGTGTCAATAATTGTGTAGATCCCAGGTGCCCAACCTGCGGCCCGGGGGCTGCATGCCGCTCTTTGTCCATTCTTCGGCGGCCCCCCTTGACCCTCCACTTGCGGCCCCCGAAACCAAACTGGGGGGCATAGTAAATCACTTTTCTGTCGATCACCGGCTGACACATCTTCTCCAAGGATCTTCTTAGAGCGGGAAGAGGGGCAAAGGATTCTGAGCATGCTATTTGGCAGCAATCCAGAGGGCATCTGAGCAAGTTGGTGGGGGATAGGTGGACAGGTGAGTGACTATGCACCCACTATCCCACCAACGAACGAGGAATGATTGTATAATATATATTGCAGCACATAACCTCAGAATAGGGACACAAAAGGCTTTGATGGTATTTATGAGGCACATAACCTTTGATTATATAAATGGGGGAATATATATTAAAACAAATTTTGTTAGAGATATAGATTGAATAGTTATAGATTAAAAATGTTGTGTGCGGCCTATGAGTGATGCCAAGGGCCGCACTGGTGGCCCTCCATATCAACTTGGTTGCCCACCACTGGTGTAGATGAGCATACCCTAACCTGAAGCTATACAATTTACCTATAGCTGAGCCCAATCTCAGTATCAGGAAGCCAGTAACTTCTACCTAGTGCCCATTTAACTGCTGACCCCTCTACATTGGCTGATGTAAAATTACTATGGAAAAATCAAGATTAGTCAGCTTAGCAGGGTATCTACCCTGGGATTTACCTGGAAATAAGCATGACACAAATTCAAGAGGAGGAACCTGTAACCTATGGACATTCTTTGGGTATTTAGACATTTGCTCAATTATTTGCAAAACAAGCTGTAAAATGTTAGGCATAGGTAGGAAGGGAAATTGTTAGGCAACAGTTTGACCACAAGTATAGAGCATTTTAGCAGCCAAAGGTCAGGCATGTTTTTATTTTTGTCACTGGTACAGAAAGTGCTACCGGGATAAGAGATAGAGGATAAGGGATCTAAAGCATAAGATTTTAAGATCTTACCGGGTGGTTCAGGTATGTGGATGACACCTGGGTTAAAATAAACCTATAAGAGGTACAGGTTTTTACTGAACACATCAACATGGTGGACTCAAATATACAGCATACGTGTCAAGTTTCCTCGTCGGAGACCCGGGGGGCGTACAGGAAATGACGTGGTTCTTCCGCGTTCCACGTACGTCGTCTGCCCAGTCTTTTGGCTGCTCAAGCAGGGAGAGGGCGTTGCTCTCCCTGCTAATGTCCCACCCGCTTGTACTGATAATGTGCGAGGTGGGACATTAGCAGGGATAGTTACGCCCGCTCCCTGCTAGAACAGCTCGATTTCAAGAACCCGGGATTTCTTGAAATCGGGATTTAGCCGGGAAAGCCACATAAAAACGTGACTTTCCCGGCCAAAGCGGGAGACTTGACAGGTATGATATACAGTTGTGTTCAAATTTATTGAACCCCCACTGAAATGAAGTGTTTTGGCCATTTTGACATTGATTTTGATCATTTCAGTCATCTTGCTTACAATTAAATCAGCGAGGCAAGTAAGTCAGACAAATATAACATAACAATAATAATGAAATAACCACAGATGTCTTTTCTGTGCTCACATCATTATCAGTTTTATTCAACCCACAAGTGACATTCATTCTTAGTACAACATCCTTTTCCAGTTATAACAGCTTTTAAACGTGAAGCATAGCTTGACACAAGTGTCTTGCAGCGATCTACGGGTATCTTAGCCCATTCTTCATGGGCAAAAGCCTCCAGTTCAGTCACATTCTTAGGCTTGCGCGATGCAACTGCTTTTTTCAAGTCCCACCAGAGGCTCTCAATCGGATTTAAGTCTGGTGACTGCGATGGCCACTCCAAAATGTTCCAGCCTTTAATCTGCAACCATGCTCTAGTGGACAGGAATCATTGTCCTGTTGAAAGGTCCAACATCTCCCAAGCCTCAGGTTTGTGACTAGTGATGGCCGAATTGCCCGCAAGGCGGACAGTTCGGCCGCGAACAAGCATGTTCGCCCTCCTTCTCGCCGGCGGACAGTACGGGTGTTCGACCCGCTGTGTCCGCCGACGAGAAGGAGCCCTCTATTCTTCCTCCGGTGGGATCATAAGCAGCGAGATCCCGCCGCAGGAAGAATCTTTTCACTGAAGACCGGGTAGAGAACCCGGTCTTCAGTGAAAAACCGGCTCGCAAACCCGGATGTGACGTCAGTGACGTCACATCCGGTTAGCACACCAGGAACTATGCGTTCCAGTCGCCGGATGTGACGTCACTCGGATGCAGTCGGGTTTTAAGATTTAAATCTGTCCGCGAATGGGCGGACGGCGGACTTTTTTAAGAGTCCGCTCCGCCCGTTCGCGGACGGACATGGCCGAGGTTCGGCCATCACTATTTGTGACAGACTGCATCACATTTCCTTCCAATATCTCCTGGTACTGAAGAGAATTCATGGTACCTTGCACAAGGTGAAGCTTTCCTGTACCTGCAGAAGCAAAACAGCCACAAAGCATGATTGACCCCCCGCCATGCTTCACAGTAGGCAAGGTGTTCTTTTCTTCATAGGCCTGGATATGGATTGGAGCTATACCCCAGAGTATATATTCCCAGTAAGATTGTGTACACTCTGAACTAAGAGTCGGATGACTAGCAAAACAGAAGCATCTTTAAGAAACAACAAAAAAACAAACAAACACAGCAAATCCAGTTGATTTGAATTAAACACAACAGATATACAATGACCTGGATGAATGAGAACCTTCACAGACTTACTAGAAGGCTTTTTCTCCATTAAGGTAAGCTTAAACTGGAACGGTCAAAACAGTCAAAGTCCTAGGCAAGGGTTGCCATTGCAAAATGTGTAAGACAAAGGGAATATCTGGTCAGGCAGGTGGTCAGAATCCTTGGTGTAGAAGAGGTCAGGGATTATAGTCATAGCAGCCAACATAAAAAAAAAACTGCCTGGACACAAAGGTTCTGAACCTTATAAAGTGCAACTGGGGCACAACAGCAAGTGCAATAAGATTCAAATTTCCCACTTCTTCCTCATCTGCCTATTTTCCTGGTTACTTCAGGAAACCATGTCCCCCAATCCCCCCCCCCCCCACCCCAACCCCTGGACTTCTGTGGGCTTGGTAATGTTTTAGGACTATACCTGGTGATGCATTCGCTACATGAATGCCATATGTAAGAAATGAAGAAAATGTTTATTACACTGACACAAGATAGAATTATTATGATAAATGAGTTTACTTCACTAAAATAGGTAAGAATCTTCCGTAACATCTGCTTAAATCTTTGCAATGCTTAAAGATTTTATGGTTCCAATTGTATATCAGCAAATATGTAGTTCTGCTTTAAGATGGATTGCCTTTTCCAGATGTAATCATATTTTACAATACTTTGACATATTGGAAAGACACAACTAGTTGCACGTTCCAGAAGAAAACAGTAAAAATGAGGTGAAGGATGGATAACTTTAATAATTACAGTATGTTTCAGACCATTTACTACACAATCGCTAATTGCAACAGTTTCATCTGTCCCTAAATGATTCATCAGTTTTATTTCTTTAAGTCTACAGCTCTTTTCTTTGTTTCACATAATACAGATCTTATAGAGAATGACTGACTCCATAATTAAAAGCAGAGAATGTAAAACATTGAAAGACTGAATACCCTAGAATTTAGTTTTGTGACTTTGCCGTCACATTGCTTTTTTATAATGAAAGGGAATAGCTTGCTCACACATTTATAAGGACTTATAAATAATGCAAGATTGATTTGATACAACAGAATTTATTTTGTTTCTGTAATCATCGCAAAATGTGGAGTACTTGTCCACCCAAAACTTGGATTATGATTAATAGAAGACCAAATGAAAAAGTCTTAACCACATGTGGTCTTTTTTGTGATCACCAGTAGAACTGTACTTAGGGGTTACACAAATGTGTAATCTGAGCATAGAGATTCACTGTTTTAGGGATCCTAGAAGTCCAGGTGACCATCAAAGTACAAAGTAACAACTGGACCTCAGCTATTGGTTAAACTTAAAGGTCACTTATGAATGGAGGTTGTCAGATTTCAGTACCAGCCACTGGAACTGCTGCTGGCACTTTCTCCAGGCTGGAGTTCCCCACTGTTTACCTTTGCAACAAAGAAGGATTAGATCTCACAATGGGTTTGGCTGGGAATTTATTCATTTACCATGCGATCCAACATGCAGCAGATTCCTGGTGAAGATGACCAGGGGGCGCACCCGACTCTCTGCCGACCCGACTGCCGATTGATTGCCCAGCTTAATTATAAGGTCTGATTACCAGGTAGACCTAGAAATGCAGGCATTTAGGCTTTTTCACCCAAAGCTCAACACAATCTCTAGGACCCATGACAAAGCTTATTTGGTACTGGAAAACAAACTTTCTTTTCTACCTTTTCATCGCAAAAATATTGTAGTACTTGATATTTTTAAAGTGTACCTGTTTCGCATAAATTTATATAACTGATTTGGTTATACATATCATTGTATACATATGGTATTGCTGAATACTAGTTGAGAGATAAATGTATGGAGTCTGATTAATCATTACATACTGACATGTAGACAGATTAGACAAATGTAATACGTTTCTCTTGCCTTTTGAAACCCATTTCTAAACACACTGCACTGTGACATGTAATAAATAATATAAATAATTATATTTCACAGCCTTGTATAAAATCAGTAGGCAGTAAATTGTAGCGTTATATTAGAATCATGTCTGAATATAGGTGCAAGCATCATAATAGCTCAGCTTTCAATCAAAAGTGAGCTAAATCAAAATGAAAGATTATACTTATTTTAAATGACACTATTACAAAAGAAATGTTCAGTTTTAAATTGTGTGTGTAGCTAGAGATTGTAGAATATGTTAATTCATTTTATAACATGAACAAGAACAACAAAAGGACCCTAACTTGAGATAACTTCATGAAACACTGATCCCTTGGGTTAAATGAGAATGAGAGAAAATATTTGGAATGTGATTCTATTTAGATCTGAACTGCTGGTCTATCATATATAAAATTAGAAATATAAAAATCAGAAAAATTACCATATTTTTCGGACTATAAGACCATATGACGCACCCAGTTTTTAAAGCAGGAAAACCAGGAAAAAAATAATTGATATATAAAAGTGTTCACATCAATTGGGTTAATGCAATTTATTAAATGAATGCAATAACAAATTCAGCCAGTAGATATCAGTAGCAGCAGTACACACACACAGCACATCATGTCACCTCTTCACTGATCAGGAGAAGGGGGGCAGGAGGCTGCCCAGTCCCCTCTCCTCTACTCTCCCTCTCCTCTATGGCTGCCTGTGTCCGTGGAAGCTGCAGTGACTGCAGTTCCCACGGACACGGAGAGAGGGATAGATGGCAGTTTATCTATCCCTCTCTTCATTGCTTATACCAACAGGGCTCTGGGCTCTGTTGGCATAAGCAATTATACAGTTCAGATGGGAGATCCAGCCGTGGGCAGATCTCACATCTGACAGCTCCCCGACTAATTTCCTTGCTGGGAGAGCTAGCAGGGAGCTAAAGCGCATCCACAGGTCTCGCATTCTGGGCACGCAGGCACTCCCCCCCCCCCCCCCCCCCCCCCCCCATCTTATGGTTCGAAAAATACAATAGGTTTTTTCCTTACTGTTCATGTCTAAAATGAGGGGTCAACTGTATAGCACCTCAAAAAGGTATGTACTGTACTTTTAAATGGGTATTGTATACTAAAATGTCATGTTTGAAAATATTGAGAACATTGTATTGTTACTTGTAAAATTGCTTTATTTTTGTTATGTGTGTGGCCATAAGAATAGTTACATGAAGCAACAAATCAAAAATCATATATTCATCTCCTGATTTTATTAGATTTAATTCTGAAATGTATGTTAAAGGGAAGCTCCAATTTACAAAAATAAGATCTAGATCTGTAGTTTACCAGAGTATAAGGGGAAATACAAATGTGCATCATGAAGGTCTAAATGTAGGTCATGTAGGTCATAAAAAATATCAAAGTCTGTAGTCCCCAGACTTCAACAGTACAGACACTCTTTCTCAGATCAATATGGTTGTCTACTAAATCCTCATGGCAAACCACAGATGATGTGGTGATGATGTTTGGATTTGAAGTCAATAGTATAGTGATTGTTTGTATAAAAGGGAGTACTTATATATACTGTATAGAAAATCCCTATCCACATTATTAGCTGTACCTTGCTTGTACTGGGTTGGATTCTAGTTTCCCTTTAGATCAGCTCTGTTCCTTAAAGGCTAGAGATGGTCACAACAATTTTTTCTTTTTTGTTCCCTGCAACCCTTTTTCTTTTTTGTTCCCTGCAACCCTTTCCTACATACCTGGCAAATAATGACCATGTTTAGGGGCATTGACATTAACTCCCAAAGTCAAAATTAAAATAAAAAAATGACCATCTCTTTTTGTAGCATAGACTGAACAAAGTGCTGGAAACGTTCCATATGGATTTTATCTCTCTTGGCATGACAGCATCATTCATTTACTGCAGTTTTTATGTTAACATATCAATGATACGAATCTTTGTACCAGAACCTGGTTCGGAGAATACTTAGATCTTCTACACAAATATCAATAGCATATTTGCTTTTATTTTAGGTTAACTGAATTCACGTGGCTCCAAATTCTCCATTCCTCAATATAGAAATGACATCACAGATCACTTGGCCAGCTACTGCAGAAGTCTGACTACAAGCCAGGCCCATGAAGTATAGGAACAAAGATATGTCATAAGCGCAAACTAAAACTTATTAACCTCCTGGGTGGTTAGCCGGAGGTATTTTGGGGTGAGTTTGTTTACTAATACTCCCCTATAAATTACCTCTGGCATAATCACCCATGCTGTGGGAGCCCGCACCATCCCTATACCATGTATCGGCAGTCCCGCCGATCTTTCCAGGTGAGCCATATTATGGAGGAGGCACTGTTGTTTTTCAGCACATCCTCAGTTTCATCATTGACACTGGAGATGTGAAGGAGGAGGAGGGAGGGCTGAGAATACATTGTAATCCACTAATCCCTCCCTCCTCCCCCCTTCACATTGCATGTGGTGTGCTTTTAAAAGTATACGACCTCATCTTTTAGCACTTAAGGCTAGATAACTGTTGTCCATGGACTTCCTGGCAAACAGCTGCCATGTGTACAGATGTCAGCATGCTGCTCACTTGTCCCCCAGCATCCCTTCTATAGAACAGAACAAGTCCTGTTTGCACAGAGCTTGTTTATTCTCTATTTCTTGGGAACAATCATTCATGTACAAAAATACACTGCCTGGCCAAACAAAAATTCCTGTTTCAGAGCGATGGGCACATCAGGATCAGAAGAGAGGCAGATGAAGTGATGCATCTATCATGCCTAGTGCCTACTGTACCAGCCTGTGGGGGAAGTGCTCCAGTATGGGGTAGCTGCAGTTTTAGGGTTTGGGTTCAGCAACAGTATGTGCTCCAAGAATGAGAACAGCTGACAACAGCCTAAATATACTGAATGACCAGGTTATTCCATCAATGGATTTTTTCTTCCCTGATGGTACGGGCATATTCCAAGATGACAATGCCAGGATTCATCTTTGGGATGTGCTGGAGAAGGCTTTGTGCAACAGTCAGACTCTACCATTATCAATTCAAGATATTGGTTTAAAAATAATGCATCACTGCATGAAAATAAATCTTGTGACTACTGAGGCTTATCAAAACAATGCCACAGTGAATTCATGCTGTCAAAGCTAAAAGGTAGTCCAACAAAATATTAGATTGTGTGACCTTTTTTGGTGGCAACTTTCTTTTTGCCCATGCAGTGTATAAATTTAGTACTAGGCTTTTGAAGATACCAAGCATGTCCATTGTTGGAGGAGATTGACCCACTAGACTCGATTCACAAAGGGTTAACATAAGAATAATGATTGCGATCTTTTATTATTTATACCTGTACATAAATACTCTCAGTTGAAAGATTATCTGATGAAAAGAACACAGTGTATTTAACCTCCCTAGCGGTTGTGACGAGTCCAGCTCGTCCAGTGCTGACATGAAAGTGCACGGAGGCTGGGTCCAACCACTGACGGAGCCCGCGGCGCACTTGACCGATCAGGCGTCCGCGGCGGCTCCTATCCCCCGTTCCCGGCGTCGGCTTCTTCCCATGACTTAAGGGATCCTCTTGCCCCCCCGGCGCGTGACGTTGAATGACGTCACCATCCCGCCGGGGCGGCGGCGGGAAGCTTCAGATGAGCCGGCATTGCATATCCAGCCTCGGAGCCGCCCCTCACACAAACAGTAAGTGAGCGCTGCGGGGCTCCGGCTTTACGTTTACATCGCCTTAAAACAGTGATGTAACACGCAAAGCTCTGGAGCCCCCAGCGCCTCACTTACCATCGGCGGCGGCTTCGAGGCTTGTAATCAATCCACTGCGCTCACTGATCATGGCAGGCATTGAATTGCCCGTCCGCCCATCGATTCGGTGGGCGCGGCAAATTCAAATGGCTTCCATGTAATCAGTGAGCATCCTGTCATGCATATCGCCTCGGAGCC
>CM070033.1:89635152-89666128 GCA_036250615.1 Ptychadena robeensis
ATGGTGCGCTTTTGGTACAGAAATCTGTACCTATGCAGTGCGCTAGGGAGGTTAAACTAAAGATTCATATGTCAATTGAGCTTATGGTGATATAAAAGTCCTTCTATATCTTAAAAAGAATTAAGGCTACAAATCTTACGTTCACAAATAGTCTTTTCTTCTTGGATTGTTTAAATGCTACAAGAATATAAATTTCTAATTGGCTGCTAGGATCTGATACTGGCTTTTACCCATTATGAGCTGTTTACATGTACTGGAATTATTTGGAACGTGTATCAGAAGAAAGATAACCACTTATTCATCTATGGCTGTTAGTTTCATAGACGTGCTCTATCTGCCATCTGAATTTATCTGATATTTGGCTGCTACATATCGAAAACTAAAAGTAATTAATCCGCATTCATTTGTAATGATAGATCAAAGATTTCCAAGCCTTTTTCTATGGTAATATGATGTAAATGTAAATGCATGTACTTGCATGCATTTAAGAAGAAGAAAATAATTCTTGATATGAAAAGTGGCATCTAATACTTAGTTTGGTGTTCAATTAATTTTTTTTTTAGCAAAAATGTACTGTAAGGCATTTTTATATATAAATAGATCGTGCTGTTCTTAATTTCTTCCCAGGTAGATGCATGCATAATAGTAAACACTGTGTGACAGTGACAAGTGACAGTAACATTAAGAAAGTGTAAATTAGGGGCCCCAAGCAGAGTGAGAATTAGGGTATAAACAGTGTGTTCCCATAATCTGTAGGCCTAGAGGGTCAAACCCTGAGAGTTTACCAACCTAATCATTATTTCTTTAACCAAAGGTTCTTACATCTCATTTCAGTGTCCTTGGTGCCTGAAAACTTTAAAAGCATTTTAATTAAATCTTTCCACTTACAAAAACAGCCTACCCCAGGACTCATATCACTGTGCATTTCAAAAGACTTGTGATGTGAGAGTAATAAAAAATCGTGTTCATGTACATGTTTCTAAAGCAAAAAGCTTTTTATTTAGATTTGTGTGAAAGAGAGAATGGTAAAAAAATGCATTTTCATGCCATCTTCATCCTGGCTGACAAACAAGAAACTATTTCCTCAAAATTTCCTCCTTGATGAGGAGACAAGGGGACCCTAAAGGTCAAAAGTGCATTTTACTATATTAAAACATGATTAAAATACATAAAATATCAGCATATTTCTATCACAGGGTATGTTAAAAAAAGTCCAATCCAAGTAAATTCTTTAATATACTGTTATTGTGATTATGCTGTAACAACTTTGGGATTGGGTTTAGATCTATGACCCAGTGTATTGAAGCACCACATAATGTACTTGTATTGGACTTTTTGTATCATACCCTGTGGTAGAAATATGTTGATATGTTATGTATTCTAATCATGTTTTATTATCGTAAAATACACTCTATTCCAGTGGTGGGCAACTGAGTTGATATGGAGGGCCACAAGTGCGGCCCTCGGCACCACTAAAGGGCCGCACATAACTTTTTCAATCTATACTGACTAGTATAAGCATTTTATAACGTGGAAATGACAACAGGCATAGATAGAAGACATTATTTTTCATTTTTACACAACAAAATGTATTTTAAATGATACTTTGGGCATTGGGTAACACTGTAGTATGGTAATGCACATTTTGATTCAGAGGTCATGTGATGCAATATGAGTTCCTATGCCCTATGCATAAACAGTTAGGTTTCAGGGGCCGCAAGTAAAGGACTAAGGGGGGCCGCAGGTTGGCCACCTAGGCTCTATTCTATACCTTTAGATCGTAAAATTCCCCACATCTGCTCAGGTAAATTCTGAGGAAATATTTTCTTCTTTCTTCGATATGTAGATTGGGATGTTGGCCAAATAACTTTGTCATAGGGAACGTAATTGTTTTTTATATGGGATTCCTCTTCCCAAAAAGGCTTGGAGAATCAGAAAGTGAACAGAAATAATTAAAGTTATATGTTATGGGAAACCACTTCATAAAACTGAACTATAGGCACATATAAAGGACTAATGTACTTAGATGTTCATTAATAAAAAAAATATATGCATGTGTTTACAGTGTTAAGCCCCTCATAGACAGGCAGACTCCTCCATACAACTTTCATGAGACCTACCAACAACTATGTAGTATAGTGACCTCCCTGATAGAATACATAGTGATTGGAAGGTGTAGAAAGGTCCTCCTATTACATGATTTTGGTAGAAGAAAAGTTGGTTGTACAGAAGTTGCATGGAGGAGTCTGCCTGTCTATGGGGGGCTTTACCACTGCAAATACCTTCATTTAATTTTAATTGAGCCTCTAACAACCTCCATCAATGCAGTATGAAGTAGAGATGGTCGAGTTTTTTGAACTAGCTGACATTGTTAGTAAACTGCAAAGCCACTACACAGGTAGTTTTTGCATAAATTAAGTTCAAAGTTAATTAGAAAATGTTTAACTTTGAAAAAAATGAGCGCTAGAGCAGTACATTTTTTGTAATGTCCCTACAACCCTTTTTCTACATCTCCAGCAATTCTGTTGATGATACCATGTTTAGGGGCTTTGCAATTAATTTACAAATTTAGCTAGAAAAATGTAGACAAGTGAGGTCATGTAAAAAATATTTTTATTTAATTGTCATTATGTTCGCATAAAACCTACCCACAGAAAATCTCACCATCTCTAGCATGTATTGCTAGTAAAAGTTTTATGAATTTTATCTATATTATCTATATATTTATTATTATAAATGTAGCCAAATTATAAAGGATTTGTAGTGAAATATACAAACAGTTATATCTGCATAAACAATAAGAATTCATGTTTTGAAATAGCATTGCACCTTTGCAAGGTTATTCATATATGCCCAAGTGTGAAAACAACTCATTTATTTCCAAAGGTTGAAGCTGGAGTCTCACTTCTCTGAACACACTTCAACTCTTTTGTAAAGTTAATGTGTTTTAAGCCCCCCATAGACAGGCAGACTCCTCCATACAACTTTCATGAGACCTACCAACAACTATGTAGTATAGTGACCTCCCTGATAGAATACATAGTGATTGGAAGGTGAAGAAAGGTCCTCCTATTACATGGTTTTGGTAGAAGAAAAGTTGGTTGTACAGAAGTTGCATGGAGGAGTCTGCCTGTCTATGGGGGGCTTTAGGTTTCGGAAACATATTTGTTTCTTTTGTAATCCTCAGTTTATGTATTATGTTACCTTTTGGAATGGACATAGAACAATATAGAGAAAAGAATAAGAAGAATGTTTACTTATAATAAACAATACATGCAAGGGGAAAGTTAAGCCTCCTGTAAAGAATGTTGCTAGAAACAAGTGTCAATAGGGTAGAGTGAACAGGAGTATGATAAGAGTTATTATTAAACAAATGGAGGTAGGAGAATTTGCACCCTAAAGCCCCCATAGACAGGCAGACTCCTCCATACAACTTTCATGAGACTTACCAACAACTATGTAGTATAGTGACCTCCCTGATAGAATACATAGTGATTGGAAGGTGTAGAAAGGTCCTCTTATTACATGGTTTTGGTAGAAGAAAAGTTGGTTGTACAGAAGTTGCATGGAGGAGTCTGCCTGTCTATGGGGGGCTTAATATTCCATTGAGATTCTAAAGTGACTGATAAGCCCCCCATAGACAGGCAGACTCCTCCATGCAACTTCTGTACAACCAACTTTTCTACTACCAAAACCATGTAATAGGAGGACCTTTCTACACCTTCCAATCACTATGTATTCTATCAGGGAGGTCACTATACTACATAGTTGTTGGTAAGTCTCATGAAAGTTGTATGGAGGAGTCTGCCTGTCTATGGGGGGCTATAGATTATTTTTCAATGGTTTTTTATAAAACCTAGGTGGACAATGAAATGGTATGTGAGCTCATTGGGATGCTAACATCAGTAACCCTGGTAAATAAACAATAGTGGAACAGAATTTTTCATTAGGTTGAGGATCCCACAGAATATGGGTCATATTACCTTTCTGAAAAACAGACCTCTCCATCGTGTATCTGTGGTGGACCAACATAAAATTATTACCAATTTACCTCTGAGCCACCACAATGGTGGTGAAGTACTCCACAACTAACCTGCTGTTCTCTCTATGCTGATGCCAGTCTTTCAGCGGTTAACCTCCCTAGCACATTGCTGAGTAAAGCCCCCCATAGACAGGCAGACTCCTCCATGCAACTTCTGTACAACCAACTTTTCTTCTACCAAAACCATATAATAGGAGGACCTTTCTACACCTTCCAATCACTATGTATTCTATCAGGGAGGCCACTATACTACATAGTTGTTGGTAAGTCTCATGAAAGTTGTATGGAGGAGTCTGCCTGTCTATGGGGGGCTTAACAGATTTCTGTACCAAAGGCACACCATAGACTTTATTGGAAAAAAGTATTTTACATTGTAGGCCTGTAATTTCCCAAAGTATGTCCATACAGGAGTCTGGTAGACATCGTGAATATAATTACATGTTTAGATGCTTTGTGAATAACTCACAATATCAGATAATGAAGATTTCAATAATTCACTTTATCAGGTAAATTTGCACTGCAACCACTAGATGGCGCTGCAGATGTGCCAGGTTACATAGGAGAGCATGGGGAGGGGGGGGGGGGAGTGATCGTTCTCCTGCAGCTGCCTCAGAGACAAAGGGAGCAGTGAGTTTGCTCTCCTGTGGCTCCGATCTCTGCCTGACGAACCCAGCTCGTCCACTGCTGTTCTGACAGGTCAGAGCTGGACGAGCTGGGACCGTCAGGAACGGCAGGGTGGTTAATGAACTGCAATAACACATATGGCCACTAGATAGCTCTAGATAGTGATTTTGCAATTGGAAAAATGTAGCTCCACAGGTTTGTAAAGGAGATGTGATGATGTGACTGACTTGTACTTTCCAACAGTATGTGTGAAAACAACTCATGACTAGTGATGAGCAGCATAGGCAATATTCAAATATTCAAATTCATATTTCGCAAATAATTCTATTAATATTTAATTCCAGCACAAAATAAATATCGCAATTATGATCGCCTCACAATAACTATCAAAATGATGGTCACATGTGCTATTTATTTTTGCGTTGTGAATATATTCGCAATCCATGCCCATAAGCATCCCAATAGCGAATATTCGAGTTCTCGAATAGCCAATATTTACAGAATATATTCGCAATTCCAATATTCAAGCTCAACACTACTCATGACCTCTGTTTTCGAGCAGTGAGTGAAATCCAGAATTATCTCTCTACAGGTAAGGATTTTTTTTAGCTAGGATTTTCAGTCAAAAGGGGGCATCAAGAGGTGGTGGTAGAGCACAGATGATGTTATATCCAAGCAAAACTTAGAAAATTAGCTGTGATGCCACGCACATGAACATTTCATGTTGTTTTTTGAGTGCTGACATTCAATGCTCTGCTTTAAAAAAGATTTTTTAGTACATGTCCTGAACTTTTGTAAATTGCATCTGGATATGACCATTGTTGCATTGAGATCACGAAGAAAGGAAAGAAAGTGTTAGCATTATGCATAGCACACATATTCCATACCTGTAGTTTACCACAATGCAAAAGCACAAAATAAAATAAATTGTCTCTATATTTTCAGAAATAATTTCCCTTCCCAAAAAGATTTAATCAGGAAGATAATCTTGAGCCTCCATAGTCATCTTCCAGCACTTATCACAACGACACATTAACACAGGCGGTCGGCGGACACTTTAGCCGATAGACCTGTCATGGGGTTGTTATCTAAACGACCCCGAGTGCCTGTAAAAGTTTGCAAGTGGCTGTGACAGGGTGTTTCTCCAGCTGCAGCAGCCAGAGAAACGTCGGTGTAAATTTAGCCTTAAGGCTAGATAACAACTGACCGTGGTCTTCTTGCCAAACAGCTAGCATATGTACTGATGTCAGGATTGGCCGGTTCAACCTGACCCACTGTCCTATGGACCACATATTCCATACCTGTAGTTCACCACAAAGTAATGTAAATAGTCTATATATTTTCAGAAATAATTTCCCTTCCCAAAAAGATTTATTTAAGAAGATACAGGAATGGTCACATAAAGATCTAGTTGTCAAAATGTAAAGCTAGTCATACACGGGTTAATTTCTAAATAGATTGTGCTCTAATCTATTAACAAATCTACGCGGACAAATCCCGCTCGAAAACAAGGCTAATAACAGTAAATCACGGTTGATATCCATTACTTCAGAGGGGACCTTCAGCCCCCTTTCCAAAGTAGCGAAAGCAGAAAGCCGCTGCACAGCCTACAGGGGCGGGGCCTGTCACAGCACTGTGTATGAGGAGAGGGGGGCCATGTTGACTGCGGGCTGCCTCTCATCATGCAGCTTTCACCCCCGTGTTGTGAGAAAATCTCTCACAACACGGGCTGAGAACTGCATGTTCTGCATGTGTCCAGGGTCCCCATCGAACAGCAATTGATGTTTGGTGCACATTGATTACCGTTCCACTGACCCGCGATCAATCACAGCGTGGTGACTTTCATTGATAAAACCATCATTACTGCTAATATTATATGAAATGAGAGGTGGCATGCAGCATGAATAGCAAAGCATGCTACCCATTAAATCCTAAATCAGGCATGTCCAAATGCAGCCCTCGTTCAAATTTTGACTGGCTCACAGTCTCAGTCATAAAATATATGATATACTGGGTTGACAGCGTTTCACTATGAAAGGAGGGTTGACATCAAACTTCCCAACCATTGGTGTTTTTTGTGCACATAGCTTAGGGGGTTGCTTCAATTCAACCAAACGACTGCTATTACTCTGCACAAATGCAGTTCTAGAAGGGGCTTTGGCTTGACCACCCCATCACCATGAATGGTACAGTCATGGGTTTACACTGTGCTGCGCCTGTGACCGTGTAGATTATCCCTACTATTAGGATGCAGCATTGAGGTGAGTAGTGCTGGAAATCTTCTCATTGATTCTCCATATTCCATAGATAGAGGGATGTTCAGGGCTTCTGGGGTTAGCTGAAATGTGGTTGGACATTTGGGAGAACTGAAAGTTCCAGCATACCCAAGGGCAAACTTTATCAGTGTTATGGCAGTGGATGGCTAATTCTCAGAATGTGTAAAGGAAGAGATCTGACCCATGGTATCGTTCCTTTGCATTTAATGTAATGTAATGCCAGGCTGAATTGGCCTCCAACACATTACATATAACCTAACCTTCTTTGCAAGATTGAACACCCCTGTCCTGAATTAAATAGCTTGCACATAAGTAGACATAATAATAAAGCAGGGTACAGACGTCTCGATATTTGAGCCATCCGATATTCCCTGCAGCAGAGTGATGATGTCATCACGCTGCTGTCAGATATTGGGGAGACAGCTCTGCTCTCTCTCCAGCTCAGCCGATGCTTTGCATGGAGACCCGCGGTTTCCATGCAAAGCAACGGACATCAGCCGCATTTAACGGTCATGTTCAATATGGCTGTTTTCGAGCAGGATTGATTGGTCCCGCTCTAAAACAGAGATGGCCGCATATTATATGGGCCAGATAGATGGCCGTGAGCCCGCACGGCTCACCAAGTGGCCATCGGTCTGGCCCATATCTACATGTCTGTACCCTGCTTCACTCTTAACTCTTTTTATACAAGGCTAGCCCAGCCATCTGTGTCTCAAAAACAAAAAGAAATGGTAAGAACCCATTGTTATAGCTTGCTAAACACAAAATAATGATTGAATTGGTAAGGAAGATAATTGCTTAGTTGCCTATTCTTTTTCATTTAGGACATTGCAGACATGCACTGAATACCAAAGGCAAATCTTCTCTCTCCAGAGAGAGTACCTTAGTGTGTGTTCAGCCCACAGGGAGTGTTGGTATTTGAACACAGTTATGTACCTAACATGTTTGCTTTAAGCAATAGCTATTTTACATTGCCCTGTGGCCACCACTGACATTCAACTTTAGTTTTTCCATCTTCATCTACCAGTGCAAGTTTAGGCCTGATGAACAAAGGCAGGAAACACAGGACTATGTAAGTCATTAATGAATGTTTTTGCATTTTTTTTGTCACATTTATGACATTAGCATCTTTCAATCAGCAATTCTGACATCTACATAGACACACACATGACAACATATAGTGGCCATGTTAGTTTTCATTAATGCATGATTGGGGATTTCTGCAACTGGAAAAAATCACATTTTTAAATAAGCATGTATTGTGTTAAACACAGACAATGGCTAAACTATTCCTTCAAGGCATTTTTCTCTGACTTGTTTAAGGGAATATGGGCTTGTCACTCTCTATGACTTAGCTCTTAATGGGCAACATGTCAGCAGGTTTGAATGTCTGCTGGCTAACACACTACACATACACAACCTTCTCTCACTTCTATTAGTTCAAATGTTCAACAGTTGTGCAGACTTTTGCCATATTATGTACTTTCTCTTAGATGGTCTCTTTTTCTTCATGCTGTTTTTCTCTTTAACCCATGCTCACCTCCTCTAAATCTCTAACTTTCCCCCTCCTAGGCTTTCTGTATCTAAAGCTGGGAATAGAACCGTCTATTCCTTATCCGATTTTCTGCACTAGGAGCGGGCGTGCATGACGTCATAACGCCAGCCCGCCAATGCTGAGAATCGGACTGCACTCTTTGTGTGCAGCTCATTACTTCGGCTGGGGGCAGCCGTCCCTGGCCGAACTAATGGGATCGGGTTAAAATTTACCGTCCTGTCGGATAACTGTGCGATCCGACAGGATGGCTGATTTCAGCCCAATCCTCGTTAGTTGCTGCCTCCAATTCCTGCACGACCTGATCCTTAAGGGATGCGGGAGTGCACACGCCATCGGACCGGGGTCGGATCGTGCAGGAATTGGACCGTCTATGCCCAGCTTAAGTCTGTTATGTATCATTTGTTTTTGCTCAGGTTGCATCATATGTACTATCTGACATTAAAATTTTTTACCACATACTCTTGAAAAAGTTATCTCTGCTGATCTGGTTAAACATAACTAAAATATTTATTAAAACAGTTTATAAGTACATATATGTAATGAGATGAATAGGGAGATGCAGAGTATTTAGTGCCTTTTGGAGTGGGTCGTGTTGGAGAGTCTGCTTCTTCTTGCCTTATGTTTTTATCATGGAACTTTGTCTTGACTCTGTGTACAAGAAACATCTTTCCTGGGTGTCAATGTTACAATTGTACCTTGGTGATTCTGTACTTCATTGCACTGGACACACTTACCTAATGCCAGGAATAGTCTTTTACATTCCATTCCCCAGATGGATTTCAAACTCAAAGGTCAAAACTTAAGCTAGGCATACACGGTTTGATCTTTGATTCGATTTTATATCTTGATCTTTTCATCAAACATCGATCGTAATTGAATCCAAAGTAGTACCACATGGAGGGTTTGATCAGAATATGACAAAAATCAACAATTTTAGTTAAAAAAAAAAAATAAACCACAGGAATGAGTCATATAAATGTGTTCTTCGAATACAATCGCCCCGACCAACAAACAAAATGCTACGATTTTAGTTAGATCGTTGTACAATGGACAAAGTTTTTCCAACATGTCCGATCACTTTTTGATCGATGTTTTGATCTTTATTGAAAATTTTCGCCGATCTAAGTATGTGTGCAGTATACGATTTAAGTTCCATTTATGTAAATTTTGAACGTTTTAAGTCAATGGAATGCTAAAATCAAAGAGTGTATGCCTAGAATTAGCAGGGTATGTGCACCACCAATAAAAGAGAACTGGAGTATAAAGTATATTGCATAACTCTATACTTGTGGTATCATCAAGTTATCCTCTCCTACTGGTACTGAGCATAACCCATCATTTTATAGATCTTAATAGTGGGTTCATCTGTCCTGGTTTTATGCTCCATTTTTCTTATGAATACAGTGCACCTGTGTATGTATATTCTCCTTGCTTGTACAATCCTGTATACTATCTAAGGGGCCAATGACTAGGGCAATACACCATCACATGGAGGTATGGTTTGTTCTATGCAAACACTTCCGATGCAAGCGATGGCAAGGAGCAGTTGAAGTAGGCAGAATGTAGCCCAATATGGATCAGTACATAGTTATGTAAGACAACCAATAAAATGAGTAAAGTGTTCTAGATTTGCAGTTAAAGATTTCTTTTCACTTTTCCACTAAATTCATAATATAAAAATATAATGCTTTCTTTAACAGCAAATGTTCAGACTTACAATAGATTCTGGGAGGACTCTCTTAGTGCTTAGAACCCACCTCTAAAACACCAACGCTTGCCAATTATATATACCCAGAGGCTCTATGTTTATATTCTCCCTGCAATATTAATGTGTCTTAGAGGCCAATATAAGGAAATTCTAAACCACAGTATTAAGTGTTAGTATTGTGATCTTGCTGCATCATTTCATATTAAAGTATTATTACAAAAGCCTATCTTGTATGTTTCAAATCAACCATAGCAGTTCAATTGTGTTGAAGGGTGGCAAGACATGCTGCATTACAAAAAGTAAAACACAGAACAAAAATGTTGACACCCAGACCTGTACTTCGTGCTACCTGTACAAAATACTGGTAAGTTTATTTCTTCATTGGGCTTTCAAATCCACCTACAGTATATGTAAATAGAATGGGGATCCATGTGCAGTGCTGATATTTCTCTCTTTCCTATCAATCATTCCAAATTGTCTCTCAGCTGTTTTTTCATGCATATCCAAGAGGTATCTACAACTTAACCTAGAAAAAAATAGCTAATTATCTTCTTCACTTTGTCAACCCCTCCCATGACATCTCTTTTGCTGTAAATTGTCATTTTACTTGCCTAGAAGCTCATCATTTTGCATTAACCCTTATATGATCTCTGTTATTTCCCTTATCCTGAATATCTTTATGACTTTCTGCTGCCAATTTTCTGATGACTTAAAAGATCACTTTTCCTAACTAAAGCTGGTCCAAGAAGTTTAGATTTGTGCCCGATTTTGCCACCAATCTACTGCTGTGCGCAATCTGCTGAGAAATCGGCTGCAAATCTCATGCTTAAGAGCTAAATTCGGACGTATATTGGCCGGGAAATTGATCAAGGAAATTACATGTCCTTAATTTCTTAGATCGTTTCCATTACTTTGGATGGAGACCAGCGTCACCAGCGTCACCACATCTTTTTTGTATGTCAGCCATTATTCTTCCTCAACTAACCTACTCATAACATCATTACATGTAAGCCTAAAATATGTATCCTAGGTAAATCCTGTGTCAAGCATTTCTCTATGTCATTTCTGTAATACAATGTTTGTTATAAGCTCTTCTACCCTTAGGCTATGCTTAGTCAGTTGGGAATGACACATCTTCCACACCGAACCAACTGAGGATCAACCTTAGGGAATAAAAACACACGCTGCATCTCACAGATGGTTGCCCATATAAATGGAATTGGGGCAGTCATGAGTAACTGACAGCCGAACACGATAACCCACACAAAATTCGCAAAATTCTTCTCCTGGTAACACAGAGATATACCTGTGAAATTCAAATTACTGTATTCTTTATGGGCATGTCTGTAATTTCATACCTTGTGGTTTGCACCAAGACTTACCATTTTATTGCAGGGCTTAAAATATTGATTTGTGTAGGTGCATTATGGACTACGGAGTGTTAACATACATGTAAGAAGCATGTCATGCTTGCAGTTTACTGTACTATAATTATAGAAACGTTTTAACATTTAATCATTAGCAGAAACATTCTGAGGTCTAACCTGTGGTTTACACCATTTTTTGGCAGGTACAGATTTTCTTACCCTGACTTGACGTTTGACCTGTATTGGTAGATAGAACGTGCTAAGTGTATGGCATTTACCATCATTCTTTTCTTTCAGTTGAAACCCAATTGTTATTGTTTGTTTTTTCCCAATACATAAAGGTTTACAGAAAGTACATCTTTTATTTAATGTAATTGGCATGCCTAATGTGAACAATGACATACCTGGCAATCGTGTAGAAGCTTGCTACTGCCAAAGTTATTTATAAAGCAAAGTAAATGAATGTTATCTGTGGTTAGTTGGAAAGAGACTCCCACTATTATTAATTACTGAAAACAGGAAGCAGCCACATATGTTATCAAGCCACAACAAAAATTAAGTGCGTATATATTACACAGGGTGGATAACATTCTCTTTTAGCATAAAGTACCTTACAGAGAGGACGGGGAAAATGAACACTTAGCAAGGACATCAACAAAGCCATTGATCAAGTAAAGTTTGTAATAAAAATGATTAGTCGAGAAAAAAGAAAATGTGAGTGATACTGCATTACTGTAAAAGAGAACATTACAATGAAATGTGCATAGTGATAATAGGAATGGCATTTGAGGAGAGAAAATAACAGTTTATTGCAAATCTATGATGCGGAAACACTGCTGAATATAGTGAGAGGTGTAAACCTAGAAGCTTGAGGCTCTTTGACAATGTGAATTTTCCTTTATGATCACCTTGTAATTATTTTCTATCTTCTTATGTTCATCCTTGATCATTTTTTGTTATTCTGAATGATAGTTTAGTGCACAGAATGTTTTGGTATAGGTAGTTATGATCAAAAATATGAGTCTTACCTGAAATCACACAGATCACAGAAAATAATGGAAAATGTTTAATATCAATTTCCAAATGAAACTGGTCCATGATATATCAATCTTAAAACATCAGGTAAAAAATGTGTTAAACAAGACAGTTAATTGGTGGAATATGTGAACCATCCATATTTAAAGACGCACTCCATTCTTAACATTTGTTTAGTTTAAGATACATAGGGAAAGAGATCAGACATTGGTCAGCCTTTAAAGCCGAAATTCAGAAATGCAGAAATGCAGAAATTCTTCCATTACATAATATATTCACCTGGATTCACCACAGTGGAGATAGAAATGAAATACAAGTGGTGTTAAACATAACTGGAAACTGCACATATGCAGGGAGAGGGGTTACTTTGCAGTAAAATAAAAAAAACTCGTTGTAAGACTATACTTATTATGTTTTGTTTTACCATTTATTACCATTTTCATTTAAATATTGGAAGGTAGAGATGGCCAAAGAGTTCGGCCGGCAGTCAGCTCGCCATGAACGAAGCATGTTCGTGGTCCACCGACTGGATGCTTTTGATGTTCAAACAAAGTTTGACCCCTCACCCCACAGTCAGATGTAGAAGTACAGCCAATTACAAATGTTTTCCACCCAGACCAAACCCCCATGTAATAAAAAAGTGGGATTTACATTTAATAAAAAACAAAATGTGGGGTCCCCCAGAGCATAATCGACCCCCTTAGCATAGGGCCTGGTGTGCTCTGGAAATGGGGGATCCCCCCAGAGCATACCAGACCCCATTTTAGCATGGGGTATGGTATGCTCTGGAAAAAAAAAGCCACCAGGTCCCTATGCCATACCTCAACTAGGTAAGGACTCTCTTCCCCACAACAATGCACAGGCATAATCTGGGTTCCCCTTTAACAATAGGACCCCTGGATCCCGCTCCCGACCCTATTGAATGAGCAGAGTGGTCTCAATGACCTCTTACCCATTCAGATATTTGTTTTAATGCTCTGAAAAAAATGTTACCACTGTTTTACTACTCTACAAGTTTTTTTGTTACTCTTGTGCAATTCTGTACCACAAATTTCAGACTTTGTTAAGGTTCCCATACACGTAAAGATGGGTGTGTGCCCATCATGATGACGTCACCACACAGATGCACCAATCCCATACAATCACAGCGTGATGCCAGCACTCGAATCGGCCATCGATCGAGCACCCATCTATATGTGTATGGGCACCATTCCTGTTATTTAAAATTGTTATTTAGTGTGTCTTTCAAAGTAACCCTGTTAAAAACCTTTATAAATCTTAGTGAAAACAAGAAATAAGCAAGTCCTGTTGCTTTGGCTTACTACTCAATATATTTAGTAAAATGTTTAACCTGAAAAAGAGATCTGTGACATTCTGAAAGCTTGCTTCTCTAATGGCTTCAGTTTGCCAATAAAAGGTATCACTTAAACTCCAAACTCTCTGTATTTCTTGATATATAAATATACTTTGTTTTAAAGTACACTCATCATTTGAGGAATTGAAGTGATGATACAATTAAGCCTACTGCTGTGGATTACAAATCATTGTATTATTAAAGTCAAAATATTTTGTTCATAGATCCTAGTAGATCATATTTCTGTTTTTGCTTTGGTTTTGCTGCACAAACCTTGAAAAGTAATATGACAAAATTCTTACACTGTCAGCAGCTCTGCTCAGATGCTTTAGGAGATAATGTTAATGTTAGTTAAACTTTGTAACAGATAAGCAATGCATAGCACAATCAAGCCTTCTTAAAACAGAAGGTATTTACACGGCCCAATCCAGCACAAATCCCAAAACTTTAGGTGGAAGCCTTTGTTTTGGGACAGTGGGCGGAGCCACGCAAATTATTCCTTTTCGCCCCATCAGCCAGATGCACATCCAGAAACCGCTGGTGTACAGTGCAAATATAGCCTTATGGCACAGAGCCATTTATTCCATCAGTGCAGTGCATGGAAACCATGGCTCTATGGTGTGGGGCTTGGAAGCCGAACAAAGAGAAGTACCCGTGAAGGTTATGGTGAGCCTGAAACAGCTGTATGCAGTTTGGAATAAATGGCTCTGTGCCAAAAAGGCCATATTTGCACTGTGCACCAGCGGTTTCTGGATCTGCATCTGGCTGATGGGGCGAAAAGGAATAATTTGCATGGCTCCGCCCACTGTCCCAAAACCAGGGCTTCCACCTAAAGAAGGCTTGATTGTGCTATGCACTGCTCGAGTTGAGGGCTTTTTGATTCCTTTCATCCCTTCTCACCATAACCTTCACAGGTACTTCTCTTTGTAACAGATAAGCAAAAAAGACTTGTTCAGGAAAACTTTATGCAGTGAGGGATAATACCAAACTTCTTGGCTAGTTAGATTATTATGGCAATTATTATATACACTCATGAATATTTTTGTGGCACAAAAGTGTGGTTCTATTTTTAAAACAAATGCCCAAAGACGGGATCTAAGACAATACAAAAGCTTGCTTTTTTTAACCTTGCTGGCGGTAAGATTATTATTTCTTTTTGCTAAAAGCAGTGCTGGAAATGTAAACAGATTACAATGTCACAGTGTCATTCAGATGGTTTATAATAGATTGCGCTTGGTAATTTGTTATTTTCTGTAAAGTGATATGTACTCGCCAAAGAATAAACATAAATAAATTTTCAAATCACAATATGAAGCATCGCTGGTGGTGTCCTCCATTGAGATATTTCACAAATATACAGTGGCTTGCAAAAGTATTCAACCCCACATTTTGTCACATTACAGCCACAAACATGAATCAATTTTATTGGAATTCGACGTGAAACACCGACACAAAGTGGTGCACACGTGAGAAGTGGAACAAAAATCATACATGATTCCCCAAAAACTTTTTTACAAATAAATAACTGCTTGTGAGTTTAGGTGGACGGCCTTGTCTTGGCTCGTAGCCTAAACCTGCTTTTACATTTCTCAATAAATTTATCTCTGGCCTGTCTGGTGTGTTCTTTGGACTTCATGGTGTTGTTGCTCCCAATATTCTCTTAGACAACCTCTGAGGCCGTCACAGAGCAGCTGGATTTGTACTGACATTAGATTACACACAGGTCTCTATTTAGTCATTAGCACTCATCATGCAATGTCTATGGGCAACTCACTGCACTCAGACCAAAAGGGGATAAAAAAATACGCACACCCCACTTTGCAGTTATTTATTTGTAAAAAAAATTGGAATCATGTATGATTTTCGTTTCACTTCTCACATGTACACCACTTTGTATTGCGTTCACATGGAATTCCAATAAAATTGATTCATATTTGTGGCTGTGACGAAATGTGGAAAAGTTCAATACTTTTGCAAGCCACTGTATTTGGATAGTAATACAAATGAGTGTCAATTTAACACAGAAAATGGCAGGTAAACACGGAGGTCTGGAGCTGAGTTTCTGCTGAAACAGGGTCAGAGGAATTTTTTTTAGAGTTGTACATTCTGTTTTGAGTAAATCTCTCATTTGTAGCTAATTGAAGTTGAAAATAAAGACCCTTTGTGCAATTTATTGCTCCAAAGAGACATTTTGGTTCATGTTGGTTGATTGTGGAAGTTACTTGACCTCTCTGACAATTTGCAGGTTGGTGAGGGGGTCAGGAGAGAGGGAAGCCTCATAATTTCTCCAGACCAGACCTGTCAGGACTCCTGTTTTGGCCGGCAAAGTCACGTTTTTATCCATATATACCAGAAGTGACATCACTGACGTCACTTCCTGTACATCCCCCGGTTTTTTCATGCCCAAACTTGAGGTATGCTCCAGGCAATAGAAGATGAATTAGATCTGCTGGGTTGTGAAGGTGGGTCAGTAATAATGAGTCATATTGTCCCCAAAATGTCTTTGTCCCTCATGATATGTTGAGAATGTTGTCTTTCTATGTGAACACTAAACATTGAGTTTTTACCCATTCCAACCCTTTAATTAATGGTTTGGGAAATAGTTTTACTCAATAATAATATCAAGTACAAATTGTTTTTGTTTTGAAGAAATATCTGCACACAGCTTATGTGTTTGATACCTACATATACTCTGGCTTGTTGCACTTTGTTGGAAAGAGTGGAAGTGTTTGTCAAGTGGTAATGTGTGCAGAATCAAGTTATGTTTTTCTAGAATATTGGAGAAGGATATGAATAGAATTTTATTTACCCCCTCCTCAACATCTATAACATGTTAAAGAAAAAAATACTATTTTGTAACATGTTAATCATGGAACAAGCTTAGATCATAACTGAAGTACAATTAGCATACATGGCATGTAAGACCATTTTCTTTTGGCCCAAAACAGCGCTGCATGGGAGATCTGTACTCTGCTGTGATTCCCTGCCCTCCTCTCTACACTTCGCCACAGATGTGGGCCAGGTAAAGCAATGCCCCTCCATTAATATGGAGTTCTATGGCACTGCCCCCAACCCTTCTGCATTACCAATGACGCCGAAGACACGGCACCAAAAGGGATCAACAACCCTACAGTGATGCAGAATCGCTTCCGGCTTGTACAGCACTGACGTGTTTGCCCGATCTCCATGCGGGAATTCCCAGGAGGTTAAAGAATAAAAAATTAAGATTTTGTTCAGTCACTATTGTTTTGCACAAACCCCATTTAAATATAACAACAGAGGAAGGCAGACATGTACATGTGTGGTCACAAATAAATGCCCGTCATCTTATGATAGCTTAGTTTTTAGAGCAGGAAAACCCCCCAAAAAAGTTAAATGTTTAAATCGATTTTGGGGGTGAAAAGTGTGTCGAATAGTCTGAAAAATACGGTAAATGAAAGCTTTAATGTATAAAGATGTGATTGACATACATGCTCAATGATTTCTTAAGGTTTAACATTTTCATGATCCAATGGCTGGAGTTTACTGGAGTTGCTGCAAAATTTGTTTTCTCTAGATTTGTAGGCTTAGAAAGAAATAAAAGGCTTCTCAAGACCTCTTTCTAGGCCCACTGCCCATTTTATTTCCTGTCATATTGGTGTTAGTTTATATTACAAAAGACAGCATCCATTTCTTATTGGCAGCCTTACTGCTTGCTCCCAGATACTATTGGTTTTGATTTTGCTAAATTCGTTTTGCAACACACATTAATCTGAAAAAAAAGTCTATCCTAGAATATTTTTCAGAGCTGTGTTGATTTTCTGGAGAGCAGGAGCCCTAAAAACTAGACCATGTCCTTTTCTTAATAACCACTTCAGATATCCAGTCCCCGGTCTCTGTCAAAATAAGCAAAACTGAAAAATTAATTCCTTCAGTCTTTATCTATTACACCCATTCTGCATGATTAGTCTCATATATTAACTAAAAAACATTACTTAAAATGAAAGTTATTTCTACCAAACCTTGTAAATTGAAATGTAATAAAATGCGATATTGACTAAAATGCCGAAGCAGGATAAAGAGTAGATAAGAGAATATGCCATATGGTTCTGAAAGCATGAGCTGACATCCTCATTATCAGAGGAAAGTTGTTAAAAAAGTCACTTTCTTGTAAGCTTTTAGCTAGTAGCAGGAAATTACGCAGTATAAATTCATGTAGTAGATTTTTTTTTTTTGCTCATGTAACATTCTTTTTTTTAAATCATCTTTATTAAGAATTTTCAACATTTTACAGAAAAGAAAATATCAGTCGTTAGCGGGTGAGGAAACCACATATACAGATACGATACAGTAAAATGCAGTTCATGGAGACCTAGCATATACATGCATTTCCCCCTCGCCTAGACAAAATAAGACGCCATTATGCTGCTGATGCCAAATCAGAATTTCATCAGACCACAAACATTCCGCCCAACAGTGGTCAGAAAACTAATAACACAACAAATAAACCTAACAATAAATCTATAATGTAGACAATCTCCCTCCCACTCCTTCCCCAACAATTCTGTCGACAGTTAACATGGTTCGTGTCTCACAGTCGTGGTGGCGTGTTCCCCAGCCTCTAATTTCCACAAGAGTACCTGGCTGTATAGACAAGAAAGGGTCCCCACTTGGTCATATAGTTTCTCGAGGTGGTGCCTCCAATGATTACCGAGTTCAGGCGGTCAATCTCATGTATCGCCAATAGCTGAGTCCGCACCTGCTCTATTCCAGGGGTGTCAGCAGCCAACCAGTTGCCCATGATCGCACGTCTGGCAGTTAGTAGACACGTGTGGGCCTATGTTGCCTGTTTGGATAATTGAGGGATCGACGTATGTGCCGTGTAGCTAAAAAGCAGTATCAGGGGGTCCATGGGGAGTACCATCCCCGAAACCCGTTTCAAGAACCTCACAACAGCCTTCCAAAACCTTTTTATGGAAGGGCAGGACCACAGACAGTGAAGCAATGTCGGATTCGCAACGCGGCATTTCAGGCAAGAGGACGACCACTGCTTGCTCCCATCAGGCAGGTCCGCCACCACTCCCGGCGGTTTATAGGCCCTATGAACGATACGGAACTGTGTCTCCCTCCAGTTTTCTGAAATCGTGCATTTACGTACCGTTTGATATCCTCTCAGAGCATATGAGGCCATGTCATGGTCAGGAAATTCCTTGTCCCATCCAGACCGTAGTAAGGTCAGTACCTCTGGATGCACGGCTGCGTGGATCCCGTTGTAGATAGCGGATAATCTATGTCCGCCTCCCTCAACCAATGTGTCAAAGTTATTACGCTGGTGGAAAGGTGCCCTGTTGTTGGTGAGCGAGGTGAGAAAGTGTTTCAGGGGCATGTAATATATAGGGTGAGATTCCGCAGCAGTCAGGCAAAACCTGTCTCTCAAAGTCTCTAGAGTAAGAATCTGCAGTGTGTCCGGGTCTACCATATCCCGAAGTCTACTAAGCCCTTTCTCCTGCCAACGTCGATACATAGCCGCAGAGGTGCCCATGGGGAACAATGGGTGTCCCACTATCGGTAGGTGGCAAGAAAACTGGTGAGGTAACTTGAAGAGCTTCCTAACTTTAACATTCTAATTGTAATCATATTAGTCATTTAGTAAAATTAGGAAATGAAGTCCACTATGCTTCTGTTTTCTGAGCACTGCAGGCAGTTGTTATCTGTTATGTTTTATATTAACCCCTATTTCTGCCTTTGTCACTAGATGAGCATATTTGTTGTAATGGAAATTAGTTTCACCAGAATCTTACTGCTTATTCCTGACAAAATGTTACTGTAGAACATTGACCGGCTTGCCTACAATATCGACTACTGTGTGACCTCTTTAAGTGGAATGCCAAAACTTCACAAGAGACTAGCTGTAAATGGCACTGTACAAAGCTGCCATTCTTCATTCTGCCTGACGCTGCTCCAAGTTGCTCAAACTCAGCCATTGCTTGTCTTGTGTATCCTGTTCCACAGTGCCACCCTCCAATGAAAGGCCATACGGGATTTGTTAATTGGGTAGAATTTTGGAATGCTCTCTATATAGGGAACATATGCATTTATGTTATATCCTATGGTGTGTAAATTTTCCCAGTGGAAATGGTTTAGGCTTTAAGTAACATAAAATGCCGTAAACTGACAGCTGTGACCCAAACTTTCCTTTTTGTCTATTGATGGAAAGGCACAGACATAGAAGTCTATGAAACCAATTAAATAAAAAAATCGACAGTATCTGTCCTTCTTTGTTTGTTTCTCTGTATCTAGCAAGCTAGTGATGGATAGGCAGAATTGTGTATAGTATACACCTTGTTTTTTCTCATACACATGGCATGGGGGTTTAAAGTTTATGTTTGTTGCAGAGGACACAAACTTTGTTGTTTTCTCTGATTTCTAATACAGTTTTGTCTGGGGCTTCAAGCTTCAAGGGAAAGTTTTCACCGCATTTTACCTAAACCTCACTGATTAGCTAGCTCACGTGTTGCCCAGGCCTTTTTTTTTTCAGCTGAGCTATACCAGAGACTCTCTCCCTTATTGGATCTTTACAGATCCTGTATCAGGGCGAAGGCAGAGTGCAGTGGCAAAGCGACCACTATAGCAGCCATGGCGGCCGCTATGGGGCCTGCAGCCACAAAGGGGCCTATCGCTCCTGGCTGCTTGTTGTTTATTCTGTATTCGGTATTCTATCTGTGTTTTTTCCGACTCCTGCTCGTACTTTTACTCAAATCGATAATCCAATGGACTCAGCTCTGGAAATGTAAACAGACTTAAGCTCCCCATACACGTTCTGATTATTCTCCCGACCGATTTTTCGTCCGATTCTGTCACCCGATTTTCACCTAAAATGTTATGGTCGGTCGGTCGGCTGGCACAAAAAATCGGAATTCGAATTGTCACCGATCCATCAGCCCGACCCTATTTATTAACAGCAGATCGACCAAAAATTTACGGACAGGTCCGAAGCGGTCTCGATCGATTTTTCGGCCGATTTTGAGAAATCGGGATCGGTCTGGTACATAATTCCAAATCCGATTAATCTCCCGATCGGTGGGTCGGGCAAAATTCGTATGAAAAATCGGAACGTGTATGGGGGGCTTTAGGCGGCATCGCCATCTTTTGGACATTTTAAAATGTTTTACTAGAGAATTTTATTTTGAAACTGTCACTATCTAACTTTACAAATTAATTAACTATGTACCTCTTTTGATACAGAAATTTAGATCTCAGTGGAACACCAGGGTGGTGACATTTTTCATTTTTTGCTTTTGAAGGAGAAAATCTGACTGAATCGGGTCACAGGAGGGTTCATTTTAGTTCTGGCTGGTTGGGAACAGAGTAGTGTTGAGATGAGAGGTCCAGGAGGAAAAGGGGGATCAGAGTGGCAGGTCCGGGAAGTGGGCCACATAAAAAAAATTGCCCAATCATTTCTAGCTACGCCCCTGAATGAGTGCCTACTGAAGACTAAAAAGGCATATGTACTCCCTACTTGTTTTAGGAACAATGTAAGTGTAGTGTCGTGGTGTGCCATGCACGATCAGATTCTTTAGAAGGATGTCCTCTGCCCAAACAGCGATCCGAAGCTAACACACCAACAAAAGATCATCCACACAGCTGGTAGGGGCTAAAGTTTACTAGCAGGATTATATGCATATGTTCACCATCACCCATTGGCAGGGATGGGGTCCAAACTTGAGGGAAACTAAGTTTCAGAGTTGCTACCAGTTGCTGGGATGTGAACAGGGTTGTTAGTGCTCACCAGAATGAATAGAGGCAGTCCTTTCAGAAAGTCTCGCTAGCACAGCAGGGGTTTTCCTTACCCAAGAATTCTAAGTCTGGGGACACGTCTAAGGGTGGTTGCAGTGTCTCACAAAAAGCACTAGGAACTTCTGAAGAGCCTATACCTATATGCTCTCTGAAGGGGCCAGCCCAAGGCCTGTAGCTGGGCAGAACACCCACAGATACAATCAAGTGGAGCACCAAGAGAGAGGGACAAATAGATAAGGCTGCCCTCTGGAAAGTTCCAGCAGCTGATGAACAACAGGTGCAGCCCTTAAAGGGACAGGCACCAAATATATATATATATATATATATATATATATATATATATATATATATATATATATATACATACAGTACAATATTTACAATATAGTGCACAGGGTCATATATATACATCATTCAAAATATACACAACTAGTGAATAAACCTGTCACTACACTGCTTTGGGACAGAAACCCAGTAATATACAGGCATTAATATTAATGTAATTAAATGTACAAAAGTGCCATTTATTGGTCACTACATACATTTAGTCAATAACACTGACAAGCAGATGTTATGTATGTTTTATGCTAATGACTGTACAAATCCCTAAACGTTGATTGTATACCACCTTCTGGATAAAAGTACAGAGCAAACCTACTTCGACTGATCATGACTATTCCTACCTCAAAAGGAGTTTACGGCTTCTACCAGTTGAGACTTTTCTCCTTACAACATATAAGATTTAGGATTTTAAACACCACATAGGTATGCCTTCAAAGTATAGCCAATCACAGCATTCCTCTTCACAAATGTATTGTAAAGATTTAGGACTTTGTTGCTAGACTTCTGTATATATGAACATGATTTACACCAGCTAACATGGTACCCAGCATAATCAAAGACAGCATACAGTTAGCCAGGTTTACAAAAAGAAGATTAGTGTATGTTTACATTATTGAAATGACAAATTTGTCATGTACATTGAACAGTTGGAGACTGGACGTCTTAAGTTTCAGAATCATAGTATAGGATGTTTGCTTTCTCAAATAGTATGCAATCACTCCTCGGAAAAATGTCCTGTCAGTCTTAGAATGTTCCTGCTACCTCTCTAACGTGTGACAGCTTGCCTATGGCTTCAGTCAGATTCTTACAGTTGCCTTGATTGGAAAAGTCTGTGTATCCTGGGGCAGAAAGTGTGACAATACATCAATATCTTAGTAAACAGTGGTATTTCAAGAAGCATGAGAAATGTGTGCTATTTGAGAATTTCTATACATACATATGATATTCTATAATAAAATATTAAAGACTGTATTTGCTGCCATACTATTCATTAAAATAGACAGTGTGACACACAAAGTCTAGAAAGTAAGTCATGCCAAAGGCAGGGGATTTGTAACCATTTCATAGACCAGAGCGATTCTAACATGAGCCTTTTTATTCCTAATAGCATTAGTCAGAACAGCTTAGTAATACAAGTATTGTTTATTGGAGAAAACAAAGCTGACTTTCAGTGATATGGGTTTTAAAAGTTATTTTCTATTTACATAATTGAAAAAAATATGTTTAGCACTCACATCCGAAAGTGCAGCTGATTTTAGATTTTGGATCCAGCGGGCGGTAATGACACTTCTGGAAACAGTACTCTTTGCTGAATTACTTATCTTATTGAAACAGGATCAAACAGTAGGAGTGAGGGTATAGGAGGCAGGATCTTTATACGTTGTCTTAATGCGGACCTACCACATGGAAGTTGACTTTGCACTTTGCAGACTGATGATAGTTAGGGCAATTACTAGCAAAATGAAAATTCTGAAAGCACAGAGGGCCATATTTACGAGATCGCCCCTCCCACTTTGTGATGTAGTGTTGAGGCCCTACTTCATACACTCGAAAGGGCACCCAGGAAATCTATCCCAGATGCCCCTGGGGGTGTATGATGTTGTGCCCATCCAGTCCCAAGAGATTGTGACGTTAGTGTCACAGCCGCAGGACTTTCTGACATGCAGCTGTCAGCAGCTGCTCCCACTTCTCCCCAGCAGGCATCTCCCTCCTCCTTTTGCTCTCCCCCATCAGGTAAAACACTTTCTGGCAGCTCCTCTCTGGCTGCTAGAGAATGGCTGCCAGAAAGTGTTTTATGCTCTCGGGGGGGGGGGGGGGGGGGGGGGGGGGGGGGATGTCTGCTGGGGAAGGGTGCTCTACTACTGGTGAACCGAATGTGCGGAAGTGGCTTTGGTTTGCCAGTACTTCAGATGGTGCCTTAGGGAATGAGGAATTGTGGGGATAGTAAGTACTTTTATTTGTCTGAGAAGACAGGTCCTTTTATGAGTAGCAACCTGAAGGAAACATCTCGCAGTAACCTTCAGGGGTTACATAACAGGCACAGTATCTTGAAGGATTCTCACACAGACTCTCCTCCAGGCAGCTGTCAGCAGTTCAGGAGCAGTGTCCCTTTTCAGGAACAATGCAGAGATCTCACGGCTTCCCCTTGCCCTGTGACCAAATACGAACCTTTCTTTAAAGGCATTACTATCACCTCCCCAGATTCTAGAATACGCCAGTCTAATCAACATCTGTACTGCCTCCTCTACAGCCAGCCTGATCTTACCTGTGGACTGAGACATACTCAAACTAATTTAAACAACTATATAGTGACCCCCTATAGTAGAGGGGCACTGCATATGTTTGGCTTTTGAAACCTGACTTTGCAATGTTTTTGGAATTGCAAATGCTCTTTTACTTAATACTTACTTATTTAATGAAAATATTAATAAATAAACAAATTATAGCTAAGGACAAAGGATTGGGACTGTTAAAATATGACTGACTAGGGTTATGTTAAAAATTAATAGATTAGCAGATTATTACAAATGACATAATTGTAATAACCATGTTGTAAGGTTAAAAATAAGGATAAACTAATTTCAGCTGTTATAATATATAATATTTACAATGTTACAATGGGTGATCGCTGCTATTAGCTGGAAATAAACATTTCCAGTGACTGATTCTTTCACCAATCAGTACAATTGTTCTCATTTACAACACCTATTGACCTAAATGAAGAGTTGAGTACAATGTGTTTGAGCATAGTAAATGGTAATGGAATACAAATAATTAAACTTTGAATTAAACGGAAATAGTTGACAAAGCATCACTGCTTCGATAGTGGTTAAGTTTAAAAATAAAGCAGTGGAAACAAAAAAAGAGGATATGATACTACACATTACATGGAAGAGGAGAAGCAGTAAAGTTTGTGACAGCTATATACAATATCATGAAACATTTTCAGAGTGAGTCATGGGACAAGGATGATATCATTATCTTCAATAAATGTTAGGGAAAGCTTCTTTCCTATAAGCAAACTGGAAAAAACTTCAAAATAAAAAATACTAAAATGTTCCATCTTCTTTATGGTAATTATACAACCTCTAAATAAAAAATGCACATACCTATGAGAAGGTGACCTTATCATTTTCAACAAATTCAAAACAGTACTGCGATACAAATCACTGAAGGAAATCATATATGACCAGATACAATTTGTTATATTTATTTTAAAGATAATTAAGGGTTTTATATCTTAAAAGAATAAGTGCTTACATGATGTATGTGTATATGAGTTGAGTATTTCAGGTTTTATTGCCATTGAGATAAATAAGTTGGGTTTGGGTTTCAGTTTGGGCACTCGGTCTCTAAAGGTTCGCCATACCTGACCTATACTTTCTTGACCCTTTCTTGTATTGATAAGTGCGGTGCACTATGTATGACCACCTATACATAATCTTTATCTATATCTATCCTCAACCATATGCCAAACCTAAAAAGGTCACATTATGGATCAAAAGGCAAATGAATACTTACAGCATAAAAACTAGTTAAAAACAGATACAACATGGCATAAACACCAAAATAGATTTAAAATTAAACAAACAAAGTGTGCCTTAAGCTAGCCGTACACTCTGAGATTAAAATTACGATCCAGTAAAAAAAAAACGATGTAACCCGATGTCAGAATCGGTTTAGATCGTAATATTCGGCAAAAAAGCTACCACATTGAAAATCCAATTTTGGATAGATTTTTTTTTTTCTTGAGAATGTCATTGAAATTAATCGCCGTTTATATCGGCCATATATATATATATATATATATATATATATATATGCATATGCACATCTATATATATAGATATATCACTGACAACACATAAACAAACATGTACATAGAAAACACAAGCAAGTGCTATACTGAATGTAAAATTTTTATAGGATCGTAAAAAATTATAATTACGATCTATTATCATAAAATAGACAATAAAACTTTTAACCCTTTCTCTGGTCTGTTCACGTTAAGTACATTTATTAATATACACACATATAAATACTTTAAGATTGCTACTACTAGTATGTATACGACATGCTGATTAGCCACCATGTCAGTGTCAGCAACATGCCGGTGCCGGAAGTTTTAATATGCTAATGTTCCACATCGGCACTAATTGGTTGGTAAACACTATGAAAACACTATGAAGTTTCCCGATGTTCCCAGACCAATAAAAATTTTTCAACATGTCCAATAAATTACAACCGAAAAAAAAACGGCAATTAGAATCGTATTTTATCTGTCGTACCATGTGGACATGCGCGGATTTCAGGCCGATAAAATGCTTTCATTGGTCGGTTTTAATGGATCGTAATTTTCATCTCAGAGTGTATGGCTAGCTTTAACTGCAGACTGTCAGCTTTAAGTTGAGGGTATTTACATTAAAATCAGGTGAACGGTGTAGGAATTACAACAGTTTGCATATGTACCTCCCACTTGTTAAGGGACCAAAAGTAACAGGACAGAATAATAATCATAATCCTTTTTAATACTTGGTTGCAAATCCTTTGCAGTCAATTACAGGCTGAAGGAACAAGGACATGAGGCAAGCAACCTAGTACAACAAGGCAAAGTATTGTAAATGGTAAAAAAAAACAAAAGACAAAATACTCACATTAAAGGAAGATGCAAGGATTGATTACTTCCTGCTTACAGGTGCTGGAGGACTCGACAGGTTCATTGGGATGCATTTCAAATGGCAGCTCTTTGTCAATCATAACGTGAAAGCAGGAAGTGATCTCATCCATAACAGGAAGTGACATGATCCTGGTAAGCACACAGCACTGAGAGAGATCAATCCTTGCAAACCTCCTTTAACCTCCCTGGCGATTCACTGAGGTCCAGATTTCTGTACCAAAAGTGATACAGTGTTTTGCCTTTCCGCGCCCATCGGCGTCACCGATGACGCCAATGGGGGCGGAAAGGCTCTGTGTGCCTGCAGCTCTGTAGAAATACTGCAGGCACACAGAGAGCCAGCGGTTGCGCCTGATTCCGGCATGGGCACAGTTTGATTCACGATCAGACTGCGCCCGTACTTGCTTCGGGTGTAACGCTAGGGAGGTTAAACCGGCCATAGACGCTATGCTTGGTGGGCGTTTTTTGAACAATCGACCGCAGCATGATGACATCATCATGCCATGGTCAATCGTTCGAAATACACCATTTGCGATTCAACAAACAATACTTTGGACTGTACTGGCGATCAACCAGAGAAAAATGTTTCAAAACATTTTTCTCTGGCTGATCAAAGTTTGCTCCAGGTGGGCGCGTTCATTTTGCGATTGATCATCAAGCGATCACCCCAAATGCGCATGGTGATCATTTGCAAAATCGGCCACAGATTGAAGCGTCTATGGCCGGCTTTAAAGGTACATAAAAATGTTTTTTGTTTTTTTATAAGTTTACACTTGTTTTCTTTTCTTTTGATTTGGATTGGATAAAACATTTATAAAACATTTATCCAATTCAATCAAAATACAAAAACAAATGTAAACTAATGAGAAAAAAAATTATCTAAGAAAAATTTTTTTTTTCAGTACCTTTACATTTACCTTTACATTTCAGCGGGAGCGTTTCTGCTAGCTGGATCCACTTTTGAACTGGATTAGAGAAAGACATTTGTATAATCCAGTCCAAAAGTAAAAAAATATATATTTAAAAAACCCCCCCAAAAAAATTTTTCTTTAAGCCTCCGTGACGTCACGCGGGGACCCGGAAGAAGCCAGCGAGGACGTCGATGAAGGCGGCAGCCAGACTAGGTAAGCTCCCGCGCTGTGCCCGAACACAGTTTCGCTGTGGGCGTATCGCTAATTGCAGCGTCCCTTTGCCCGAACTGGGTTCGGGCGTTTTGCTAGGGAGGTTAATGTGAGTATTTTTGTTTTGTTTTTTACCATTTACAGTACCTTACCTTGTTGTACTAGATTGTGCGCCTTGCGTACTTGTTCCTATTATCTGTTACAGGGGACCACACTTCTCCATTTTGAGAGCTGCACACCTACACACAACTTAAACCCCCCTCATACTGACTCAATTTTATTCTGTGATCTTTGTTTTAACAATAATAAAAATACAGAAAAACGAAGACACAGCCATGAAAAGCTTACACATCAAAAATGGGCAGAGTACAATAAAGTAAACAAAGCAAAAAACAAGCACCAAGCAGTAATGGCTTAGAGAAAGAATAACAGGGGCGGGTTGCAGAACGTTAATCAGAGGCCAGCAACACAAGCACCTGTGTAATTAGACCACAGGACCAAATAAAAGCTGAACAGATTAAAAACGAGGCATAGCCCAAAGCCCAACATCCAATTCAACTTTATAAAAAACAGAAAAACAAAAACAACAAAGAGATAGAAAAGGGAAAGAAATACAGAACATAGAACCCCCGATCAAGAGCAGTAACCCTGTATTACATTTTATGCATGGGAAAATACTACTACTTTATATTTGTTTGAAGGTTTGAACTCAAGTTCAATTGTCCAAAATGATGAGCTCAACCATGTTGTTTTTCCTGTGCATCCTGAGATTTCTTGTTGCATATAACACAGTTAATTGGCTCCTAGTGCTGCCTTTCCCTCTAGAGAATTTTTAGAAACTCATACTTATCAAAATATATGAAATGACTTCAGTTAAATGTAATATACATGTCAGTCAACAGCTACAATTATACACAACTACTACTGTAATTTTACAGCTGCAATGTTTCCAATAAATACAATAATATAGTAATGACAAGGATATGTAATAAGTATGAATATGTAATGACAAGGATATCATGTGAGAACAATGAATCTAAACCTGCCTATACAGTTCCTTTACAAATATCTCAATGAGTAGGTCATGGCCGCAGAACAGAGATTGGTCAGAAGGGATACAATTAGACTATAATAGTGGCATTTTTTCTTACCATTATATTATAAACATACTGGTGTTTCCACATTGTCTAACTTGAAATAAATAAAATGTTGTAATTACAACATACAGTTCTGCTTTTGTTCCTTTAAAAGGGGAAGCAAAAACATTTCTGAGAACAATCAACAAAACAAGTTTCCAGCTTCATAAGCAACAGAATTTGTGAAAGTGACTTATGTTTACTAAGTATTTCATTTACTGATAAAGTGTTGAATTAGAAGAGTAATATTAAATATATTGTGACAGACTGGTCCTCTGTCACTGTGTGAATGGACCATTTCGTGGTGTTCTGGAAGGAGTCCGGGATATTATTGCCCAGCAACTATAGTGTGCTGAGTGTTTTGTTTGGTGTTTTCTTAAAGGCCTCCCGGACTCTGGGATAGGGAGGAAGAAACTGGGCGGGCCTTCCTATTTCCCCAGGGTCTACTAAAGGGTTAACACCTGTTTGCAGGTGAGTGGAGCCAGGTGTGTCTCCACAAAAGGAGCTCAGACCATTGTGTCAGGGCTTCTGACAGAGTGGAGACAGCTTTAGACCAAGTAGGAGACCGTGGGCTTCTGAGGATAGACAGGGGGCACACAAGGAGTGTGGGCCTTGACCTGTGGCTACTGAAGCCGGGGTAACAGGGGGCTCACGGAGCCTGGGAGACCCAAACCTGTACCTGCTGGGAAGCTGGACGTTTGCCAAGCCAAGAGGATTGGCATTTTTCAGTGATTTTTGTTTCTTTCTTTGGATAATAACCCCTGCGAGGGTAACTTATGCTTTGGACTGTGGCTCAAATAAACGTGGGCAGGAGCCCTTAAGTTTTAAAAAGGCATGGCCTGATGGTTTGAGAGCAACCATTTGAGTGGAACCCCCACAATATATAAAGGCTGTGATCTATTTTCTTACAGTGTAAACCCAACCAGGAAATAATACTTTGTTTCTACACTCAAAAAATCAAAATCTTTTATATGTTGTACATTCCATATCTATGTGAAAATCAAGTACAATGTAATGTATTATGTGGGAAGATTAGCTCAAGCAGGAACAGGATCTGGGCGGCAGATGTCAAAACTCACACTTAGCTGCCACTCAGAAATAAGGTCTAAATTACATTTTATTTTCAGCTAAATTACATTTTTATTTCAGCTAAAGATCCAAAGCTTTTGTATTATTTTAGGAAAATAGTCAGCAGTTGTATAGTGTTGAGCTTGAATATTTGAAATATATTCTACAATTATCGTCTATTCAAGAATTTACAAATTTTTGCGAATATGGTGGCGGATATTCACAATTTCAAATATTCACAACATTATGCATTGAGAAGTTTATGGCCATGCTTTGCGATTAAATACAAAAAAAATAGAATCGAACAACCTGGGCTTTAAAGGCACATTGTGATCATTAGGCCATATATGGACAATACGATTAGATAAAACCATTTGTCTTTATTAAACATGAAAAAGATCCATCACATAAGTACACACAATGACTGATAAAGGTCAAAACGATAAAAACAACACACATGCGTCGATTGTTGCGTTCCAACGCGTTTCGCCTGTGACAGGCTTCATCAGGGACAAACGACCTGCTAACAATCTGCTAACAAAGCATATATATGTCAATTAATATTCGATGCTTGCACCACACCGCGTGACAGACTCTGATGAAAAACCTTTACCTATTAGATCCTCTGAGGGACCACAAAGTATTGGACTCTGGCCACACCGTGAAGGTAGCGGAGGGACCCCGTCCGAGGGGGAGGGGGGGCCAGCCACACCACGCGGCGAGATCGAGGACCACGCACCCCAAATCACCCCCCGGGGTACCCCCAAGACAATCCCCTAGGACACCACCTGCCGTCGCACGCTAGTAGCGGGTCCAAGGCACTGGGTCCAAGGCACTGCACCGGTGGTTGGCGCGTTCCCACACAGGGGGCGGTGTACCGCCGGCTGCTGCTGATCC
>CM070033.1:89666228-89691128 GCA_036250615.1 Ptychadena robeensis
ACTGCTTTCAATGTGCATCTATGTACAAAATCTCTCCAAAATGAAGTCTCTGGTGCCCCACCTGGTGTGATTTTACCACATCCATTACACCAGGTTAGAGAGGGTAAACTGCAAATGGGCACATCTGGGGCACCAGAGACTTTATTTTGGAGAGATTTAGTACATAGCAGCAAAGCTTTGTGCAATGATTTTTGTGTTTTCTCATTATTTTATTTTACATAATTGTTTGTTTCAAACATTATTACATTCAGGATGTCTATTAGACCCTTGTACGGACATATTTTGGGAAGTTTCAGGCCTACAACATAAAGAAAAATTTACCATTGAAGTCTATGGTGCACTTTTGGTACAGAAATCTGCACCTCAGCAGTGCGCTAGGGAGGTTAATATTAGCAGAATTATATGCGAAATATTGCAGATTCAAATATTGCCTATGCCGCTCATCACTACAGTTGGATTGAAACATCAAATCACAAGGTTTTATTGCTTTCCTAATATCCCTCACATCAACCAGTTCATGTGGTAGGGACATGACTAGGTTGACCTGCTAAGCTTCCTTTCTCTAGAGACTGCCTTCCTGTGCACTTCAGTGTTGTCTATCTACCACTGGTCCCCTACTGTCTTTTCACACTGCTCCAATCCCACAGGGTCCAGTAACAGTAACATTTCTATTTTATTTCATTGTTTAATTGCAAAGCAGTTTAAATGTTGGATCAGGACCTAGCTGTGTTGTTTGGTAAGAATACCAAAATTATTAGAATGTAAAATAATATACATATACAGTTTTTATAACATTGTATTTTTTTTACATATTTGTATTTTAGCCTTGTTTATACCTAATGTATAGCAAAGCCTGGGTAATTGTCACAGGACATAATCTTTGTTTGCTTCAAGAGATTCAACTGGCAGCCCTTTTCCCATATTCTTTTTCTTTGTCCATTTCGGAGTTTGTGGTGTTCATTCCCATCTTCAAGTGTTTTTATTCTGACTAAAGTAAATTTCATTGAATTAAAAAAACCTCTCATTGACAGTGGGTTTCCCTTATAAGTTTCACGGAAGGTGTGCAAAATTGGAAATATCAGCGATCTCATGAGTTCCTGAAAAATATTAGGTTGCTTAATCTTCAGCAATGTCCAGGAGTTCTGCAATGCTATAAGAGAATGTTGATAGGTGGAGTGCACAGACTAGGTCAGACGTGGGCAAACTAAGGCCCGGGGGCCAAAACTGGTCTGTAAGTCTTTTAATTTGGCCCTGTGTCACCTTGGTGTCAAGACACTCTGGCTCCCCTCATTCCCTGCAATAAGTGTAGATAACACATGTAAGATAATTGTTTGGAATGTTTCCTAGAGGCCATAGTTTGTCTGCAATAGAATGTTTAAGCTTCTCTATGAAAAGCTTTTATTTATTCATTTTTAATATATTTTCCTATTTTTTAATATCCTGTCCAAGCTATGAGGACTAAGGACCCCCCTTTGCGGGGGTGGCCCTTGCAGGCTCCTGGTCCAGCCTCTATTTTACATTTAAAAAACCATTGTGGCCCACTAGTCAAAAAGTTTGCCTACTCCTAGACTAGCTCTTCAATGTGCTGGTTCTCAATGTGCTGGGTTGCAAACCCTGAAAGTAAAAGTTTCATTTCCGCTAGAGAGAGCCTCTTTGTGGGAAACCCTGAAACCCTGTAAAACTAATGACACATGCCACTGGTGAGGGAAAAGGGACAAATTGGGCATAATTAGGAAACTTTTCACTTAGTGGTGCACTCACTTTTGTTGCTAGATGTCTAGACATATAAGCTGTGTGTTGAGCACATTTACACTGTTATACACAAGGCATTACACTGACTACTTTACATTGTATCAAAATGTCATATCTTCAGTGTTGTCCCATAAAAAGATTTTATAAACTATTTACTAGGAGTGTACTCACTTCTGTGAGATACTATATCTATTTTATCTGCCTTAGTTGTTTGACTTGGATGAAGCTTGAATGTGTAATAACTATGTGTCATATTCTTGCATATAATCGGTTCCATGTGCATACAACAACTAGAGCAGCTGGAGCATCATTATTATTAACAGCTTTTTAATATCAAATGTTGATTAGTAGCTTAGATCAAATGGGACAGAATTTTGCTAAGAATGCTAAAAGTTTAAAATATCCATGCAACCATGATTTGCCACACATGCAGAGATGCAAAGTGAATGCGGAGATGTAGTTTAATGTGTGTATGATATTCTAATAATAGTTAAAGGGCACTGTGGGAAAAAAAGATCTGAGCAATGCAAAATGTGTACTTTCAGCTAGTCTCTTCTGTCTTCAGTGATGGTTGGAGTTATCAGCCTACTCCCTGTGAGCATGGATATATTTGTTAAGGGTACATTATTACATGGCACAGTAATAGGTTTCCTACAGAAGATTGCAGTCACCATTTAAAGGATACATTTAACTTCCAGATATGGCAGATTTTTGTGCCATGTATGGATACATTGGTACTTAAGACCTATACTCGCCTATTCTGCTCCATGTGCATCACAGTCAAACCACCCATTATGATAGACTCTAACAAACTTAATTCAAAAGGGCTGGTTGCAACTCAACTCAAGTGGGTTGTAAGACAAGACCTTGGAAGAGCCTTTTCTTTGTAAGATTGCTGAGATGTTTCTTATTCACATGCTGTATACATTAGCGAGATTGGTCACATGCACGCCTCTCATGTTTCTTCACAAGTTCCTTTTCTTTTCAATTCTTTTCTTCCATCATTCTGTCTTTTTGGCCATTAGTGGCAATTTTTATGTCTACACTTACAAATGCTTCTCTGGGTCTTTGTTTTCAACCACACAAACAGAAATACGTTTTGCTCTTAACGTTTTTCTGGTTGTTACTCCAAACTTTTGATTGCAAGTTAAAACTAAAATTTTGGTTGCAACTCAAGTTGATCTTAAGTCAAAACGGTTGTAACTCAAGGGTCCACTGTGTATGGAAAATCGTCCAAAAAGAGAATTACAAAAGCTTACCTGTATTCGGTAAATCCTAACTATCCCATAACACTAATCCTCTTCAGTGACGTTGAGCTCCTCTTCTGCTCGGCACAAAGACACTTGGGAAGGTAGACATGACTACTATAATGGTGCTTATTTTACCGCCACTGGAGTACTGTAGTTATACTAACTCTCAGATAGATGTCAGGAACAAAAGCCTCCTCCTATTAAAACGTTCTCCTATAAGCATTTTCAGTTACCGTGATGATTTAGGGAAGGGTCTGAATGCAGCTTTTCAATCTATAAGACAAATCCATATGACAAGGTATATGTTATCACTTTGCCCTTTGATACACCTTGGGATCAGTGGCTTCTGTAAGCTTAGGTCCATTTTATCCTCCCTGGTGGTTCAATTATTTCTTTGTTATTGTTTTTATTGCTTTAAGCAGTATGGGAAATTTAAACAGAGAGCCCGTATTCTGTTTAAAGTTCCCTCATATTCTAGAGAATCCCCCACCCTGCACATCCTCAGAGTCATTAAAGTTAGGATTAAGCATGCCTATGCTTGCAATACAGGTAAATTATATGGCAAGGTCCTCCTGCGATTTCTGTCTGCCGATTTCTTCCAGGATCCAAGGAGTGGGCATTGTTTATGTATTTACGTGTTTTTTTTTCTGGGCTTGAAGGATATCAACATTGTACGTAGATTTCTTTGCTCAGTGACACCCTTAAGGCTTTTACTTGTATTATATCTGCAAAGAGCAGATATGCTTTAAAGCTATTGACTTTTAAAACATATGCCTTGTCAGTTCTGCTCATGTTTTCCATAAAGGTGCTATATAAAGAAAAAATGCGTAATTCTTGCAAATAGGAACGTTCAAATAAAACAGGATATCCTCTCAGCCTTGAGCAAGTAAATAGAGGACAATGTGTTAAAATGAAAGCAAAAGGCTTACTTGTAAAGCTATGTTATGGAAAAATAAGAGCTTATTTTTATTGAAATACCTTTAAACTAGTACTGACCTTCATAGCAAAACTGTCCACAGGCAGTACACATCAACAGAAGCATATGCTGCTTAGTAGGGCAATTACAAACTAGTTGCCTCTCCCACCCCCCTCTTAAATTTAACTTCTAATACTCTGGGCCACATATACTACAGCAAATAGCTAATTGCGAGGATAAACCATTGTGGTTTCAATAGTAAAAGTAGAGATAACCGTATATCATTAACATGCGGCATATGAATAGATAGGGATATATGAATGCTAATGGGGATCCTTGCAAAAAGTCCAGAATTTTCCCCCTGTATGGACCCAAGATGTTCTGCTTATTACTTCTATCTGCAGCATTACAACACAAGATATCCTTTGCTTGTCCATGCATGATTAAAGTATCAACACCATTGAATACACTTTTCTAAATTAGACTTAGTTCAAAATTATTGTAAACTGTCTATTTTTACTAATGATAATTATTAATTATTTTTATCGCATGAAACATATATGCCCACTGTTAAATATGTCCGATCAGAGAGATGTAAATACTGGACTCAGTTTTACTTGATCATACTTCATATGAGTTCTAATTGACACGTTATGCTGTCTTTTGCTGTGCATTTTTCCATCTTTGGTATTTGTGTGGCTTCCAACTGTCTGTCTAAACTTTGCATTACAGTATAGATGTTTTTGTGTACAACACACCTAACTACATATTTTCCTACATGGTACTTTAAAAAGATTTACCCCTTATTAAGATATGAGACATTGGCATTTCCCCCATGCTTTCGTGAGAATTCATGTATTTTTGACAGTGTCATGGGTTGGGGTTACTTTTCTTCAGCTGGGGCTTTAGCTAACCTACTGTGACAGACTGGTCATCTGTCACTGTGTGTATGGACCATTTGGTGGTATCCTGGACAGAGTCTGGGATATTATTGGACAGCACAATTAGGTTGCTGAATGTGTTTTGTTTTGTTTTCTTAAAGGGCTCCCGGACTGGGATAGAGAGGATGGAATTGGGTGGGCCTCTCTATTCCCCCAGTGTCCACTAAACAGTTAACACATGTTTACAGGTGAGTGGAGCCAGGCGTGTCTCCACAAAAGGAGCTCTGACCATAGTGTCAGGGCTGCTGACAGTGTGGGGGATCAGCTCCAAATGGTTGCTCTCAAAGCATCAATCCACACGATTGTTTATCTTTTAGGGCTCCTGCCCGTGTTTATTTGCACACAAAGTCCAAAACAAAGGGTTACCCTCACAGAGGTTGAGATCAATCCAAATAAAAAGTCCAGAAAATGCCACACCACCTGGCTTCGCATTTTTCAACGTAAATTGACGTCCTTGGCTTCTTGGCAGCAACAGGCCTGGGCCTCACACGCTCTGCGAACCCCCTGTAGCAGCTGCCCCTGTAACCACAGGCCTAGGCCCCACACTCTTTGCGTGCCCCCTGTCTTCACTTGGTCAGAAGCCTTGTCTCCAACTACATTGGAGTGTCCACTCTGTCAGCAGCCCTAACACTATGGTCAGAGCTCCTTTTGTGGAGACACGCCTGGCTCCACTCACCGGTAAACAGGTGTTAACTGTTTAGTGGACCCTGGGGGAATAGAGAGGCCCACCCAATTCCATCCTCTCTATTCCAGAGTCCGGGAGCCCTTTAAGAAAACAAACCTTATTGTGCTGGGAATATCCCAGGCTCTTTCCAGCATACCACCAAATGGTCCATTCACACAGTGACAGATGACCAGTCTGTCACACTACCTACACTTAAAATTTCATCTTTCAACAAGGTAAAAAATAGTTGGAATGCTCCAGCCAGAGTCCAGACCTAAATCCAATAGAAATCTTGACTGGATGACTGGAAGGGGCACAAGACATGCACTTCCCAATCAGATTTGAAAAGCCTTTGCACGGTAGAGTGGGAAAATGCCAGAATGTGCCATGCTGCCTACCTGTCAGCCTCCTACTAGCCCTGGGGGGAATGCGGCGCCGTCGGGGTCCCCAGTGTGGTTAATGGGGTCCCCGGGCGTCATGGCTTCTCCCCCAGGATGATGCTTACCTGTGGGGTGGGGGATACCCCTGCCACGGGGTACCCCCAGTCTGCATAAGGCTCTGCACGCAGCCAGCATGCAGAGCAATGGCGTCCATAGAGTAGCGCAACTGCGCATGCGCGTGCCGGCGATACCAAGCGGGCACGCGAACGAATGTGCACAAATTTAAAGAAACAGGAAGTGATTGCAGAGAGGAGGGGTGGCTAATCAAGGCTGACTATAAAAGATCTGTCTCAGCACAGAGAGGGTGCTGTTGAATGCAGTTCAGTTGTGTCCAAGTGCTATATGCGATTCCTTCTCCCCTCTCTTGATAGACCTCCCGTGTACCGACCCCTGGCTTGTTTACTCGTTGACCTGACTTCTGGAATCCCGACTTTAGCACGTTTACAGGATAACTCTCTGATTGCTGCCTGCCCCGACCTTTTGCTCGTCTCGACTTCGCTGACCTCTCCTGCCCTCGTGACCTTGGAATCCGACCCGACCATTCTCGTATCCCTACTACTTCCACAGCGGGGTAGTCACACCCGTACCTCCACCGCACATAGGGGTACTGGCGATGAGGGAGACCTGTCCTGCCTGCCGCAGAAACACCACCGGTGCCCCCTCAAGGGACATCGGCCCATCTCCCATTAAGGGGGCTCTGGGTAGAAGACCAGGCTCAACGGACACAGACTCCTCCCTCTGTCGTTAGTAACGTCTGTCAATACCCCTGTGGAGGCGTAACACTACCCAAGAATACTGAATACTTTAACAAAATGAAAATGTGCTTCAACAAAGCATTAATTGCAGGGTGTGTTTTTATATACATATAATTTTTATACAGTGTATACATTTTCAGTTGTAAAATAATGTTATTTTTCTCACCCTTTTTATAGTGCCATGCTGGCCTTATGATTGTACAAATGACAAAATAACATATATTTTTAATAAAAGGTGCAGTGGTTTCCTCCATATAGCCTTGTTTCTCTGCTATTAATGCATGTTTCTTTCAAAGACATTACAACTTTAAGCACCCTATGGTGTTAAGCAGAATAACGCTGCACAAAAATGTAATAGCTAGTAAAATAGAGAACACATCCGATAATTATATTTCTATCGCAGGCAACACAAAACTGTTGATTGCAAATTATCTGGAACTGGTTTCATTTCAACAACCAAGAAAGAATGTACACTGAAATTGTGGAACATTATGTACTACAATGCAAGCCTAAATTACATATCTTTCATGCCTTTATTTGCATTTAACTTCTGCTCAGGTGTCTAAAGCAGAACACCTGTTTAATGAATATATATTGGAAGAAATTAACATATATGAATTTGTACATGGAGTGTTTGGTTACGTCTTTGGATTTTTTTTTTTTGTTAAATAAAAAAAGGACAGTCAGCGACTTCTCACAGGTGTTTATGCTTAAAGCAAAGTTAAACTCAAGAATAAAAAAAAGAAAAGAACACTGTGTTGTGTGTGTCTTTCTGTATAGATGATGCATGCAGTTTTCATTTCTTGTACTGATGTCACGTGGGCAGGATGTAAGGACAGGTATTACAGGGCAGAAAATCAGCCAAGGTGACAAGAGGATATGTGGTAAAACAAACAACATTTCATAACTTTAACTTAAGCAATGTAGGTAACAGATATGACATGGAAGGGGAGGCCTAAGTACCTTAACAAATATAGAGCAAGGAGGAGTAATGAACTAAGCCCTAATACCTGGGCCAGGTATAAATGGGTGGTAAATAGCCAGAACTTGCATGTGCAGTAAAGATGTTCAGTTTCATACATAGCACATGGTCAGGTCCTGGATCTGCATCCCAAGCCAGGCACCTTAGAATCAGGTACACACAGGGCTTTTTTTCTGGCGGAATGGTGTTCCACCACCTATTATCAGCCTGGCCCCCAATTCTTTATCTAGTGATGGGTGGTTCGCGAACTCTTAGAGCCGGCTCCTAGAGCCAATGCTTGGCCGTGAATGACAGGAACCGATGCCTCTCCAGCAGAGCCGATGCTTCAATGGCTCCTCCTGGTCAGACACTTTGATGGGCTCCTGTGGTTGCTGGGGAGGGCGTATGGCTGCATTGATGGGTTGGATGGGGGTGTGGCTTCCTAGAGCTGTTATCTGCCTTGTCAGGACTTTGGAGACTGTGCTGATCACCATTCCCGAGTGTGGACAGCTCAGCCCATCTGAAGCATGAAGCACGTGTACACAGGGAACATTGCAGGCTGCATGGAACTGCTTAGCAACCTGGAGGTCCAGGCATCCGGTCAGTTTTCTAATGCTGTGATCTTCACCTATTGACTTTTACTACAATGAAGTCATTGTTTAGGAAAGTCATCCCCATGTTTTCCTATATCATTGTGTAAAAACTGAAGAAAGAATGGTATAGTTAGGTTATCTGGTTAACAGTGTTCTAAGGAGAGCTCCATCTCTCCTTCCTCTTCTCTGCTTCTCCCTTTGGACCCCCCTTCTCTCTTTCCCCTTCCTCTCTCTCCTCCTTCCTCTTTCACTCTCTTTTCACCTTCCTCCCCTTCTCCCATCCCTTCTCTTTCCACTTTTCTAATCCCTACCCTTTAATCCTCCACATCTCCTTACCTTTCTTCCTATCTCTCCTTTCCCCTTAACTTTTCTCTATTTTTTCCACTTCTCTCCTTATCCCCTTCTGCTGCTCTTCTTTGACCCTACCTCCTTCACTTCTGCTTCTCATCTTTCCTTATCTCCTCCAATTCCCTTCTTATCCCCTTCACATAGGGCTTGGCTGGTTAGGAGGCCAGCAACAAACATGGTCCCAACTCCAGGTTATACCAGACATCATCTGGATGGAAGCATACATTGCTCCAAACTCCTTCTGTTTCACATGAATTGTCCCTTATCAGGGAAGCTACTCATCCCATGTGCACCATTGTACCCAACACTGATGGTTACTGTAACAAGCCCAATGAGACCCTCTCTTCTCTAGGCCAGAGCAGGTACAATCCAAAGTTTCCAAAAAGTATTTTCACTGTGATTGAAAATTTGTGTTTGCCCTTTTGAGCACAAAAGTTTAAATAAATCTAAGAATAATTGAGGCACAAAACATCTTTCCAATGAATGTTGATACGTATGCTATGTTCCATGCAACTATGTACCACTAAAGTCTCCCACACACGGATCAGCTGAACAGGAAAAAATCCTTTTTCAAGCAGGATCGTTTTAAGCTGCTTGAAGAAAGGTCCGATGAAAGGTGTCCCCATGCAAAGTATCGAATGAGATTCGATGTGCAAATTAATTTGTCTTCAATCAAATGCTCAAGGGCAACATGGTGATGTCATCACGCTGCTGTCGATTTAATGGGTATGGACCTGTGTGTGCCCAGCCTAAGGACAAACTTCCATTTGGATATTATTCTGCGGTGTAGTTAATGTGTAAATCCAGCCTCAATCTACTATTTTAAAGAAATTTGAAGTAGGCCATTGACTACAATTGGTAGTATGGTGCAACATACAAAGTACCAGAAAATCTAACATTTCTGGCATGGTCCATACTGGAACATACTTTTAATAAGGAGGCAAAATCAAACTTTATAAGTCATCCCTATTTTGAGTGGAAGGAGAATCATCCCCCTCATTGCCAATAACCAGGGCTTTTTTTCTAGCGGAACACACCGGAGTGGCGTTCCTCCATCTATTTTCAGCCTGGCCCCTGATTCTCTATAATCTAGTGATGGGTCGTTCGTGAACAAGCTGGCTCTAAGAACCGATGCTTGTCCAGCAGAGCCGATGCTTCAATGGCTTCTGCCAGTCAGGCATTTTGATGGGCTCCCATGGTTGCTGGGGAGGGCATATGGAAGCATAGATGGGTTGGACGGGGGTGAATTCCTAGGGAGGCGGGGGACTGGGAAGAACTCCATGCTGCATGGACCTGGGGGGCGTGTTAGCAGCCCATGTGCAGAAAGCCCTAGTTTTGAGGCTTTTTAGGGTTGAGGTTAGGGTGTTTCCAGAGGGTTAAGGTTAGAGTATTGGGGAGGTTAGATTGATTTTACCCCCCCCCCCCCCCCCCCCACTATTTCCTGTCTTTTAAACACTTTGTTCATGTGTGTTTATGTCCCCTATGACATCCCAAAGTTGCCATGGTGGAGACAGTCTCCTGCCACATGGAAAATTATGACCGACATTTTATTTGTATTTTTCGCCATATTTTAGCACTAATGCTCTCCTTGATCCTTTCCCCCATCAGTGTGATCTGTACCTCCATTTTACAGAAGCGGTAAAGGGCGTAAACCATTTTAATTCAATTTCTAATTTATTAATACATTTTGTTCTAGTGTTTTCCTTCAGCACAAAATAGCATTTATAGCAGTTTTTCACAAAACATAACATTGGATTGATTAGCTAAAACCACAAAAATAGTTGTTGCCAAATATATTTTAACAATGCCTTTCAAATTCTAGTTGCTGTTTTGTAGCACTGACTTCAAAATTGTGATGTTATCCGTTACTTATAACTATGTACTATATAAGTCTAGTAAACTGCAGACATTTTTACTATAACAGGAAATATGTATATAAGAAGTGTAACTATGAGTAGCCAATATAAGCTAAGCCTCAGCGGCACAAAGGTTGTGTATTTTTAATGTTGCCCAGACACTAAGGCATAAGTCTCAGATAAGCCCCCCATACACGTTCCGATTTTTCGTACAAATTTTAATCGATCGGGAGATTAATCGGATGTGGAATTATGTACCTGACCGATCCCGATTTCTCAAAATCGGCTGAAAATTCTGGACCGCTTTGGAGCTGTCCGTATATTTCGGTCGATCTGATGTTAATTAATAGTGTCGGGCCTATTGATCGGTGATCATTCGAATTCCGATTTTTCACTCCAGCTGACCGACCGACCGACCAGAACATTTTAGGTGGAAATCGGGTGACACGATCGGACGAAAAATCGGTCGGGAGAATAATCGGAACGTGTATGGGGGGCTATAGGCGAAGTTAAAGCTAACATCATGGTAATTCTCATTCTGCTAGACAGTAATTGTTTGGATGGCTCAGTGCTGCCAGTTTAATATTTCAATGTAATATTTAAGGCACATCCATAATTCTTAAACCCCTTTAAAAGGGGGATTGTTGTTGATGTAGGCTGTATCTTATTTGGTTTGTTCTAATACAACTATACAGCTATGTCTGTAGACTCTTAACATTTTTGACTAGCGGGCTCTTGGAGTTTCTTCATATGGGTAACAGTACAAATCTGGCAGATGTTTTAACACTTTTTCTTGAGATAATCCTAAATAAACTAAAATATATTCTAAATAAACTAAAAACTGCTAAACTTTCCCAAGATAAATTACTTTAACTAAAAATAAATCTTTGGCATTTTCTATACTTAACTATAGAAAGAAATACATTATACAATGAAGAGCAGGTTATATTTCATTCTTGTAATTCAAAGCTTTAATGTCCTGCATGTTGTCAGCTTCACTGAGCAACTGCTTTGTGACTGAGCAAACCAAATCCAGTTCAAAAGATAAATTACCTTTAGTCTTCTTAGGACCAAATACCTGTGCAATGAAAGAAAGTAATACAGTCTACATTAAATGTGAGCTCAGTAGGGTTGAGCTACTATTGGGAAGATGTAAATATTTTGTGCCAATAGTTACTCTCAAAATTGATTCAGTTTTGATGAAGCCAATGACTAGCATGTCACCTAGTGTTCTTACCAAGCCACAAGAGTTTTTGCTCTGGAACTACTAACCCACACCCTAAATCACGCATCCATAAGTATCAACTCTTATTGGCTGTTTTGTTAAATTTAGGGGGAATTTTCACATAATATAGTTGGAAAAGCTTAAGCAAAGAAATTCAACATTTGTTGTCTGCTAATGAACATGTTGGGAGACCAATTGTAAGGTACTTACCCAGCTGGCAATCCCACATTTGTCATATGGTCATAGTATCCTTTGCAGCAGGCATCCTGGCCATGTAGTGGAGTGGCCTGTGTATGCTCTAGTAGAGACCAGTGTGTGAAGGGTTAATAAATATAGTAATGAATATGCCTTTAATATTTTGATGATGTGACCTTGACCAAGCCTTATGGGTGTGCCCTGAGGTGATATAAGTCCTAGTGTCCATATAGGAGGGGTCTTTCCTTTTTGTGATCTAGAGTGTCATGCTGGACACTAGCCCCCCCCCCCCCCTCCTGTGGGTAAAGGGTGCCCTAGCTCTGAGGAGTTGTCAACAGATGGATTGAGGGCTAGGCCAGAGACTGAACAAGTTGGCAATGGCTGCTCCCACTTGGCTGGCATAAAGCATCAATAAAAGGTACCAGTTGTTACACCAACTGTAACAGTGTGTGCATGCATTGGAACACTGCCTCTAACAAATGGAGTGCCAATCAGACACTGGACACAACAGTCAGCAGAAGGGGGCCAGACAGTAAGAGGTGCTAGAAGACTTCAGACCCTGACCCATGGTTCACCGCAGTACATGTTTGTGTACTCACAGACAGTAGTGGTGCACCCGTTACAGCCAAAGCATGCCTTCCTGCTCTGGTTGAGGGATTTGTGTTGGCTGAACTACTATTTGGCCAAAACAGCATCCCCAGAGACCATATAGATGTGTATAGCACAGTACAGTCCATGTTGACATGGTGGACATGATCAGTTTGAATTTCCTGTGGCCCAATCAGCTGCAAGAGATTAATGAGCTAATTTTTACCAATCTATTGCGCCAGGTGGTGCAATGTGAAAAGGCAATTTGCCAATTCAATGAGGCTCTATCTTGCACATTGTTGACCACAAAGTCACCATCTGCAACAATATACTTGCAGACAGATAGGTAAGCAAACACAATAGCACACCCAAACACACTGCTATACACAGGCTATAAAGCCAACAGTTATTTTGGACTTGCTTTGCTTTGCCTGCCTTTGGATTGTCCCTGAACACATCTCATGCCCTATCCATCTGTATAGTACTTTATTGGCCTGATCTTTGTGCACTCCGAGGGTCCGCATTCAAAGTCGGTGACATCAATGAGCATTGGTCGTACGGTAATCTACCTGTGTTTGTCCAGTGTTACAGTCCCAATTGGGTAACAAGAATAACTGTTCCATGTGTAAGTGCTTACTGATGGAAGTGACAAAATAGCTGCTTCTTTGTGTTAAATGCTGTCTGTTATTTGAGTGCAGAATATGTTTAGACAAGTTGAATGATAAATATTGCACTCATTCTCAGCATAATCTCCCACAATTTATACAATACATATCCAAGCCACACAGACACAAATTGAACAATCTTTATTGTCCACCAGACTACTGGTAAAATTGTAGAATTCCCTTGAGCTGAGTAAATTGTGTAGTACATCGTGCAATATGGTGGACGATTTGATTCCTCTGCTCAGTACACAAGTCCCTGTTCACTGAGACTGTAAGACTGGGTGCTTGAGATACACATTAAATTCAGTTACCTTCAATTTGGCAGATGTCATACAATTCCTGGGAATTCATGATCAGTTTGTATGAGAAAAGGATTCAATGTAAGAATAATTTCTTTAACAGAAAGCAGAGAGCCTTTAAAGTGATTACTATAAAGTAGGAGTTACATTACATGCAATTCCCAGTTGACCCTGTACTGTTTGCAGTGATGACACTGCAGAAAATATGAGTCGTTTTTTAACATCACCGGGATAAATGAAATTCACCTAAAAATTTGCTTTATCAAGTCTGTCGCACAATATTTGTCTTTTGGGAATGAATCTTTTCAGGCTTTTCTCAGCAGAAGAAGAGTTGGATGATATATCGAGTATAACAGAAAATGCTTTGAATAGGTTAAGGAAAACTGTTCTAAATAATAAAAGGATTGTATCCATTAATGGCTGCTACAAAATGTTTGCTGGATTTATTGGATCTTCAAAAAAAAAAATATTCTCAATATCGTAATATATATTGTATTTTTCGGACTATAAGATGCACCGGACCATAAGAAGCACCCAGTTTTTGGAGCAGAAAACCTGAAAAAAAATATTTAAACGTTTTCACATCAATTGGGTTAATACAATGGATTACATTAATGCAATATTTAATTCAGCCAGTAGATGTCACTAGCAGCAGTACACTCATAGCACAACGTCATCTGCCTTAATGACTGGGAGGAGGGGGGCCAACAGCTGCTCTCCTCTCAGTCTCTGCTCTCCTCTCCAGCTGGCTGTTCCTGTGTCCGTGGGAGCTGCAGAGTGACTGCAGTTTCCTTGGATACGGAGAGAGGGAAATATGCCAGTTCATCTATCCCTCTCTTAATTGCTTATGCAATTATACAGTTCGGATGGGAGAGCCAGACACCGGCCAGCATCTCTCATCTTGACAGCTCCCCGGCTAATCTCCTTGCCACTCGGGGTCGCGCATTTAGACCACAAGGCACAGGCACCCCCCCCCCTCATCAATTTTGAAAAAGTGCGTCTTATAGTCCGAAAAATACTATTATTATTGTTATCAATCAAATTCTATCTATAATTGTTTAGTTATTACAAGAAATACTATACCTGGATTTTCACCAAAGCTTAGCTATAGGTATTCCTCTTTAATAACTCAAACATTTCTGAAACTTTCACAGCTCTGGTTACACTTCAGCAGTAGTACATGCAACCACATCTGATCATCTCTGTCAGTCAGACAGTGTTTGGTCAAGGCAGTCTTCCTTGTGCGCTGAGCTGACACAAAACTAAGAAAAAATAAACAGGGAACAAAGAACTTGTCACATAGCAAATAATTCAGATTCAGAACACAGATCAGAGGATAAAAAAATAACAAATATTTTTCTGTCCATATTAAAGATATTTCTGAAGCGTGGTTCTACAAGACAAACATTCAAAGTGAAGCAGCTCCTAACTTGACAGCCTCGCCATTGTGCCTTTTTTACATAACTCAATGCAGATTGGTACTTCCCTCCGTGTGATGTAAAAAAAACACAATTACTTACTGGAATCCTTCCATGCAGAGGGACAGAGAATTACACTAGTAAGCCACGAATTTGGGAATTTTAGAGAATCACCCCACCTATAAGCTTGTGAAATATCACATTGACAAACACTACAGATATACAATGATCTGGATGAATGAGAACCTTTACAGACATTGACAAACAGTTCATTTTACAAGATTTTGGATACCAAACTATCACACCCATTTGAGCTCTTTAGATTTCATATGAAAAAAAACAATACTTTTTACACAATTTTGTTTGTTTTAAGAAGAAAAATTTTGAGGTCAAAAAGATCTGGTTAAAATGTTGTCAATAATTGAATTGTTAAATACTGGATATACCCAAACTCAATCCTCAAACTCAATTTGAGCGGTATCCACATGCTTTGGCTGCATTGTTGGTGTGATGGTTAAGTGTTCCCAAACATTTACTCATTTACTATATATAAATTTTTTCCTGTGGTACTTTAAGATAGCTATAAAACACAACTTGCTTGATCTTCCATTATATTGCTTTGTGCAATAAAACATTGGCTGTCAATCTAACATTGTTTGATTGTACCACCACACAGTGTGATCAATTCAAAAAGGATTGATTCCTTTCCTAAGCCCTGTGTGCATGCTCCATAGTACCATCAGATTTCAATTGATGGAAATACCAAAAAAATCATTTACTTACGTCTCAATCAATTTTATGTTGATTGGTTATATGGTCAATGTTTACCTCTAGACCTAGAATTGGTGACACAAACTCACTAATGGACTCCATTAAAGAACACCATTTCTTCCCATCTTACATTAACTGTCCAATCACAAACACTTATTTTGCTTTGTGAAGGATGATACAGTGCATATTAAAAATATATTACAATTTATGAGCATAGTAAGGCCCTTATGAGGCCTCCCACATTCATCTTGTCTAGATGTAAATACAAGTAAGATCTATGTGACAGTGAGAACAGGTCCGAGCACCTAGGAGTCTTGCCTACATATTATGCCACTAAGTTCTAGAGGGCACATAGAAAAGTCCCATAGTCTCTATACAGTCAGCAACCAATAAACCTTAAGCCATAGGTCTGTGGAAAAATACATTTACTCTTATAGTGGGTTCTACCTTTTCATTACAAGGATGTACGGTACTTGCTTTTCCTAATAGCTAATAGTAGAGTGTTGTACCGTGTTAGCCATCGATAAATACAGCAAGTTTGGAGTTCAAGTGATACCGTTTATTGGCAAACTGAAGTCATTAGAGAAGCAAGCTTTCGGGATATCGCAGATCCCTTCTTCAGGCTAATACAATTCTGGTCTTTGAAACTTACATTTATACACAAAATAACATGGTCATAAATATTTGAACAAAAGTAACAGTTTTGTCTTGACACACATGACTGATGGAGGTGAGAGTGAAGGGTTAGTTAATGGAGATAGTGATCTAATAAAATGTTGATAAGAATAGCCTATTCAAACTCCATTTGGCATCCTCCACTTCTATCTGACCAGCCAGTCTCAGCATTGACATCATGTCCAATCCAGGAGCAGAAATCCTGCATTTTACAGGAGGGTGCAAATGTGCCTCCCTTAACCCAAGAGAACAGTTTTTGCATGCAGGCTGCTAGGGAATCCAGATACGTTATCACATTATTCTATTAAAAGAAAAAAGGAAAACAATGAAAAGAAAAACAACGCCATGGCTTACCATGGCAATGGCAAGGGTTTAAAAGGCTTGCCGCTCAGCTTCCGGGTCTGTTGCAATGAAATGAAGGAACACGGCACATGTCAGTAAGATAAGGGAAACATATTTTCTCCATGGTGGATTGAGTTCTGTTATACTCTACAGATTTTTTACCCCTTTGTTTTTCGGTATCATGGATTGGCAATGACTTTTAATGAATTTAAATATATATGTAATGATCACTCTACCTCATTTTCACCTAATTTTCACACTTCTTTAGAAAATGCAACGGAGATCTACTAGTTTTTACAACTATTTATACATAATACCCTACTTACTCTATTGGAAACTATGGATACATTTCAGCTACTCTATTGAGTATATGTTGCACTTCTCATCCTTTTATTAACAATATAATTAGGTGCTAATATTTTTTACATAATTAGATATTTCTGATAGTGTGACATCATGACATGGTGAATAAACAATGGAGACGGGAAGAAATTTTTTTTCTTTCCTTTTCTCTCACCAGCATTAAATTCTATTCAAGGGATTTGAAAACACACTTGTTGTAACTACACATGATGGAATGATACACTGTGATGATTTTGTGACCACTATCTATCTACACCTTATGTAGAGATTGTATTATGCACATGTTAGACCCCATAAGCAGGCTTTACCCATGAAACGGGTCGGGCAGTGCAATATTCTGTGATGTCAAAAACTTGTACATAAACTGATATAAATTTATGTTTTTTTCTGATTATATATTCTCACCTGTAATTTTATATACGTTTGTTAATAAAATTAAATGTAAACTATTACTCTTTGCCGTGAAAGTCCCCTTTTGCCCTCTTTATGGAAAATGTTGTTTTAATTTTTTCAGATCTTCAGAACTTTTCAGATCTAAATTCTGGAATGTTGGCAAATCTAAATACAGTCAATAGGCGGATTACTATATATGTATATTATCACAATATTCAATACACTGGGGTTAAAAAAAACAACTAACCTTTTCAATGGAGGAAAGGGCACTGAGTTCAACTTTAAGGGTATGACTCCACTGCATTGTGTGATGTGTCGGGACCCCTGCCAAGCACTGCGCTTAAGGCAAAGGGTTCATACACATTGCCTGCCCGGTGGATCCTCTGTTCCCGCTGTGTTCTGTCAATCTGCTGGCCAGAGGTTGATGTGCTGCACTATGTTGACCTTCTGGCCAATGGATTTGCAGAAGAAAGTGAGAACAGCCAGTGCACGAGACAGGTAATGTGAATGTGCTCTGTCGTGTCCCTGCCAAGGAATGCTCTTAGAGCAGGGGGACCCGACGGAGCCGATAACGCAATGGAGACATACCCTAAACCCTAGTTCAAGAGATTTACAAATGATCATTAAAATTCCCCAAATAGTTTACTAATTACACTTTCCAATATTTATGAAGTTCAGCATTGCAGTTTGCTTTTTTTTTACCTCCAGATATATTTCAGATATATTTCCTGACTGGACTTGTGTCTTTTAAATTATCAGTGAGCAGAATTTTGAAAGGAAGGCATAAAAGTTTAAAGAAAACCTGTCATGTTTCAGCTACAGCATGTTATACATTGCCTAGGGATCTATGTAAGTGTACCAAAAAGAAATCATAGATTTGCTCTGTTCTCTCTGCAGGGAGAAAGTACAGAACAACAGCATGCCATGTATGCTAATGCAGCGGCTGTCTGAGAGCTGGCTCACATTATTCTCTGTTCATTGCTAGGCACAGTTTTACATCAGCACAAGCATATATTTTATGGTATTGGTCACACAGTGCTATACCTTTATTTCAGATTTTGTTTATTTTCTGATATTTCACTGTGGAAGTCACATTGGGCAGTAGGGAGCACATCTTGTTTTGTTCGTCAGTTTTCCTTGCTGTTAAAATAATTGATCAAGCTCGCCTTTTTTGCTGACCCCCTTTTTTGATTTCACAAATACAAATGTTTTCTGTAAGAATATACAAAGCAACTGTGTAAGTGCTCTTATATCAAACAGCAGGCATTGTGGATTTTATTTGTTGCTTGCAAGTTCAAAAATGATTTACAATGAAAAGGCATTGCTGAATTTATGTTTAGTCCATCTACCAAAATTAATATTTCAGCTGTGTCCTCTCTTCTAGACAATAGTCTGTAAATGGACTTCTGTTTTTTTTTTATTTTTCTTGACTGGCTTTAGCTCATAACCATTAGGCCACCTTCCTCCCCTCCCTGGCAATTGTAAGCCTTGTACCATACTTTTTTTCTTTTTTTTTCAAACAAGCTTTATTGAAAAATTCTTCATAATACAGCATCATACTTTTTTTTTTGTTCAATAATTTTTATTGGGTTTTCAAAAAAGTAAACATACAGTAAGCATAGAACACATATAAAGTCGTTACATAGTGTAAAATCAACAAGGTTAACAAGTACTAGGGCAGCCGTGGGGTGGTATACCACAGCTGGGCAGTAACAGTGCCAGGTACACATCCTCCAGTACAGCACTCAATAACGACAGAAATACAGATAAAAGAACACACATCATAGATAAACCGGGGTAACTGGGGGAGGAAGGTTCAAGGGAACAAAAGAGCCGGGGGGGGGAGGGGGGGATACTCAGCATGGGAGTGATAACAAAACCGGTCATTGCATAATTGTGCTCAAAGGGTGGCGTAACCAGAGAGTCCACCTGTCATTAAAAGTGGCAACTGAGTTGTTCTTCTTGGCCATCATTAGTTCCATGAAGGTTAATCTCGTCTGTAAGTTCTCTAAATAGGGGAGCGGTCGGGGATTTCCACTGTCTGGTTAGGAGAAGTTTCGTCGCTAGAAGGAGCTGGGCCAATAAGTATTTGTGTCGACCAGGGAACCGGGAAATGCCCAGATGGAGCAGTGCCAGTTCACATGTCAAGTGCACCTTGGTGCCAAATAGGTCAGAGGCCAGTTTTTGAACCGCTTGCCACAGGGGGCGGATCGCTTTACATGACCATAGGTGGTGGATCAGTGTGCCTTGCTCTGGGCACCCCCTCCAGCATAGTGGGGACTGCGCACTGTCAAACTTAGCTACCAAGTACGGTGTAAAGTACCACCTGTGCAAGAGTTTAAGGGATAGTTCCCAATGTGAAGAGCATTTAGAGGTAGCATAGCAACTCGCTATGGCCTTTCCCCATTCAGACGGCGGGAAGGGGGACCCTATAGCTTGTTCCCATTTCATCATAGCAGGGGTTTTTTGTAAGGTAACAGGGAACACCAGGGTTCTGTAAAAGGCTGATATTCCTCTAGAGGAGGTCCCAGTCGCCGCAAGGATCTCAGATATACGTGTGGGGATAAACCCATAATCTCCTTGCGTGTGGGAAGCAAGAAAATGGCGCTAGCGGAGATAGGCAAAGAACTCTGAAGCAGGGACCTTAAATTGAGCCTGCAGCTGGGCAAATGTTTTAAGGGACTTGTCTTGATAGAGCTGTGACAGAGAGTGAATGTCATAGGAAGCCCAGTGGGTTGTTTTGAAATCTAGCAGCAACAGTGAAAGAGCATCCGGAGGGATCTCCACCTTAAAACTCCCCTTATCCCACATGTCCACCTCTGTCAGAGTCCGCCAACAGCGGAGGACCGCCCCAACCGTGGGAGAATTCCCCTGGTAGAGCGTGCACGCAACCGTGGAAGCCAGTAGGCCGCTCTTTAAGGAAGCAGGAGCAAGGATTTGCACCTCCATGTCAATCCATTTCTTATCCTGGCGTGGAAGCCACCAGAACCTGGATTGGTCCAGCACAGACGCTACATAATATTGGTACAAGTGAGGGACTTGCAACGCTCCATGCCATTTATTCCATGTCAAGGTCAGATAGTTGCCCCTATGCGACTTCCCAGCCCATATAAAATTAGTCATGAGTTTCGTTGCAGTAGTGAAAAATGTACGGGGAGTGGTATAGGGAGAGTGCGAAAAAGGTATAATATGTTGGGCAAAATATACATTTTGAAGGCTGCCACTCGTCCCAGAATCGAGAGGTGGTGGCCAGAGAACCTCAACAGGTCGGTGGGGAGACGGTCCAGAAGTGATTTGTAATTAACGTCAAATAGTCTGTCCAAGTCTTCTGTAATGGTAACCCCTAAGTACGTCATACCGTCAGTGGTCCATGGAAATAAGAATCTGTCCTGGATACTTTTCCTCAAAGGGGGAGGAACATTTATCCCCAGCAGATGGGATTTGGTTTGGTTCACCTTATAGAACGAGACTGCCCCGAAGCGTTCTAGTACCTCTGACACCGCTGCGAGCGAAGATATAGGATTCGTCACATCGTCCACAACAAGTCCAATTTTATGCTCTTGCGAGCCAACCAGAACTCCAGAGATGTCCGGGTGTTGCCTGATGGTTTGCGCCAGCATTTCCATTATCACTGTGAAAATAAGTGGCGATAGCGGGCAGCCCTGCCTTGTCCCATTAGTAATATTAAAAGGTTTGGAGACCAAGCCATTCACAAATACCGTTGCCGATGGGGAGGAGTACAGGGCCATAATAGCCGAGAGGATAGGACCCCCGAAACCAAATTTTTGCAGAGACATCCGCAAGAATTCCCAGTGCACCCTGTCGAACGCCTTTTCGGCGTCCAACGAGAGCAACACTGCCGACTTGCCCTGCAACTTGAGATGGGAGATGACATTGATCAGACTTCGAGTTCCATCCGGGGCCTGTCTGCCCCTGGTGAAACCCACCTGATCTGAGTTAATTAGGCTCGTAAGGACATCCAGCAAACGATTTGCTACGGCCTTGGCGTATATTTTGACGTCAGTGTTCAGCAGCGAAATCGGTCGGTAGTTGGCGGGCGAAGAGGTAGCTTTGCCCGGCTTAGGTATGGTAACTATGGTGGCTTGGAGCATTTCTCTAGGGAAGGAGCCCGTCGTTCTAGCTACATTGCATACCGTTACCAGGTGAGGCAACAGAATTTTGGCATTATTTTTATAGTATTCGCTTGGAAGGCCATCCGCCCCAGGGGCCTTATGGTTAGGCAGAGATCTGATAACACTAGAGAGCTCTTCCTCAGTGAACAGGGTGGAGAGCGAGTCAACCTGCAGCGGCGTCAGAGTGGGTACCCTCAGGGATTGCAGAAAAGCATTGATTGCCGGAAGAGAGGGAAGAGGGGTATTATCGTCCTCCGCTAAGTTGTACAGGGAACCATAAAATGTACTAAACTGGTTAGCAATATCAAGTGGGTTTGTCAGTTTCTCTTGAGTCTTAGGGTCCAATAGATAGGGGATTGTCGTACGTGCATTCAGTATCCTCAGTCTCCTAGCTAGGTAGGCCCCAGCTTTATTACCCATGGAGTAGTGGTTCATTTTCAGCTTCCTAAGAGCATGTTCATAATTGTGAAGGAGCAAGGCTCGGAGAGCATTCCTCATAGATTTGATATCTGCGGCCCTACTACCGTCAAACACCTGTTTGTTTAGGTCCTCAGCAGCTTTAATCTTTTGCAAGAGCTGTTGAGTCCTTTCCCCTACTTCTCTCCTATATTGTGCCGTGAGCTGAATGCAGATGCCTCTAATATAGGCCTTGTGGGCGTTCCACACCGTATAAGGGCTGACATCAGGGGTGCAGTTGATGGAAAAATATTCCACCAACTTCTCCCGAAGCTGTTGAAGTTTGGGCGATGAGTGAAGAATATAAGTATTCATCCTCCACAGCTTATGAGAGGGAAGACGGGGAGACTGAGACACCTCAATGTAGATAGGAGCATGGTCGGACCAAGATATAGTGCCGATATGCGATTTAGCAACTTTTTGTAACAACCATTTGTCCACGAGGAACAGGTCTATCCGGGAGTAGGTCCCATGCGGGGGTGAGAAAAACGAATAATCTCTCTCGTTGCCATGATGACATCTCCACACATCAAACATCCCATATTTATGGATCACCGGATCCAACGAGGTACGGGGTCTATTGGGTGCCGCAGACACATCCAAGGAGACATTTGGACACAAATTAAAATCTCCTCCCAATATGAGAGCACCCTTTCGGAGTGTCTCCACTTTGCGCATTAGTTTATGGAAAAAGCTGATCTGTTTAACGTTAGGCGCATAAACATTCACTAGCGTAAATGGGGCCGAATTTATAATGCACGTCACAATGAGATAGCGTCCCAGAGGATCTGAAAATACATCCTTCGGCTGAAAGTCTAGGGTGCTCTTGACCGCAATCAGAATCCCCCTAACCTTTTTATCAGCACACGCCACAAATCTATGAGAGATCGCTTTATCGTGGAGTCGCGGTGCATCCGCCTCCAGGAGATGAGTCTCCTGCAAAAACAAGATCTCGCCCCTATGGGCGCGGAACTCCAGCAGAGCCTGTTTTCGCTTGTGAGGGCTATTCAAGCCCTTAACATTTAATGACAAAATGTTAAAGGACATCACTTCCGGAGGTATGCATTACACACGAGGGTACACACTTTGCATATAGTAAGAGCAGACACCGGGCCCCAATGAACCCTAATCGGAGAGCATACTTATGCCAGTTAAATGAGAACTCTACCCACAAAAAAAAAGACATGTTAAATATCGTAGGGAGCATCCAGGCCCACTGGGAGGGGGGGGGGGGGGGGGGGGGAGAGAGCATAAAAGGGCAGACATGGAACGGGAAAAACCAGGGAGAAAACACAAAAGCCACCTAGAGCATTGCGGCTCGTGGCAAAAACTGGGGACCTCGAACAGGTATGACCCCACAGGGTCAATAGCGTGCAGGAAGCTGCTAATGGGGGGTGTTCGTGTCGTGGTCATCAATAGAGGGTTAGCATAAACCACTGACAACATGGATACAAGAACATAATACGAAATAGAAAGGAACAACATTACCAAATCCTTTTAGTCTCAGGGTCCCAGAGCCGCAGAAGTCCATGAGGTAAAAGAAAAACCCCAGGGGGGTCTAGAAGACCGAAAACTGAACAGAAACATCAAAAATATCAAAAATCGCCAGGAGAACTGCGTAGCAGGCACATGTTGCGTGCCAGGGCACAAAGAAGACGATCCAGAAGTAGTCCAAAGTCAGGTCCATCCCGAAGAGGTCTTGCGTGGAGCCGATTTCCCGTGGAGCAATTCTGGAGGCACCTCGATGCCCCATCTGGAGAGTAGAGATAGGCCTTGCTCTAGGCTCAGGGCCGGGAAGGTCTTGCCTTGATACCGAATTAGCAATTTCGTGGGGAAACCCCACTTGTAAGGGATCTCGTTATCTCAGAGCACGCGAGTGATAGGGAGATAGGACCTCCGTTGCTGTATAGTGTGCTGGGATAAGTCAGTGAAGAGCGAGATGTTGGCGAATTTGTCAGTGAGCTCCGGTCGCTTCCTCGAGGCCATCATGGCCGCCTCTTTGACATGGTAATAATGCATGCACGCCAACACATCTCGTGGTGTATCATCAGAGAGGAAAGGAGGCCTAGGCAGTTGGTGTGCCCTGTCAATCACTAGCTCAGTGATCGGGGCGGCAGGGAGCAGTTCTTGCAGGAGCTCTCGCAAAAATGCAGTAATTTGGGCTGTTAAGATCGATTCAGGTATGCCCCTGAATTTGATGTTGGGGCGGCGTGACCTGTCTTCTAGGTCACCCACCTTAGAACGAAGCCATCGTATCTCACTATCCCGGTCGTTGTGAGCATCCACCAGGGAGTTATGGGCCTCCGAGAACTCCCGCATTTTATTTTCAACATGGTCAATACGTTCCCCATGCTCTTTCACCCTACGTTCCAGCTTGTTCACAACTGTATTAAAGTCAGTGAAAATCGACTTGCGCAGGGAGAGCAGCATCTCCTTCATAGTAATCACAGAGACACTGTCCTCTGTAGCTGGGAAATGTTCAATCCCAGGCCCCTGGAACGGCCCAGGGTCAGGAGTAGGCGGGGAGGTAGGCCCTGGTGCAGCCTGGCCGGCATTACTAGTGTCTGGTCTGAGCTTTTGTTTGGCCAGACTCCTATTAGTGGGGGTAGCCGGAGGAGAGAGCTCATCTTGGGATCCTCCGGTTTCTGATCTCGGGGAAGTTCTGGCGGAGTCAGCCCTGCTCGTTGTAGATGGTGTCCCTGGCGATCGGGCTTGTGATGACGGACCCCCGCCATCTTGGGAGCCGCGAGGTTCGCGCGCTCCATAAAAATCAGTCACTTTCTGCACTGTTCCTCGGGCCTTCCGCTTGTTGGTCATAGCGGGGGATTGCGGGGGCTTTCCGCCGTCTTTGTAGCTCGGTGTGGACCCCACAGGGATGCTTAAAATCGTAGCTTAGCGGCT
>CM070033.1:89718723-89729445 GCA_036250615.1 Ptychadena robeensis
GAGAGCTGCCCAAGAGAGCGTTCGCAGAAAAAAAAGCTTAAAACAAAGCCTGCGCTCCAAGACTCACGGACTGTGGAAAAGGGCTAAAAGCTTCACAAATACAAGCCCAACCATCAAACAGGGTTAACAATATGGAACTCGAGAGAAGAAAGCCAGCAAGTTAAAAAAGATTTGAGGGACCGCAAGAAACCACAAGAAGCAACAGGCCACATCTACCCCTCCAACTGTATCCAATACAATTCAAAGTAAAAAAAACACATAACACATTTCCAATTGAATAAATATTGTATTATGAATAAAACATAAATATGAATACATACTGTTTTGCAATCTTTCATACAAAATAAGTATTTTAGAGATTTTATCATTCAAATGATACCTTTCATTTATTTATTTATTTATTTATTTGTTGTATGTAATTTTTAGTTTCAAACATTATTATATTCAGGATGTCTACTAGACCCTTGTACAGGCCTATTTTGAGAAGTAACAGGCCTACAACATAAAAAAAGATTCAATTTAATTCTATGGTGCAGAAATCTGGACCTCAGCAGTGCGCTAGGGAGGTTAAGCATTGTTTGCATTTCAGTGCAGTCCTGTGCATTGGTGAACATTTGTTACAACATAAAGTAATGGCCATATGTCAATGAGAAGCTCGCATGACTTTATGCAAGCAAACATTTTGGTATTCTTTGCAAAATGAATTTTCATTGCATTAACTAACCTAACTAAAATTACTTATACATAGTGATAACTTACACTCAAGGGTATACAGAGATGAAAGACAGATCCGCATCGCTGTATCTACAGATCATCCGCTATCTTCCACCTAAGACTTGTCTAAGGGCATGAGAGTCATCCGCTATCAAGAAAATGTCTTGTCAGGATTCCTATGTCTAACAGACATCTTGATTGCCTAAAAAACTGAATGAATCTGATTGCAATCATCTCAAAAAGTAGACCACATATATTACCCACCTAGGGCTGTGACACATTTAAACATTGCTCACCATTACTCTTCCTTCCTTACGGTGATTCCCTGGGGGTGGGGGCTGTAAAAGTACAGGAAGTAATCATTTTTGCTTCATTTTCAATGTTTGAGGAGATATCGGGCCACTAATTGTTTCTTTAACTGTTACAAAAGAATTTGAGCTTGTTATTTTGCACTACCCTCATGTCTAATTTGGCTGAGTTGGGGAGAATTTTGGAGAGCATCCACAATAAAGATAGACGGATGTATTGGCACCTGTTTCTCAAGGACATACAGCAGCCCACATCTGGTTAACCCTTGATGCTAAAATGATCAAATATAGCTTGCAATATTATTGTGTTTTATTTTTAGCTGGTTTCATCTTTTCCTTCCTCTCAAATAATACAGCAATCCCTAACGTGTGCAAAGCTCAGAATAAATGTTTATTACTTATCAGGGCAAAAATGTAGCTATTACTGAAGTGAAAATTACATTTCCACACCTCAGCTCCTAAAACAAAGTATGAAATAAGATCAAAAATGTGTGTAGGAAAATAGAAACATTAATGGTCTTTTCCTAAATATCAGCAAAAATAATTGTTTTTCCTTTTGCTTACTGCAACTAGTTTCATCATTCAGCTGTATTATTATTCTGTGAACTAACCCACAGGAACTAACCAGTACCCCCAAATCAGATGTCAGCAGACTGAATTCTGAATGGCTGATTTGTTTTGCTCTAAGACTTCTGTAAGACAGTCCATTAGGTCCCAGTTCCATAAAATGTTTTGCACATTCCTGTAGTGTCCAGTAAATTGCACTATTTCTATATACCAGTGTGTAACTGTAAATGTTTGTATATTCATGTGTTTGTCCCTTTAATTCTGCATATTGCAGCTGCTTGGGAACTTTACATAAGGCAAGGCCAGTTTTTTCCTCCCTTCTTCTATACTATGTAGCAGTCCTTTTCTGCCTGAAGACAGGAGTTAGCCACTCCTCTGTCCTAGGTAATAAAAACTGGGTTCTAAGAACACTTTAGGGATTTTTTTCTGTGCTTCACTGTCCCAGGAAACTGCTGATCTGTGCCAACTCCACCAAGGATCTGGTCCGTCTGGCTAAAGGCTGCCACACATGCAGCGAGTGGCGGACGATTTTGCCGCCGACAGATGTGCGTGCACGCTCGTGGCCGTGGGTCGGCGACAAAAGCGGCAGCCGATCGGGGGTGCCCACATGGGGACACAGACCCCTGTTGCCCCAGAGCTCGGTCGGCCAGAGAACGGACATGTCCGATAATCTCTGGCCGATGCCGTTAGTTTATTGACCAGCGTCGGCCCCCACTCAGTTCGTGTGTGGGGGCCTTTACTAATATACCTTTGGGCTTCCAATTCTCAGGAGGTGGCATCAGCCCTGAATGGTACCCAGCAGCTGATAGGGACACTGTTTGGAATTATAGCTCCTAAGATTTATACGCCATCCCTGCCTTTTGGGTTTGGTGTTGAAGATGTACAGTACATACTCTTCTGCTTGTAAAGATCTGTACTCAGCTGCCTGGACATCTTTGAGACACTTCAGCCGCAATGGGAGGGTAGTGTAGTAGCGGTAGTAGTGGCAATATTCGTTCCAAAAGCTATGGACAGGGCTTGGTGTAGCCAGCTGATCATAGACTAGCTTCAGGCTTGTAAAGTGATTAAGCAGGGTAATATGATGTAGCTGTAAATTAAGAAAGGTTCGGCAGCACAAAGTTTTATGAATGTCAGAATACACTTCTACTTCTAAAAGTGAAAGCTAAAAATAATGTTTTCAAAATAAAAGTACAGAATTTCTATTTTTATATTCTGCTGTTTATACTTTGACTTCTGGATCCCAATGAAGAAAACATCATCTAAACAACTATACACACACAACATAAATAGATATTTCTGCAGATTACCACTACTTTCCAATGGTCATGCATCATCTTGTGGCACATATACAAGACAGGGTCTCATAACAATTTGTAGTGTATTCGTTAATGCTTGGAGAGTATATAGTAATAGCCTTGGGCAGGCTATAGCTTATTAAAGAAATAGGTTTTTGGTAAAAGTGCTGACTTGCTTTTTTTGATTACCATGAACGTTGATTTCAGAGAAATCCCTATAAATTCTGTCTGAAAAGGAAAAAAAATGGTCATCACTTTCTCATTCACTTGGGCAGGAGCGTATGCTGTGAAATGGATGATGGCTAAGGGACTGACTGGAGACAAAGTTTTCTCAGCAGGTGATAGATGTATCCAGGAGTCACATCAAAATTGCCAGTAGTAGTTGTATGCCTGGCGCCCTAGGTTCAGCAATGGTTCCTTGTAGAACACATTGAGTAGGTTCAACTGCATGTCAAAGGGCATTTCCCTCTTTGTGTAGAGTGTAGAAAGTGAAGAATAATCTCCAGTGGGAAACACACAAGCACAACCTTTGGGTGGGAGCTAACCAGTCACTAAGCTATCAAAGATTTTTGGATTTGGACATGCAGTTGCATGTACTTGCACCTTCTAATAGTATTCTGCCCATTCAGAAATTAAAACTGATGTGTGATTTTACTGTAATAAATTATTATATAAACAGGATACCCCTATGTGGTTCCTATAATATGGCTCCCATCCATAAATATTCAACAAAATAAAAAAAAAGAGTTTGGTACCTTCAAACCACTGGACTTAAACTGGGGCCAGATAATAGGAGACAAAAACGCTAAATATCCTTTGTTGAATTTCCTTTGTCTAGCATCACTTCAACAATTCAAAGGTATGGCAGCTTTACACTGTATACTTTTAATCCTATTGAACATTTCTGCTTAGCCTGGGTGATTATTTTCTCCTTATATGTTGCTTGGTCTCTCCTGACCTGTTTTGTAAGTATCAAGACACATCGATTAATAGATCCAATAATAATATTCATCATTGACTATACAGATCCAGGAAATATTTTCTAGATTGTGTTTGAAATAATTGACCCACTGTGTAAATTGCCTTCTTCTTTCTCTCAGCTATACAGTCTTTTTGTGTGAACCTGGAAACACCCCCCTCAGGAATTGGGCATAGACACACTGTAACGGTTTGGAAATGTCTTGAAGAAGCCATGACACTGACTATTTTGCAATCAGTGTCTCTAAGCAATGTGTATGATGCTTACATGTAAAAGGTATTCACTATGGTTTTAGAATAGTATGGACATGTTTTGTCTTTAAAATAGTGAATGAATTAATAAAGATTTAGTTTGTAGTATGAAGTAATGTAGTCTTTACTTCTCCTATTATCTGGCTCCACTTAAAGACTAGTGGTTTGAAGGTACCAAACTCTGTATTTGCTTTTGTGTAATACAGTTGAGAACATCAGCAGTTTATGGTTCTTTGTTATTAATGTTCAGATTTTTTAATCTAATAGCTACATATTGTTTAAAACTGGTTCTTTCTTTATCTCATATAATTGGGCAGCAACAATTGCTTTAACACATGTTTCTCTAAGATAATTGATGATGTCTTTCCCCCTTAGCATCTCAATATTCCAGGCCAGCAAACTCCCACAGTGCCTGCTTTTATACAGTGTTCACTCATGTGTGATGATCCACACATCAAATGGTTTTAATTAGCTAAACTGTGCTGATTTTTAAATGTTTCTGCGCGATCAGGCTGGGAAAATGACCCTTCCTTCTGCATCACCAATGAAGAGATGGTGGTGGAATCAACGGGTTCGCAGTGATTCAGAAGTGCTGCAGGTTTGCCGAGGATAGATAATTATGCCTAATCCCAGCTCAGGGTGAGTTTGTCTGTCTTTGTCTGTCTGAACTGGTTTCGGCCCGTTAATAACTGCACACATTGTCTTTGTATTTTTTGACTTTGTTATTTAAAAATTACTTAATGTTATATGTTGTGCTTTCTGATCTGAGTTTATATTTATACAATTGTAAGACCTGATAAGGACCAGAATTTTTTTTTTGTCCTGAAGTATAAAACTGTCAAAATGAATGAGGGCACACTTTCCCACCATGACTGTGCATATAAGGGCATTAATGGAAAAGTTGACTAGTCCTTCCTCTCTCTCTCTCTCTGTATACACAATGCAGTCTCTGACTGTCTCTGGGTGACAGGGGCACACATTACAAGTATAGAATTACTTCACTCTAGACCACACAAAATGCATGGTTACCTGCACAATCTGCAAACCCGTGTTGAAGCACAATAAAAGTACTACTGTTATGCATGGACAACTAACACAGTTTGATCAAAAAGATATGTTGGGGGACCAACCGGTTGCCTATTCACCACATCCTGTTAAGTAAACGTATAGGTTTTTGTGGGGGGGAAACTAACACAGTTGATAATAAGACTGTGCGGAGTAGTTAAGACCGGAGCAGATTGAGTAGCTATACAGTTACATTTATTTTATAATGACAATGTGTTAATTTATCAATAGTTAATTGTTTATGAATTCTGTCTTTGCTGCCACTTTGCTGCTTTTTACACAAAATTTACAAAAAATTCAAGGTATTACCGTATTTTTCGGACCAGAAGACGCAAAAAAGTGCCTGCGTCTTGTGGTCCGAGTCCAAATGCGAGACTTTCACTCACTGCCAGCTCTCCCGGCAAGGAGAGCTGTTAGATGTGAGATCCGCCCACGGCTGGTTCTTCCATCTGAGCTGTATAATTGCTTATGCCAACAGAGCCCAGAGCCATGTTGGTATAAGCAATAATGAGAGGGATACATGAACTCTCATCTATCCCTCTCTCCATGTCCGTGGAAACTGCAATCACTCGGCTGCTTCCACTGGCACAGCTAGAGAGGAGAGGGAGAGCAGAGAAGACTGGACAGCCTCCTGCCCCCCTCCTTGATCAGTGAAGAGGTGACATGATGTGTTGTGTGTGTGTACTGCTGCTAGTGACATCTACTGGCTGCTTTGCATTAATATTGCATTAATTTAATCAATTGCATTAACCCAATTGATGTGAACACTTTTATATATCAAATATTTTTTCCTGGTTTTCCTGCTTTAAAAACTGGGTGCGTCTTATGGTCTGGTGCATCTTATAGTCCAAAGAATTTTGTATATTATTATGTATATAATTACACTTTAAACTCTAATGTTAACACATGTAGCCTCAATAAAAGTAGTTACTTGAGTATGAATGTCTACCTTCTGTTCTAAACTCAGATGAATTTAGAGTGAGTGAAATGAGAGAGGTTAGTGAAATGGCGATGCTTTTGCATTCTCTACAGTTTATTTTCTGATAATCCCTTTGCGGTTTGATTTTTGATGTTTATAAATACATCATGTGTTCCACATTAAAACAACTTTATGTTCTTCCCAGTGGCTGATGCTTAATTATAAAACGTAACCTCAAACCAAATTACAGTGGTTTGTTAACAGCATTACAGATGAAATGTGTAATTTTTAGAACTAAGTCATTTTCCCAGTTGGATTATTTCAGTTCCTTTGCATTTCCTGACACAACATGGAGCCTTTTCTGCAAAATAGAAACAGCATAAGAAAAACTGTTGTCTGGCTCTATCGAAATGTTTAACGCAGACAAAGAATTAAACATACTTTCTGCAGCTTTTATTTTATTGTGCCCATTTTATCTCTTTTTTGCATGTTGTGTGGTTTGTATTTGATGAATAAAGATGAGTGAATCATGAGACATTCATTTCACACAGACATGTGAGGCAAAAGCATTACAATCATCAGATCCATAGGGGTCTACATAGAATACAATCCTCCAAAAGGCTGCTACTACAGAAAAAAAATTCCCCCAACTGCTCAACATATATTAAACCAATGGTGATTCAACAACTCCCTAGGAGAATAAATTGTTGGAGGTCTTTATAAATAATAAATTGGCCAATAAGTATGCTTTTTAACAGGCTGTTATATCTGTAACTATAGTCACATGGGACAGGACCGCTAAACGTTACTACAAACTATGCTATAAATAAAAAATAAAGATCACATCAAAGTTGTAGGGTCAAAGATGAAAAAAAGAGAGGAGGTGTGACAAAAATATGGACAGGGCCTAAAAGGAAGGAAACAATTAGTTGAAAGAGCCAATGACGAGAAATGAGTTGCGCTTAAGGTACCCGCTGCATCTTCAAATGTTTCTTGTGTGAATAGGGAAGGGAACTAGGACTTTATTGGCAAAGCTCTTTACAAGTGTAGGTAAGGTAAGGTAAGCGTTAGGTTTATTTCTGTAAAAAAGTTGCTCTTTAGGAGTTCACTTTTGTTTTGTTTGTTGACTACATGTCCAACACATAGAAATAAGACATTTTGGGATGTCAGCATGTGAGTGAGTGCTATTTTATCTTATACATAAGTGAATTGCAGCAACAAATGTTGCCAAAATGATGATTGGTTGCTTATACATATACACCCTCCTATTAGCTGGCTAAATTTGGAGGGAAGGGATGTTACTCTGCCTCCTAACTTCGCACATCATTTGCACAAGAGTGGGAAAGTAGGAGGAAGGGTAATGTTCCATTCTTTAGTTACCCTGATTTCAAAACCCCAGGACTTGCGATTTATTGGGATTTGGCCAGGAAAGTTACACATAAAACGTGACTTTCCAGCCAAAACGGGATGCTTGACAGATATACTGTACATATTGTGGGAGCTCAGCCTCAAAGGGTGGCTCTAAACATTGTCAGTAGACACAACATTTTCTCTTGTTAGGGCTCCTGCATGTTTTTTTTTTATTCAAAGCACACAGTCCAAACAGAAATCACCCTTGCAGTTAATATCAACAAAACAAAAATCCTTTGAAAATGCCAAGCCTCCTGGCTTGCAAACGTCCAACCCAGGCTCTTCTGTTTAACTTCAGAGAAACCTATATGTCCTGACTCCTAGTAGTCACCAGCCTGGTCCCCACATTACCTGTGCGAATTTGCTGCTCCAGCAGTAATGTTTTCAACCTGATCAGGAGCCCTGACACAATGGTCTCAGACACAGCCACTTCCTTGCAGACTTCTAGCAGTTGCAACCCATAGTGTGTGTACCTGGATGGAATGGGAAGGCCCACCCAGTTCCTTCCCTCTCATTTTATAGTCCAGAATCCTGTAAACAAAGTAAACACGCTCAGCAACCTACCGTTGCTGTCTAACAATGCAAACTCTTTTCTAGGAAACACATCATGGCACTCTTTCATTGCAGGCTGTGGTCCATTCACACAGTGACAGTCTTTCACAATATCTACAGGATTGATGCTCAAGATCTGAACCACTATACCTAAATACCAATAATATAGCTTTAGCGCCAGGCAAACATGATAAGATCCAAAAATAACAAAGGAACTTTGCAAATTAAGAGACCACTGATTAAAATAAAAAATAAAAACAGTTCCCAAGCTGCACATTGTTTCCACTCACTTTCATTTATATACAAAAATTTTTTTTCCACAGTTGAAATGATGAGATGTCTGCCAGAATGCTCAATGACTTTGAAATATGAAAAAGTTGTGGTTCAGCTGGTTGTTAGCTCTTTTGGAGTGTGGCCTTACGAATATTAATTAGATCTCCCTTTAATATATGTTTTATTGATTCACCTTATAATTAAATAAAAGAAAGCTATGGATTGCATTTGATGTTAAATATATTGCTCCCAGATTGCATACATTTACAAAACAGAGCTGCCAGCATGTGAGGACATAACTGTTAACTGGTTTTAATATATCCCATTGTATAAAGACGTTTTTAACCCTAGAGATGGGCTCTGTGAGGAGGTATGTTTTGCTGTATTGAAGTTGGACCTGCAACCCTTCTCTACATTTCCAGTTTTTTTGGTGATTATACCATGTACATGGGCTTTGCTATTAAATCCAAATATAAATTGAATATATTAATTAATTTTTTTAGCACATTTTCGGTGATGAATAATCTGGCTTATACTCAAGTATCTATGGTCAAACAATGGCCTGCATTGTGGATTGGAGATTTTCTCAAATGGCAAAAGGGTAATTTAAAATGCTTTGATTTTATATATAAATATTTTAGATTTTGAGTATCAGTTTTCTGCTGTCAGAAAGGTGTTCATTCCTGACAGGTTTGATTTGACCATTGAACCTAAGTAAAGATTATTAGATATTTAGGTTATATATGCTATGTGTAGATTTTTCCATATCAACCTTTTTTTATATCAATGTCTTGAGGCTATCTGTGTTTGTTGACAGTTTCACAATAAAACCTAAATAAACGAGGTGGCTTTCTTGACATACAACAGTCCTACCTTGCCTGTGCTCTGATACTGACAACCCAAGTTTGTGGGTTGTAGGAACCATCACATTGAACGTTCTTTTGAACTGATGAAATGAATGTGATGTAGAAATGTTGATTTACAAAAAAACATGTTTGCTAACATCAAGTTACTGAAAGTGAGTGAAAATTGCTACTACTTTAGTAGTAAAGCTGGGAATAGACAGTACGCTTTACCGTCTATTCCTTATCCGATTCTCTGCACTAGGAGCGGCGTGATGATGTCATCACGCCCGCCCGCTAGTGCCGAGAATCTGCCGGCTCTCTTAATGTGCAGCTCATTACTAATGGGATCGGGTTAAAATTTACCGTCCTGACGGATAACTGTGCGATCTGACAGGATGGCTGATTTTAGCCCAATCCTCATTGGGTGCTGCATCCAATTCCTGCACGACCCGATCCTTAAGGGATGTGAGAGTGCGCACGGCATCGGAACGTGCAGGAATTGGACCGTGTATGCCCAGCTTAAGTGAGAAAAGCAAGAAGTTCTTATGGCATATGTATGGTTGCTGCTGGTGTGTCCCTGTTTTAATCTGCGATTATAACTTTCTTGAAATTCAGCAGAAAATGCTCCAGTACAGAAAGACTGTGCGAGTAACAGATTTTTGGAAACTCCTCTATATCCTGTCGGCTAACTTCTCTGCTAGTGGTTTCCTGCAGAGAGGAAGAGTTCTAAACTTAGATACCAGCATGCGTATGTCTTTGGTGCATAGGGTCATCAGAGTGAAGATACCTGTGTAAGGGAAGTGAAGGGGAGGCTAAGTCACTTGTCAAGTGTCCTCTGTTGTCTGTGATCCCTCTGGGAACATTTAACTTCTATATGTTTCTATGACCAGACAGTAACAGGGGAGTTGTCATTAGAACAAAAGATGCATGAATATCTTGCAGTGAGGATGCCTCTGTTCATGATAGCTCTTTAGCATGGGATTTTTTTCACTTTGGGGAGTTTTTTCTTACCATTTCTGTTGCCACCTCTATAATAGCAAGTAAATATAAATCTCAATGGCAAGACAGAAACAGTAAAAATAAGTTGACAGTCAAATTCTTCTTTGTTCAATCTAAATAGTTAAAATAGGCTGTTACTATAGTTACACTTTAATACACATGAGCAACTTTTCTTTTTGGACAAAATATTTTTAATAAAATAGATGTGATGAGTGCCAGCAGAGAATACACTTTGTGTTTACCTGTCACACTGTTGAGTATTTATTTTATTTTAACATGCATTGATCATTACCTGAACTGTTTATAAATAGCAAACATTTAAAAAATGAAATGTCAAACCAAAAGGCAAACAACAGAAGAATGCTGAATAAAAGTTGAATTACAGTAGATACAGAAAGTATTCAAACCCCCTAAATTTTTCACTCTTTGTTATATTGCAGCCATATGCCAAAATCTTTTAAGTTCCTTTTTTCCCTTATTAACCGCCCTAGCGGTCAGGACGGCAGCATCTCATCCAGCGCTGCTACTGCTTCTATCACACTGGA
>CM070033.1:89729545-89749317 GCA_036250615.1 Ptychadena robeensis
GGAGAAAGTTGTAGAAAGTCAACCATCACTGCAGCCCTCCACCAGTCGGGGCTTTATGGCCAAGTGGCCCGAAGGAAGCCTCTTCTCAGTTCAAGACAAATGAAAGCCTGCATGGAGTTTGCTAACAAACACCTGAAGGATTCTCTGGTCTGATGAGACCAATTTTTGGGACTTAATTCTAAGCAGTATGTTTGGAGAAAACTAGGCAATGCTCATCACCTGTCCAATACAGTCCCAACAGTGAAATATGGTGGTGGCAACATGGGGGTGTTTTTCAGCTGCAGGGACAGGATGACTGGTTGCAATCGAGGGAAAGATGAATGCAGTCAAGTACAGGGATATCCTGGACAAAAAACCATCTACAGAGTGCTCAGGACCTCAGACTTGGTGGAAGGTTTACCTGCCAACAACACAATGACCCTAAGCACACAGCTAAAATAACGAAGGAGTGGCTTCACAACAACTCCGTGACTCCGTTCTTGAATGGCCCAGGCAAAGCCCTGACTTAAACCCAATTGAAAGGATCTGCAAGGAGGAATGGCAGAGGATCCCCAAATCCAGGTATGAAAAACTTGTTGCTTCCTTTCGTTGCTTTTCTTTCCCAAAAAGACTCATGGCTGTATTAGATCAAAGGGTGCTTCTACTAAATACTGAGCAAAGGTGATATTTCAGTTTTTATTTTTTTAATAAATTTGCAAACATATTTACAATTCTGTGTTTTCTGTCAATATGGGGTACTGTGTGTACATAAATGAGGGAAAAAAAGAAGATTTTAGCAAATGGCTGCAATATAACAAAGAGTAAAAAATATAAGGGGGTCTGAATACTTTCTTTACCCACTGTATATAATGGCTCCCTCCCTCCCACACACACACACACCCTACATGTGTCTATATGACTTGTGTCTTTATTTGCAGTGCAGTGAATTGTGTTAAACAATACCTCCAAAGTCAAGATATAGAGTTATATGTCATATCTACCCTGCCTTGACTTCAATTGTTCATCTGCAGCTACTAACACATTTCCTTTGTGATTGACCTGATATTCAATACTCTTAATAGAGTTCATTTACAACCTTACAATTATATAGGAATGTTGAAAGAAATAATTTAAAAGAGTCTCCTAACAGAGCACTGTTGTCTGAAGGTATAAAATACAACTTCACAAAAGCTTTATTAATTGTTGTGAACAATGTAATAATGTCCTTTCTGCTTTTTAATCTGTCTTATCTGTGACTTGTACTTTCACACGCCAGTCAACGTATGCCAGTTCTCGGCATATACCTGTAAAACCTGCTTGGAACTACAATTAGCTGGCGCAGCTTGTTAGGCATCATTGTTCTACGTGAGCTGCATTTGTCAGCTTAGAGGTTTTGGGCATCCAAAATCAATTTATCACATTAGCAGTACCAAAACATCACATTAGCAGACCTTTTAAAATAAAGACATGATGAACGTTGTATGTGCAACACACAAGAATGTTAATGGATGGACAAAGGCAGTGCAAAGACAAATGGAAGATTCACTGCCCATTTGCCAGTAATGCACATCAAGACATATCCTGTTAAATATGAAATGTTGCGGGATGTGGGTAAATATTCCATGACATATATGGAGCTCCTAAAAAATAAATTAGCAATAATGGCTAGTGTTTATATCTTATTAATGAGACAATATTAGTATTCCTACTCATGTAAACACAATTGTTTCTTTAAAAGGAGTGCGGCCTGACTTTGTCAATACGTTTATCCATTTTCCTTCATATGATATTGATTATTTCTAGTGCACATTACAAATTTTTTCATATAAACATGTATATTTTAAAACCTAAAGCCCCCCTACACATTTAGATCACTCCATACAATTTCCATTAGATCTACCAACAACTATGTAGTATAGCAGCCTTCCTGATAGAATACATATTGATTGGAAGGTTTAGAAAGGTCCTCATATTAAATGGTTATGTTAGAACAAAATTTGATTTTACAGAAATTGTATGGTAAGATTGTAAGGTGTAAGGGGGCCTTTACACTGAACCAGAAAAAATACCCTTGCTCATGTATTTTTAGGGTTATAACAAACTGTATTCTCCTTACTATATTGTGTCTGTTTACTTTATCCTCTAGCTCCTGCTGTCTTCTCTTTTGTATAACTTATCAGTTTCCTCTCTCAGTACAAAGTCAGGACAGGGGTGCCATTTCCTTCAAAAGGGGTGCCAAATCTAGCCTGCAGTGTAACTATATTTGGCCAGCAATTTTTTTATATAAGAAATTAATGTCACATATGCCTCTTTTATTTGATATCACCTGTGTTATAGTTTTATTGGTCTAGAATCTACATTCAATGTTAAAGTAAAATTTAAGTAAGCATGAAAAGATTCATATCTGCTGAGAATTTTTTTTTCCAGGTTGGCTCGTGACTTTGTCAAAGTAAAGCTGTGTATTTAGTTTTTACATTCCTGCCCTACCCCTGCATTGTTAATGAGGAAGAAAGTGAAAGGCTGGCTGTGGACTGACAGATAAAGAAAATAACAGTACTTCAGCTTCAAAGGCATGTAATTCCATGTAATTCTTACTGACAGGACACAATATTGTATATCTTGTCTGCCAAATATTGTACAATATTTGGCAGACAAGAGGCCCAACCCATCTATTTTAGGTCAGCCTACTGTTGAGGAAAGCCAAGGGTCCTTTCTTTCTGAGCAACCATGCTCCATTTCTGGAAACTTTTCTGGTTGAGTATTTATAATGGTTTTACCACATTTGTTAACATTTGTTTCTTTATTTATTTATTACCATAATAATGAAATATTTTACCATCGCAAGGCACCCTAATGTACAGCATTTGAAGGATTTGTATTTTTATATTAGCAAAAGTAGAGTGTTGTACCGTGTTAGTCATCGATAAATACAGCAAGTTTGAAATTCAAGTGATACCGTTTATTAGCTAACTGAAGTCATTAGAGAAGCAAGCTTTCGGGATGTCGCAATAAATAAATGTGTATAGTGTGTATAAATGTGAGTTTCAAAAACCAATTGGAGCAGCAATATTCATAATGCAAACCCAAAAAATATATAACTAATTGTTTTGCCGGGTCCTATTAGTATAGATCCCTGGCGAATGGGGGACTATGAAGGCATTCAAACAAAGTAAAGTGATGATTAAACAGTTTTATTATAATAAAGTTTTTAAAGTTTAACAAAATTCACAAAGTGTAATTCACATAATATATAATATTTGAATTACAGTTTGTGAATTTCGTTGAACTTTACTGTAATAAAAATGCACTAATCATCCATGTACTGGTTGAATTGCCTCTTTAAAGTCCCCCAGTTGCCAGGGATCCATACTAATAGACTGGGCCAAACAATAGTTTTAGTATTATTATTTAGCATTATTTATATAGCGGCCAAAACGCAGCGCGTTACAAATACATTAGAGTGGAGATACAACACAGGTATAACAACACAGGTACAGGTCATGACACCAGGAGAAGTGAAGGACCTGCCCGGACGGGCTACAATCTATAGGTGGGGGAAAAAGGTATACAATAGGTGGGGTGGGGGGGTGGGGACTGGCATGGTGTGATGTTAGAAAGAAGTGGGTAGGAGAGGTTGAATGAGGGTTTTTTTTTTTTTTAGAGGGGCCTTTTTGAAGGTGGTGGCCAAAGGTAGGAGGCAAGTCTGATGGGGCGGAGAGGGGGGAGGAGAGTTCCAGAGAAGAGAGTAGGAGCGGCCCCTTAGAGAAGTTTGGAGCCGTGCATGTGATGAGTTATATGAGTGGGGATGTCATTAGTAGGTACTGGAGGAGCGGAGGGGGGCGTTGGTTCGGAGTGTATTTTTGTACTAGGTTAGGTTGGAGAGTAAGGAGGACAGGAGGTGTGGTGGGTGAATTTAAAGCAAGGCACAGGACTTTGAATTTGATTCTCTGGACAAACTGGAAGCCAGTGTTGTAGAGATTGCAGAGAGGAGAGAGGAGCAGAAGATGAGGAAGCGGTTTAGAGGAGTAGATGAGGTCTAGCAGCAGCATTCATGATGACTGAAGAGGTGATAGTCTAGTAAGAGGAAAACAGGAGAGATGATGTTACAGTAGTCCAGAGAGAGATGATGAGAGTGGGGTACCAGGATTTGGTGGTCTCTGGGGAGGGGAAGGGGCGGGGCGGATTTGGAGAGGTTACGGAGAGAGAAGTGGCAGGAAGTGGCAGGATTCTAGCGATGTTCTGAACGTGGGGGGAGTAAAAGAAGCGCGAGTCAAAGGTTGAAACCAAGGCAGCGAGCTTTGGAATGGGGGAGATTATGGTTTTATTTACTGAAGTGAGGAGAGTTGGGGGGAGGAGGCTTGGAAGGTGGATGGGGGAAAGATGATGAGTTCAGTTTTGCTCAGGTTGAGTTTAAGGGAATATGTGAGCCATCCATGAAGATGTTGTCAAGGAAAGAGGGAGTGAAGGCCGGGGTTGGGTTAGAAAGATATAGTTTGGGTGTAATCAGCACAGTAGATGGTATTGCCGAGCAAAGGACTAGATTGAGTTGCCAAGGGAGGAGGTATAGAGGGAGGAAAAGGACGGGCCAAGGACTGAGCCTTGTGGGCAGGCCAAACAGGGAGGGGGGGTGTTGTGTGAAGAGAGGAGCCAGAAAGAGGTTGGACAGGATCGTTCAGTCAAGTAGAGGAGAACCAGAGAGTGCAGAGTGCACGAAATACCAATAGAGTGCAGGGTCTTGGAGAGAAGAGGGTGGTCAATTCAGTGTCAAAGGAAGAAAGAGAGATCCAACAGAAGCAAGCAAAGAAAAGTTGCCTTTGGCCCACTTGGCGTGAGCCAGGGTCATGCAACTTAGTGATGGCTGGTCTCGTGGAAGGCGGAGTCGGGGGGAAGCAGGATTGGAGGGGGTCAAAGGAGGGAATTAAAAACAGTCAGATAGGCGGTGTAGTCTGTGTATACAAGGGTTCAAGCATTTGGAAGCAAAAGGAAGAAGAGATGATCGGTCGGTGGGTAGGTTGGAGGGAGAGAGGGTCAAGTGATTGGCTCTTCCAGTATAGGGAGGATGGGGCCATGTTTGAATGAAGATGATGGGAGATTCCAGAGAGAGGGAGAGGTTGAATAGTTCAGTCAGTGGTATTAGAGTCGAGTGGGCAGGTGGTTGGAGGGAGAGGCGCGAAGGTAGAGAGGTGATTTCCTCCAGACGGAAGGGGGCAAGGGAGGTGAGGGAAGAGTTACAGGAGGGTGGGATTGGAGGACTGGGTGTTGAGGGAAGAGTACAGGAGGGTGGATTGGAGGAATGGGGGTGAGGGTAAAGTTACAGGAGATGGGATGGAATAGGAGGAGAAGAGGTGGTGCCGGTTGGAAGAAGATTCAATTCGGATGCTTCTCAATTTTCTGAAAGTCTGTGGCCAGGTCTGGGCAGAGGAGGTTGGCTAGGGAGGAGGAGGTGTAGGATGAGCAGGGAGTTGAAAGGTGGAGAAGAGGCAGCGAGGGTTTGGATGCTTGTGAGGATATGAGGGAGAGGGAGAAGTAGGTTTGTTTGGCAGCAGTAAGCTCAGCATTGAATTGCTGGAGTTGGGCCTTGTAGAAGATAAGAAAGTCGATGTTCTGACCAGACTTTCTCAAACTTACATTCTACCCTGCGAACATCTCGTTGGGGGGAGCGCGTTGTGCTTACCGTGCCAGGAACGGGGGTTGGTGGGGCGGGGGAGGGGGATGAGCGGGAGGGTGGCAGGGCAAGTTGTTTAGGACGATTGAAGGGTTGCGAATAAGTTGAGAGGCAGCTTGGCAGGGGATGCGAGATTAGAGATAGTGGAGGCAAGTGGAAGATAAGGAGTCAGAGAAGCAGAGTGGTCCAGGTTGTGGAGGTCTCTGTGCCAACGTTCACGTCGGGGGAGGTGTGGGGGTGGATAAAGGCAGAAGTGTCACATTGGAGGGTTAGAAGAGGTGGTCAGCAGAGATGAGGGAAAGCGAGTTGTCCAGGCAGTGGGTGAGGGTGCAACGTTGTTAAAACACCAGGTCAAGGTGGTCCAGCGAGGTGGTGGGGTGTGTATGTGCTGGGTCAGTCCAAGGGAGTCTGTAAAGAGAGAAGTTTGGGTTAGATGGGGGGTTGCTCCGGGTCATCCATGGCTAGATTGAAGTCACCAAGGATAAGAAGGGTAGGTCATGGGCATGTGGGAGCCAAGAGGTAAAGTTGTCGAGGAATTGGGATGTAGGGCCAGGGGGGCGATAGTTATTAGTTTTATATTAGTATTAGATATTTTTTTGGTTTGGATGTTAGTTGGGAGGTGGCATTGATTAGGCCAATAAAGAGTCCTCTGTTGGAAATATTCATAATAAATATTTACTGTTGTTTTGTTTGCTTAACAGCCCTAACACATTATCTACGACATCATATGATTTAAAAATAAAAGTCATTCTACAAATGACTTTCCCATGGTCTAATATAATGTGACTTTTTTACTAAAGGACTTTTTGAAGAAAATCTTCACACTCCTTACTAAATGTGGTCAGAATAAAAATTTCCAAACAATGATTGGACTGATTCATGATGGTGAAGTTTTATTTTTGGCATAAGTCCCACATGTTTATGGATTTTAGATAAATTGTATATATTCCTGCTGTACATCTGCTGAATTTAAGTGTTATGAACACTGATGCTATTGTTTAGTATTATGGAGTTACTCAAGAATAGTAGGTCCAATAAACATAAATATCTCTTCAGGTAAACTGAAATTAAATAAAGGCTTTTCCGGAAATGATAACTGAAAGCTTTTGTGCGAGGGCATAAATACCAAATGAAAGGTATGACTAACGAAAGCAGTAAAACCAGTTTGACACCTAAGATGTTTTGTGTAGGTTATATTTAGCTGGTACCAAATGAGAAACCTAATGACTATTTAGTATGCTGAAAAAAACATCAGTACTACCTCAAAAAGATGGCTCCAATGGTTTACTAGGGAAAAACCAGCACTAAATATTAGGTATAGGCAAGGTATAGTGTTTATGAAAAGAAAACATGATGTCTATTATTAGCTAATATTAGCTTACTTATCAGATGTACACTGCTGAAAAATATTTAAAAGAACACTTTAAAAACACATCAGAGCACAAATGGAAATTTTTAAATATTAAATATTTTTGTTGAAACATTTGATGCAAAAGGATAAACCTACAGAGGTTCTTATTTAAAGTTAAAACCAATTTAAACTGAAAAACTGATGAAGCTGGCCAGTTCAACTTGATGAAATGCAGCAATTAAAAATGGCACTAAGTAGTTTGTATGGCTCCTCTGTGCTGGTGTGCATGATTGTCAGTGATCCTGACTAGGACATCACTGAGCTCTTGGACAGTATGAGGTGCACCATGATGGCTTAGGATGGACGTAAAAATGTTGTCCCAGAGTGCACTGGTTTTAGTTTATGCAAGTGCAGAGACCGGTCATTGGTATTAATTCTTTTAAGCTCCATGAACTGCTTACATACTCTTGTCCCATGGGACCAAGCATTATCATGAACCAGGATGAACCCACAACACCAGCAAACAGTTTAAAAATGGGTCTAAGGATTTTATACCTAAGAAATGGCAAATATAATTATACTTGAATATAATTAAACATAAAAGTATGGTCACATTCAAAAATGTATACTTGACTTTGAACCTAGTATATGCAAAACTAAATGTGCTAGAGCAAAATAAATAAATGTGCATGGGCTGGATTTGACCACAAATATCACAGTTTTCTCTTCATTTGAGTATAGGCTTGAATTCAGCTTGTGTTTTAATATATACAGTGAATATCTTAAAGAAAAAACGGGCTTCAATTACAATGGTATCCTATTACAGATTGACCAGCATAGGATCTTTAGCCTTTTCGAATTCACATACAATATGACTGTGGCCCCTAAAAACTAGAGACAAAATGGTGAAGTTATAAGCACATTTTAAGCATATTTAGGACCTTTTTGTATATGTAGAGTGTTACTCAATAGACAATAGAACAGTTCATCAGATGAATACTGTAGGTATGAAATTACTCTTATTATTATTAACTTTTATTTATATAGCACCAACATACTACGCAGTGCTATACATTAAATCAGAGTTGGGATACAACACAAGGAAACACAGGTATAGGTTTTGGCACAGAAGACGTTGAGGACCCTGTCCGATCAGGCTTATCATCATTATTATTATGATACATAATAAGGTTTAAGGGTTTGTTTCCTATGGAAATCTGTGTACCATTCACAAAAGTCCTGCGCTTGCATCTCCAGTAATGCACAATGCTGCACTTTACCGAAAACACCCTGCTTTTTTGCTGGTGCAGTACATCGCTATCGTGTCCATTATCGGCGAAAACTGCAGCATGGCTAGTGTGAACGAGCCCTCAGAGGTCAGACACAGTTCCATCCAATTCTTTGTCAAGTAAATTATATTGTGTCCCAAAAATAGAGGAAAACATATTGTGAAATAAGTGCAAACAAAAATGCATAGGTTACTTTTTTCTTTTACCAGTAAAATATTTTGGTATGGGATATAATATGCTTTAATTCATTTAGTAGATGTATTTATCCATATAGTAGTTGGCAGCAAATTCTTCTTGAAAATAAGTGCCATAAATTCTATTGTTAATGTTTTGATTTTTCATATGTTTTTAGGTTTAAAATGGCTAAATAAAAGCATGTTAAAAAAATAAATACAAAATGTAGACCCCCCAGCAGAAACCTCCTAGTGTTGCCAAGCTGTTGATTTAAGATTTTAGGGCAGTTATTAGATTATCACAATAGTTTGCTATTTTTCTGCACTCCTGTTATGTGGTTGTGTTTGTATAGTGATGGAACAATACATGTAGAGGACATGTCGTTATTGACTTCTGACCTGAATTATTGGTGGAGTCTAGCACTCATGTTTTTGTAGATCTCTGTGCATTTTAATGTTGATTATACAGCTGGAAAAATATCTCATTGGGGTCAAGACATAGAGTAACTTGCCATAGAGGAATGGTAACATTTGCTGGCCTTCTGTAATACCTCTCTGTTAGACTTTGGATAATGTAACAAACTCGGGTTATGTTTTTAAATCTGCACTCTTTAATTACGCCATTTATTGAGAGTAACCTACAGAGGCTAGATCAGAAGACATGTTCTGTTTTTCTGCCATCTGCCTCAGTGTAATGGAGTATGTGCAGGCTTTTAAGCAATTGCAAATTCACTTACTATGTCAGGCAGAACTAGAGCTTTAAATATTCATCATATTGGTTGTTTGTGCTGTCAAGACAGGATTTAATGCATCATATACTTATAACTATGCTCATTAGTTTGCTACTATGCACTAATAATTGCATTAGGCTACAACACAGAATAAAACCTCTTTGCCACAGAGATTTAACGGTATTGCATAAACAAGTTTTGTGATTTGAGGAAAGAATACTAAAAACAAGACAGTATTAAGATTGTACATAATTTCATGTGAGATTCCAAATACTCATTTAGTAACATGCATTCTATTTTTTCATCAGTTTAGAATAATAGGTTTGCCTTTTATTTGATATGTATATAAAAAACTGCCAATCCAAATCTTTGAGATATGCATTGATACACTCGCATTTGGCTGCCTAAACAATCCTCTAAACACACAACATATTAAACATTGAAGTAGATGGACTACATCAGCAGGACACCACACACAGGTTATACTGCTGTCAGTTCAGAACAGGGAGCTAAAGTTACAATTTGAGTTCACCAAATTTGGCCAATAAAACATTGGAACAAAGTTGGTCTGATGAATCTCCATTTCTGGTTACAGAGTCTGGCATCAACAATAGGAATTCATCTTGCCTTGTACAGTTCAAACTGCTGGAGGTGGTATAATGGTGCAGATATTTTCTTGGCATGCTGTGACCATTAATACCAATCATGCATTGTTTTTGTAAAATTAATAAAATCTTTGTTGATAAAACAATAGGCAACAAGGAAAAGGACAAAAATATCAATCACAAGTATAAAAGTGGGTGGAGGATAAGAAAACAAGAAGTAATAAACCACGAACCAAGAGGCATGTATAGCCACTGTTGGTATACAAGGAAGTATCATAAATGACAGTATGTCATTGGTGTTGTCTAATATAATAGGTGCCTTATGTTGATCAATTGTACCAAGCTACCCTGTTTCCCCGAAAATAAGGCATCCCTAAAAATAAGGCACCCTTACATTTTTGCCTCATTCTGAATTGTAAGGCATCCCCCTGAAAATAAAGCACCCTCGAAGATACGGTACTGTAACTCTGGACAGGGGGATAAGAGGGGCAATCACAATGACACAGGAGGATCAGAAGGGGTAACTGAAATGGTAATACCCCCCTCTGAATCTCATGTACCATTTTGATTCCCCCCTCTGATCCCCCCTGTGTCATTTTAAGTGATCCCCCCCCCCCACCCTGATATCCCAGTGCCATATTCTTCTTCATGGAAAAATAAGACATCCCCCAAATATAAGGTAGGGCATCTTTGGCAAAATTAATATAAGACACTGTCTCATTTTCAGGGGGACACATTTTTTAGTTTTGGTTCATTTGGCATAATCCGTTATAAAAATCCGATTGAACAAAAATCTAAAATTGCCAGTTTGTTCGTTGGATAATTTTTGTTCGTCCTCAATCAAAAAATCATCGAACGTGTTGGTAAACTTTTATCTGTCGTTGTGATTTTGAATGTATTTTCATTCGATATTGGGATGGACGAACAAAAAAATCTAATGTTACCTTTGATAAATGAACAAAGGATGTTTGAATTGGCAGTTGATTGAAGAAAAAAATGTACATGTGTAAACCCACCTTTAGTTACCTTAAACATAACCAAGTGCCAGTCTTTCTTTTCACTATCTGTGCTGTGTGTTGTTCCTTGGCTCCCAGTACAGTACAGAGCCATACGCTTTACATTGTGGGGTGATGATTTCAAAGCCTTTGGCAGCTCACTGAACAGTGGAAGAGGCTTCCTGACATACTGATAGAGGCATCTGATGGCAGTCTAAAGGCCGCCACACACACCGAGCGTGACAATTGTGCAGCTGAACGATGTGCGTGCACGCTTGCGGCCGTCAGTCGGCGGCAAATTCGGCCGTCAATCAGGGGGGCAGCAGATCCCTGTAGTCCCAAAGCTCCGTCGGCCAAACAATGGACATGTCCGATAATCTCTGGCCGTTCCGTTAGTTTCAATAGGGACACAAGGGGTGCCCACCGATGCTGTGAGCGACGGACTGCAGCGTGATGACGTGGGGGCCTTAAGGCAGAAGGTTTCATGGAGAGAGTGCAGGTAAAGGTGAGCCAGTCATCTTTTATCTACCCCCCCCCCGACACATGCAAGGGTAAATCCTTGGGGACTTTCTGCAAGGGGTCATTAAGGTTACAACTTTATATCTTCAACTTTAACTAAGGGAAGTTGGAAATAGAAACATGGCTATTTTATTTTTTGCCAAATACTTAAAATATGGGAAACATGGTACAGTATGAATCAGCACCAGGATTTAACTCAACTGTCCACATAGAAACATAATGGTATTTCACATGACTAATGGAATGTTGTTTCTAGTTAGCAGTCCTACAAATTACAGGGCATGAACTCTGAAAACACTCAAGGTCAAAGTGCACTGTGATTAGATTGTAAAGGCAGAGAAGAGCGTACAGTTACCTCTTCTTCAGCTTTTTCTTCAGGCAAGAGGATATGTGTGTCCTACAGGTCAGCCTAAATTGGGGAGGGGGGGGGGGGGGGGGGTGTATTCTTGGTGTAGGAATTTTATTTGAACATCCTTTTTTTTTCATCGCTCCAAGCTGTAACATAAGTTACATGAGAACACTTGTCCTGAGCTTCTATACAAATTCCATATTATATTAGATGGTGAAGGCATGGGAAACCTCTATGTATTGTTTGATGGTTACAGGGCCCCCATACACGCCGCCAATTTTTCGGCCGTGGATTGCCCGCGGATCGTGGGTGCCCACATGGGACGACAGATCCCTGTCACCCCAAAGCTCGGTCGGCTAGAGAACGGACATGACCGTAAATCTCTGGCTAATGCCATTGGTTGAATGGGTGCCGGCCACAAATGGTGCCTGCCGATATTCTGAGTGATGGAGTGCAGCGTGATGACACTTTGACTTTGCACTCCATCGCTCGTCTATCGGCCCCAGCTCGTCAGGTGTATGGGGCCTTTACACCTCTTAGTATCATTTATTTACTATTTTAACAGATGATGTAGCTGATCTGGTTCATTTTGAAAGCTCTCTTCTAGTTTGGTCACTCAGCTTTTATATTGCCTGAATGTTACTGCTGACTTATCTACTTGCACAAGGTGACTAGTCTTGTATCTGTTTACAGCATGGACTGGATGCATCTGATGATCACTTTGATCTTATGGAGGGTGATGTAATCACTGCTACTTTTACAGGGTAAGATCTGGGTTTGCAAGTTGGTGCACACATTCCTTTTAGCTTGGTGTTTTTAAGTATTATATTTAAAGTACAATGCTTTAAAATGTATTGCCTACGGTCCAGCTTAACCTTTAAACTATTCATATTTAGAGACCAGTCACTGTAAATATATTCTGTTCCCATAGTCCAATCAGAGTTCAGTGTTGATCTTTATGCATTGTTGGCAGTCATTATTATTTGTACAGCAAATAGTAACATCCTTGTAGAAACTATTTTGACAATCCAGTTAAAGCAGGATGAATATGAAATGTAATTGTAACATGCACTGTCTCCTCTACAGCGCCATGACCTTTCTTTCCTTTTGTCAAATGCATTTTCAGGCAAGCGGGTCTGCTATGGAAAACACAATATTACAGACAATGAACAATTTGAACTAGCAGGGAGTGTTCGTAAAGAGCACACTACACTAAACTGTTGTGGCCTGGCATTGATTGTTTGGATTGTTGTAAAACAAACAAGAAAAGGAAAATAAAGTAGTAGTAACATGAAAAGCAAATAGTACATCCTCCCAAAAACTATAAAAATAGCAAAGATGCTAAAGTCACTAATATTTGTTTATAAAATTATAAACGAAGACTAAATTTAAATATTTATATGATTCATGTTGCAAACTTTGATAAGCATACTAAATAAGCTCCTTAAATGAACTGTAGTAGAGTAAAACATAGTTATTACAGGAGTTTTTACATTGATAACAAGCAGAGTATATAAAGTAAAGGCTCCCATACAAGGGTTGATTTTTCACTAGATTTTAGAACTAACGATCACCGCGCGCGAGATCAATCGAGTTCAGCCCACTCTGAACAATCGACCAAACCAAATCAGAATCAACTAAAAATCTGATCAAACATTGAACCGACATGTTGGGGTTTTTCGGTCGATTGTTTAGCAATTGAAGTACATTGGTAAACCCATAGCTCCCTATGCAGCTGCCTTTCCCATCCATGGATTTTGTGGAATCAGACATTTTGGAGATCGGCTCATGTCCAAATCAACCACAAATCGGATTCCCAAGGTGGTGTTCCAGCGATTCCCGATCCAATCAATTGCCGATTCCACGATCGCCTGGAATGATCGGATCGAGATTCGATCGGTGACAAATCGACCTGTGTATTTTTACCTTAAGATACATTCTACTGCTTCAAAACACTGGCATATGGTGAGTTTGATTCTAAAGAAGTTTTACATTAAGTTTATGGTGCTTGTTAACAATATGACTTTGGTGTCTTTTTGAGATATGTTAGTGTTGAGCTCGAATATTCGAATTTCGAATATATACGGCGAATATCGGCTATTCGAGAATTCGCGAATAAGGTGGCGGATATTCGCAGTTTCGAATATTCACATTGGGATGCTTATGGGCATGGATTTCGAATACAGATTCTCAATGCGAAAATAAGGTAATTATGAGGCGATTATAATCGTTAATATGGTTTTGCAACCATGCGCAATTTCCAATATTAGCAAATATAAAATCGAATATTAGTAGAATTATTCCCGAAAAATCGTGAATTCGAATATTGCCTATGCCGCTCATCACTAATATGTTATAGGTAATTCATTAGCTAACATAAGCTATGTTAAGCTTTTTTCCACTATCCTAGGTGCTCCACAAATGTTTTGCAAACCATATGTGGAGCCGAAAACTTATCACATGTTACAATTTCAGTGTAAAAAATTGCACATGCAAGAAGATCCTACTACATATTGGTTGGTAGATCTAAAGGGAATTGTACAGAGGGTTTGAACGGTGGGCATTGGTCTGGTCCTGGTCTCCAAGCTGTACTCAAAAGGTATACTTGATGCACAAAGTCTGTGTATGTCTTCTTTGTTTTTTAACCTAAGACCTAAGACAAAGAGTCAAAAGGCAGAATAAAAGCTATTCCGTTTGTTATCACACACATTGGGTGAAAGCGCTATTTTCAACATAAAGGATTGTCCTTGGCTAGGCTTCTCAGCAGCAACAGGCCTGGGCCACAGACTCCCTGTGAACCCCCCTGTATCCACTGCTCCAGCACCTTATGTGGAGACAAACCCAGCTCCCCACTGACCTGCAAACAGGTGTAACCTGGGCAAATAGCAATGACCCACCCTGTTCCTACCTTCCCATTACAGAGTCCAGTACACTGTAACAAACACTAAATAAAAACTGTTCAGCAACCAACCGTTGCTGAGCAATAATATCCCTGACTCTTCCAGGATACATCACTTAATGGGATCACAGCCTGCATGAAGGGGACAAAAAGTCACATCTGTATAACAGACATGATGCAGCTTAGCCGGGGAACATTGCTACTTTGAACTGTACATTTAATAGCTAACTGACACCTGTTGACACATTCCATGCATGTTTACTGCGGGCATGATAAATTGGAATGCAACTTCCTCCTTCCACTTTAAAATTTCCTTCCTTTAAGCTTATAGACAGACATATTTAAAAAATCTGTAATCTTAAATCTTAATCTTTCCCCCAAAAAACACACATACATTAATACTGTATGCTATAAATGTAACAATTTTTTATTTCTACTGTATGTTCTGGCGTTTATGGGCTACCTCATTGGAATGGTGCAAGGGGCCTGTGCTTCAGTTTTATCTGAGTTGCAGGTCTCTTGCTTTTGGATAGAAATATTGTTTCTTTCATATCATGTATGAAATCAAATTGGTTTTTTTTTTCTCTTTTTTATTTTTACTAGTTAACGTTAAGACTTAATAGCACTTTTAACGTATGCAAAAACTACATGTGAAATAACAATGCAATTTTTTTGGTAATGTTCTCAAAACCCTACATCTCCAACAATGGTGATGATATCTTCTTCAGGGGCTTTCCAATTAGTCTAAACGTATTTCCAAATTATTGTTATTACTATCATAAAGTAGTGTCATTCACCCTACTAAACTCTGGGTGGATACTGAATACAGATAACAGATACTATGCACACACTGTACAGTATAAGGATGCATTACTTGAATTCTGTTTGGATAGACCAATATGTATATTGGAGTCAAATTGCCTATTTTTCCATGTAAAACTTGCCTTTTTATGGAGACTTTATGGTAACTTTCAACAGACCATTAAGTGTGAAGTGATGTCACCGAAAAGTCATTTCCGGCCCCAATGTAGTTCCAGCTTATGCCAACAGCCATAATGCTTAACCTGTACATGTAGCTGCCAACCAGAAATTGTTGACTTGGCATACAAAGTGCAGAACTTAGATTAGAAGCTTCTATGGTAGCAGCTGGCGGACCTGCAGTGCACCTGCTTTTTCCATTATGATTTCCCTGAGTTGACAATGCACAGTACCTTGCAGCCACTAGCCAGGTGTACACACTTCTTATGGCTGCCTGTACATCAACTATGACAATAGACAGAATGACAGCAAGCCCTTAGTCTTTAAAAGTAGTCAACAGAGTAAGAACACTATAGGTGTCGTGGCTGTAACCAGAGAAACTCTTGATATGTGACCTGTAGCTACTATTATTTCCTGTGATCTTGGGGAGTACAAGGGGGGCCTTTGCAATTATCTTGCTTAAAGTTTCAATTCCATATTTTACAAACAGTGTGTCTGTTAAAATAAGTTACTGTGTTGCTATTTTGATGCCTGTAGTGGAAAATGTCTTTATCATCTGAAAGAAGCTTGAGCTGTTTGCATGATCAAATGCGACGAGATTCAAGTGCATTTGCAAATGATGCATTTCTGCTTTTCAGTGAACTGTGTAATGACTTTACATATATTTGCTACTGAAAGCATCTCTGCTGCCAAATACCTGATTGAGTCTATGCCACTCAAATCACTCACTTGTGTTGTGTTAATACAATCTCTGTTTTTGTCTGCCGAGATGTTTCACTATATGTTACAGCAGATTTTATGTAACTAATTTGTTTTGTGTTGTGATTGATGTCCCCTTCATTGCTGTTGTCACTCAAGGCTTCCTTTAGTATACAAACAGTAGAGTTCACCAATTTCCAAAGGAGTAATTGTTTTGTTATTTTATTCATCAACAAAAAATAGCAAGGCATGAGAAATTTTAAAAAAAGGAAGGCGAGTCATGAACAGCAGCCTGCAATATAAGAGAGCTGTATTGCTTGTTTCTAAATCATTTCCATTCCCTGTAAAGATTTATAACGTGATAACAGAATGTTTTGTACATTCATTTGCCATTTTTTTCCTAAGCTTATTATTAAGTAGGTAATTATCCAACAGTTTTTTTTATCCTCTGGGCAATCCTGTCAAGTAGGAATTATAATGCTAACATATTAGAAAAGTTACTGGGAAGTACCCATGCATTCATATTTTATTTACAAGTCTCCTGTAGGGTAGGGAAACCTCAAACTAAGATTCAACATCTGCGGGCTGCCTTCCCCTTTGTGTGGGAAGAGGCAGCGATCCCGTATCTGGGGATCCATCTACCCCGTACACTGGAGGTGAATTACCTCCCTCTGCTCTTGCAGGTGACGACAGACCTAAAGAAATAGTCTAACTTGGCAGTAACTTGGCTGAGGAGGGTCAATTTAATTAAGATGAACGTGCTTCCTAAGATCTTGTTTATACTCCAAATGGTGCCTATCCGCCTACATGGGTCCTTCTTCTCTAGTTTCCGGAGGGCATTTCCACAATTCATTTGGCATAACAAGTCACCAAGGACAGGGTATCGTATACTAGGATAATAATACGTCTAGACCCAAAGCTAGCGGTGGCTTAGGCCTTCCCGATGTGGGTACTTACTGTAAGGTAGTTGCACTCAGCAGGATTTATCATGTTGATTGTAAATTGTGGGTATCCGTGGAAACGTTTTTGGCTGGCAGAAACCTTGCTCATGCTCCCTGGCTGCAACGTATTCACAGAGGCATCTCAGTTTGGGTGTTTCCATTAACTGCTCATACCATCCAGCAGTGGGACTCCATGAATAGGACGGGCCTGCTGGCACCATTTCCTTCCCCCCTAATTCCCTTGGGTGGGTTTCCTTGGCTTACACCTGGTAAGCAACCTGGGTTCTTCCGTCCCTGGACCACCGATGGCAGTACCAGATATTTTAGGTTTCTGGTGGGCTCCTCTAAACTGCCTTTGGAGACCTTTCGGGACTGATTCGGATCCCATCCGTTGTACTCTTGGCGCCACTCACAGCTGCTGAGTTTCCTCCATCATGAGTTGGTCCGGTCAGGGATTTTGCTTTTTTTACTGCTTGGGAGAAACTGTGTTGTTCTTTGGATGCCCCTACACACCTCATCTCCCTGCCATATAAATTGCTACAGTCTATGAACCTTTCTCGCTATCCCTATTTTGTCGCAGACAAAATCTGAATCTGAACTAGAGATAAGGTTTACAGATGAACAAAAGTCTAAGCTGTGCTCTCTGCAACACGTCACTTCCCTTAGTACCAAAACTCAGGAAATGGGATACAAGCTTCTTAGTAGATGGTATTGGCCATGGCCTCCCCACTTTGCTGGAGGGGTTGCGGGGACCTGGGTACCTTCTTACACATTTGGTGGTCATGCTCGATCATTAAACCCTATTGGCTGGAAATTCGCTCATTAGTAAGGTGGTGGGGGAGTTGATCCCAGATTACCCTGCCTTCTGCTTACTGCATAACACTCCTATAACCGTTACTAGGTATAAAAAAATGGCACTGACACATTTGTTAAATGCTGCAAAAGCACTGATTCCCCTTCATTGTGGTCAGAGGGTCCTACCTTTTATTTCACTCTGGATTACTCGTGTTAATGAGATAATGGAAGCAGAACGGTCAATAGCAAGCAGAGAGGATTGTTATACTCAACATTATAATATGTGGGCCACATGGATTTACTAAGTGTCTGCCGCTATCCTGTTTAAGTCCTATGACAGTAATCCTGTAGAGGGTTACGTGGGCTCCGTGCCCGAGATGCCCTTTGCCTATTGAACTCCCTATCTTTGTCCTCTATTTTAACGCAGTAGGTTTTGGGTTGTGGGTGGAGACACAATGCGTTTTTTATAATGTGTTTTTATTTTCTTCTTTTTCCTATCTCCTTTCTTTTTTTCCTTTTCTCTCTTTTGTTCAAGAATGTTCTATATTGTTATTATAATGTATATTTGATCATGTATGGATACGGAGGGTGGTAGCTGGGCAGAGCACCCATATAGCTAAAGCTCGTAATTTTTGTTGTGATATATACTTCAGGAACTTGGTGTTCCTTATGCCTCGCCAATTTTGACTATGACATTCACATTCTTATGCTCTCCCCTCCCCCTTTGGTTGTGCAATTGTATTGTTTATGACACTGGACTGTTTCTTTCTTCCCTGGTTCTGTGCTGGGGTTTTTTTGTTATATTTTATTGTAAAAATTTTCAATAAAAATATATTATACAAAACTAAGACTCAACAGTGTTCCATTCTGCAGTATAGTGGTCTTTTCACCTTAAAATACATTAAATCGACCCCCCTCCAACAGGTCTATAAATACTAACCCTCTTTTATTCCCTTAGGCTGAAATTAACCTACCACTCCTTTACAGCCAATTGGCTTCTATTAGCATCTTAGCTTAAGATCTGCAGGTGCAAGTGCTCAGCTATGACGTCAGCTATTGGAGGACTTGATAGTTTGCTTAAAAGCGACAATGCCAATTGAAGAAATATACAAAACAAAAACAGATCTTCCACCCCAACTTTTAAGACTGGCCCTCTGGGGCTTAAAGCACAACAATTTCTTAACCAATCAATTGTTGAATAAAAAGATGTATACATTTTGAGTGTACAACAATACAAGAACAGTGATGCCGTGGGCATTTGGGCATTTGTGGACCTTTTCCCCTAAATACCTGAGGTTCACATGTTTATTGTGAACTGCATTGACTTTAATGGCAGTTTCAATTTAGAAACATTCAGGTAATAACTGTAGCCACAATACCTATGAAAAAAAGTGTCAAAAGGGTGCAAACACCTGCACAGTGTCATGACAGAGGGGGGATCAATGCATAAACTGTTATTTTTTTTAATGGTGGTTCTTTCATATCTAATGGCCAGAAATCTAATTTTCATTAAAAAATAAAAGCGTGGGGTCCCCTTATCCACCAGAGCTTACCAGTCCCCATTTTAGCATAGGGTCTGGTATGCCCTGGAAGATGAGTGCCAGGAACAATGTGGTGTCTCCCCTTCCAGAGCATACCAGACCCCTGCTAACATAGGGTCTGGTATTCCTGGAAAAGGGGACCATGAACAGCGTGAGATCCCCCTCTAGACCATAACAGACCCCTTTTGGCAGAACTGGAAAAACTGGAAGGGGAAAAGCCACCATAACTTGTCGAACCAGGCCCCATGCCATACCTCAATGGG
>CM070033.1:89751168-89765275 GCA_036250615.1 Ptychadena robeensis
TCTAATCGAGCATCGATTGAACAAAAATCGAAACGTGTGTGGCTAGCTTTACCCATGGCAGCATAAAGCCAATGGATCTTACAACATTGCAGTGTAAGATCATCTCACTTCCTGCACTACTACCCCATAGGTTTGATACCCCCTACCATGCTGTAGAACCAGATCCATTGTTACCCTTTCATTGTCATTTATTTTTCCCCTTTTGCAGTGGATATTCCATGCAAACCAATGGAATAAAAAAATGGAAAAAAAAAATTACACAACTACTACAAAGCTTTTCATATCTAAAAAGACTAATCCAAAGGGTATTCAGAAAGGCCTAAGATTTTTTTTCCATGGTGTCCAAAACCATGCATTTTTGACACGTTGCTAGTGAATGGATGCATTTAAGCTGCGTTAAAAAACATGCCCCAAACCGATCGGAAGCCGTGTTGAAGATTTTCTACATATATGCAAAGGGGCCAGTGAAATAGAATAGCAACAGATGTTTTATGGGTAGAAAATGGGGATTGTAACAGATGTATGGTTGACTAAAAAAGAAATTCATGCTGAAGCCTAAGGCCATAATATGTCAATAGCACAGAGATTTCAGCTAAGAATGCTGAAAGTCATGGGACAGGGCATCAGGTCAAATTTCATATAACATATAGACCAGGACATGCAAAAGACTGGAATACCATTTTGTGTTGAATAGGACAAGTGAACCCTTGTATCCTGATTAGCATATTCTGAGATTGTGATCTAAAGACAGAGACTTTATTCCAGGAAGAACATCCTGTAATGCTTAACATTTTATGGAAACAAAACTGCTGAAGCCCTTGACCTGTGCTTAGCCAAGACTGACTGACAAGCAATGGGCCACATCTTTTTTCTTTTAGATAAAAGTGGCCCAATGGTTTCCTGTAAATAGGAACTCTGATACTTTAACACATGTATGTGAAGAGGATATCCCAATATTTTTTTGCCATTTTCCTTTGGTTGCTAAATTGAGTAACAGAAATAACCTAAAACTTCATCAACTATTGAGGTAGATTCTATATAATTTAATTAAATTTTTGGTAGATAAAGGTGGGTTACTACTTCTGCATTTATGGCCAGTGTGAGTCCATCAACCAACAGAACATTTTGATATACTTTATATATTTATACTTTATATTTACTTCGTTAAACGTTAATTTGATTCTAGGAACTAGGTCCTAGGCCATTTTATATCCCTACCCTATACTGAATATACATACAGTGGCTTTAATTTTGCTTTAATAAAATGTGTTTCATAAACAAATGCAGGTAAATGGCTAATAGATGAGCAGAAAAAAATACCATGGACCAAATGGGAATAGAATAAGTGTTTGCCATGTTTTGGGTATTACTAAATGCTGATTAAAGATGGCTCATTAGTGTTCAACAAGCCTCGTAATGTTTCCCCTGTAAAATATAATAACTATATATATGCACATTCAGTTTCATGTAACTAAACCTCAGGAATTAGTGGAGACATGAACCTCATTTGGCAACTCAGGTGTTACTAAATGTAATCTTTATTGACTAGTCTGCGTCAGGCTGTTAAATTATTACTAGTATATTTAGTTTCAAAATCCCAATACCCATCATATATTAAACTGTTATTGACATCTGTTTTAAATGCTTACAACGTAATTGTTGAACTAAAGTAGCTGATTATCTCATGTCTATGCATGGATATGCCCAAAAATAGATTTTACTTTGGATGCATGCAAAACAATAATAATAAAAATATACAAATCTTGTCTGAATGTAACAGATTTTTTATATATTTTTTCAGCTAGAGCTAAAAAGTATTATTTTTCGTTAATGAAGTTTATGAATTCAATGTAAACAATACAAGCTGCCATTAGAGATGGTCGAATTTTTCGACTTGCAAACTTTGTGAGCTTATTGCAAAGCCCCTGAAAATGGTATCATCACCAACTTGCTGGAGATGTAGAGAAGGGTTGGAGGAACATTTGAAAAAAAAAGTTTTGCTCTAGCACATGTAGTTTTTGCATAAATTAAGTTCAAAGTTAAAGTCGAAATTCCGATTTTCGAATTTTTTACTTGACTTTGAACTTAATTTGTGAAAAAACTATTTGTGTTAGAGACTTACTTTCTTTTGTGTAGTATACCCCCAACCCTTCTCTACATCTCCAGCAAGTTTGGTGATGATACCATGCTCAGGGGCTTTGCAATTGGGTCGAAACCGGCGAAATGGTCGACCATCTCTAGCTGCCATACAGCAGATAGCAATAGATAGCAACAGATAGAAATATCACCATATTTAAATAGATCAAAGTATTTTGAATTAAAAAAAAAATGTACAAAACAAAAATAAAATTAATAAATAGAATAGACATAGTTCACACATGGTGTAACTTTACCAACAAGAAATAGACCAGATAGATCAAGAATGTCAAACTCAAACACGCAGTGACTGGTCAACCTTGATATTTTTTGAAAAATACCTACAGTTAGTTTTGCTTAAACATTGAATTTAGAACAAGTTAAGCATGACATTATAGCACATGTCACATCAAATGTCTAATAAAAGACATACCTGTGCCATTCATTTCTTAAATAACAATAACACAGTCAAGCCTTCCTAAAACAGAAGGTATTTACATGCCCCAATCCATCACAAATCAGAAAAGTTTAGGAAACAAATCCTCACTTCAGGACAGTGGGTGGAGCCATGTAAATCATCATTTATGCTCCACAACCAAATGCACATCCAGAACCACTGGTGTACAGTGCAAATATAGCCTTATGGTATACCTTCTGTGTTAAAAAGGCTTGACTGTTCTATGCACTGCTTGAGTTGGGGGCTTTTCAATTTCTTTAATCCCTTCTCACCATAACCTTCATGTTTGTTCGGCTCCCAAACCCTACTCCATAGAGCCGCGGTGGCATGGGTGCCCAGGACAGCACGCATAGCCAATTTGGGTGGCACACGTAGACAGACTGTGTATTAGCCTGTCAACAGTAACTGTCTCTGATTGGTGGGGCTGAGAGGGGAGGTTGCCAGGAAATTCCAGGTATTAGCCTACTTTTCTTGTCTTGTTAACTGTTAACACTACAGAGAACTTTTATAAAATATTCTTTTTATAAATAGACCCTTGTGTTCCAGAACTGTGTCTGTAATTATGTCGTCACAACTATGACAGCATCATAAAAAGTACAGCCCCGGTCTCGAAACTGGAAGTTGATAAAGATATAGCAATGACACTGCCATGGCGGTGAGGATGGTGCAAGTTCCTCTCAAGTCCTGTGGGGTTTCCGAGCTCCTTGATTTCTCCTCATTCTTGTATCCTGTAAAGCTTTAAAAATTTTAGTGCCATTTCACACTACCATGTGGCTGCGTTTGGATTTTTGTCCTGTAATGGATGTGCAAGCAGTAACCGTGTCTGTTATTGGCAAAAAATCTGTGTCTCCAATTGATTAAACTAAAACCTCAGTATTCAGGTAAAAATTTAAGATAAAAAAGTGGGTTATGTGTTTCGGTTTGGGCATTTGGCCTCAAAATGGTTCACCATCAATGCCATACAGCTGATGATTGAGCCAATGAGCCTGAACCAGCTGTATACAGTTCAGAATAAATGTCTCTGTACCATATTTGCACCGTTCACTGGATGTGCATTTGGCTGATGGGGCATAAAGGGATTATTTGCATGGTTCCACCCACTGTCCTGAAGTGAGGATTTTCCCTTAACTTGTGTTACGCACTGCTTGAGTTGAGGACTTTTTGATTCCTTTAATTTTTTCTCACTATAACCTTCATGGTTGTTCCTCTATGTTCAGCTCCCAAGTCCCACTCCATAGAGCCATGGTTTTCATGCACTGATGATGGCCAATGAGCCTGATACAGTTGTATGCAGTTTGAAAAAGATGGTTCTGTACCATAAGTCTATATTTGCACTGACGGATTAGGACATGTAAATACCTTCTGTTTCAAGAAGGCTTGCCTGTGCTATGCACTTCTTGAGTTGAGAGCTTTTTCAATTCCTTTAATACCTTCTTACCATAACCTTCATGGTTGTTCCTCTATTTTTTTCAAACTGGTTAAAATATGGTTACCCTGCAGGCCAGATTTGGGCCCCTGGAATAAAAGAGCGGCAACATTTTAAATAATTATATAATTATATTGATATTAAGGTCAAAGGACTTCTTGGCTTACTAATGCTAGGATTACTGATGCTGGGTGTCGTTCAGTCCAGAAGAAGGGCAGCATTTGTTTCAGTTTGCAGTGTGAAGAGCTTGAGTTTAGAAAAGTGTAGCAGCCATAAACACTAATTTTATTAGAAAAAAAATCTGAAAGCACAAAACCAGAAACCTTCTCTCATAACTTCCTCTGACCCTCTTATTATCGCTAGGTGAACCTTGTAAGGTGAACTATTAATGAGCATATTGAGGGAACAAACAAACAGTGAGACATTGTAAATACCCTTTAATGATTTTGGGGCTGCAGTTTTTCTGTTTATGTTGAAGCTGGACTTCTAAACATATACTATTTGATTTACAAATACATTACATTTAATACATGAGAAAGAATAACAGATGTACTATGGGGGAGCTAAGAAATAGCACAGTGAATGTGTCTTCATTTGTATCTCCGTTTGTTTGATACTTCGCATTGATTGCTGACAAGAAATGAGTCACAGGTCTGTTGACTTATTGAACTTAACAAACTAAGCTTAGTTTTCCAAAGCTGAAACAGGGTAATATTTTAAAAGTATACAAAATTCTACCTGCGTAAACACCCACATAAAATATTTCAACATAATCTATCTATCTATCTATCTATCTATCTATCTATCTATCTATCTATCTATCTATCTATCTATCTATCTATCTATCTATCTATCTATCTATCTATCTATCTATCTATCTATCTATCTATCTATCTATCTATCTATCTATCTATCTATCTATCTATCTATCTATCTATCTCTAATCTAAATTGTTTATATTATATTGAAATTATTGTTTTTTGTCTTGACCAAAATAAAGAAGGCATGAGAAAACTTGAATAAAGGAAAGCATTATAGTAAAAGCAGATAGCTGCAGGCTCAATTGACCTAGGGCAGCAGCTGGAAGGTGGGAACCCCTGAGGTGACATCTGTGAGCTGCAGTCAGTTGTGTCTGTAAGGCGATACAATCTCCTCAGATCACTTTCTGTGAACGCTGCTTTACAAATTACATTTTAAACATTAACCCATTAAAAACCATGATCGCTATTGGTCAATTGGGTACTTTAACTGGCCTACTAACACCATCTATTACTAAAGCTGGCCATACACCTAGATCTCTCTGTCAGATATATTTTATATCTAGTATAGTAGATGTAGGGTCCTCTGCAATTGAACACAGGTAGACTTGATGCTTTAGAAAGTCCCTCATATTACATGGTTTTGGTGAAACAAAAGGAGATCTAAAGGAAATCTGACAGAGAAATCTAAAGGTGTATGGGAACCCTTAAGGTAGCATACACAGCACGATTTGCGCCCGATTTTTCGGCCGATTGATCGCCGTGAGCACTCCTGCCAATCGCCCGGCAGTTGCTTGGCCGATCATCATTGGGTGGCCCCACCTGGTGAGATAGACCCGTAATCTCCCACATCTCAGATCGCATGGTGCCCATCTCCTCCGTTATCCGACATGTTCCTGGCCAATCCCATAACTTTTAATGAGGATGGCACACAAAGGATACACGCGGACCAGTTTAGGGGTCCGGCTGACGTTATCCCACTGAAGACAATCCCTCATCTATTGTGGCACAATCGTCATGTGTATGGCTACCTTTAGGCATAGAAACAGGGCTTGACCTGCACATAACCAATAATCACCCCTATTGTCATAAAGGAGAAGAAAATGGCAGTTAATTGGAAAATATGTAAAGTATTTCCATTTCCTTCTTCTACCTGGATGTGGTGCCTGAGAAAAACTATGAGCATTGCCACCATTAGTTAAAACATATTTGTTAAGCCCACCATACACCTTTAAATCACTCCATACAATTTCCATTAGCTCTACCAACAAATATGTAGTGCCAGGTCCTCCCTGATAGAATACATAGTGATTGGAGAGGTTAGAAAGATTACATGGTTTTGGTAGAAGAAAAGTTGATTGTACAGAAATTGTATGGAAAGATTGTAAGGTGTATGGATTGTATGGAAAGATTGTAAGGTGTATGGATTGTAAGTATAGAATTTTGGTATTTTACTTTTTAAAAAATATGTTTAGGGGTCTAGCTGCTTGAGTGGCTGCTGAAAAGTGAGAGGTCTAGTCCCTCTATTGTTGGTGCAACTGACCATGACAGCTTTTAAAATGATTAAGATTTAGTCGATACATCCGCAAATAATTTCTAGGGGATTTTGAATTTGTCTTCAATTCTGCCAGATTATCAGGATAACTTAAGAGTGAATTTGTGAAGAAGGCCTGGCCTGCAATCTCTATTCTACTTCATGAGTTGTTTGATGATATTAAGCTTAAGTCTCAGATCTTCCCTACCAGACTCACCAGACTCACCAGACTGTGAGCTCTTTTCACTCACTCACTCACTCACTCACTCACTCACTCACTCACTCACTCACTCACTCACTCACTCAATCGCATCTTCTTAGTGGCTTCTTCCAGGGTTTATCATACAACATATAATGACCTAATTATTTCACATGTGCATTGGATTTTCTGACAATGTTCTTATTACTGAATGAGTGAAAAGTTGTTGGTGTGATGGTTATACCCCGCCCTCCAAAAAATTACTCACAATACTGAAATTGGAGGACATATGTTGCCTATCCTCCATATGCTGGAACCATCATGCATTCTTATTGTGTAATTGGGGATATGTACTGCCATCTTTCTGCCAGTCTATCATTCTTTTTTACTCCTGGGCATTTTGGTACCTCATATGCAAAACTACCAGGAATCCTTTACGTGCCAAGGCCTTCAACTTTCTTTGTTCCATTTGGCAGGCCAAACACTTTGCAGTACCATTTTGATGTTTGTAAACAGGGATGTCACATTACAAGCTCCAATACAGGAGGCATTTTGAGGATCTCTTTCTGGAGGTGGATCCTCACCAACAGATCGTCTCAGGTGACAATTATCCAAAAAAGTATACAGAACATAGATTTACTACAATGCTTGTTGCTAAATAGTGTGTTTATTACAGCACAGCACCTCCATCTGGTAACTACGTATAATACTGTACAGTGGAATCTTTTTACTTTTCTTCCTTTAGACACACCCTACATTTTATCACAAATTTTAAGAAGATTGTCTACCAAGCCAATTAAACTCAATCAGAAATAACTAGAACCACCCCAGGGTTGTTTCAGCACTGGAAATATTTTTTTGAAAGATCTGTGATTGGCAATCATAATGCACAGCACACATATGTGCATCCTTTATTTTCTTTCTAGGTACAGATATTGGAAGTAGGGTATTTTGGTCCAGTTAATTCTGTTCTCAGCTCACAATAATATGTTTTAGCTATATATATTTATACGGTGTTAAATATTTCATCCCCACAGCAAATGGATTAGATCTTATCTCCAGCAAAAAACATCACATATGTTCCCCAAACACATTTTCTACTTTACTAAATGTCTCCCTTGTGTGAGACCAAACAGTTGGTTCACTTACTTCCCGAAGGGCTCATAAATGTCCTCCGTCTGCAACAGCCACAATGCTTTATTTACTCCTGAGGGTAAGGCTCCACTACGGAGGACAAAAAAACACATGAGGAAAGCAAAGGTTTTTCTGTCTGGTTTCCCCACAGTGCACTGGTTTTTCCCATGGGTTTTCACAGCGGTTTGTTTTTTTAGTTCATTGGCAGTCTATTGACTGTCAGGGGGCTAAAACCCGCGGCAAAACAGTGGCCGATTGAAATCAATGGACGCGGCCAGTGCAGGCATGAATTTGAGCCATGAATTAGCTGCACTGCATCGTGGTCGATCTGCGGCAGTGGAGTCCAGCTTATTGGGGGTAATAGGAGCAGTTTGGCCACGGCTAAAAAAATTCCCCACATTCGCTCCCAAACTGCCCTAGTGGAGCTTTACCCTGAGGGAGTTACAAAATTAGCATCAAGACTGAGAAATAGGGGATGTTGGATAAGAGCTAGATTTGTACTGAGAAAACAAGGCTTGGGAAAGAAAAAAATTGTTAAAACGATGTTAAAGCTGTGCAAAGTGTTAACTGTGTAATATAAACAAAATAACTGTAATAATAAGGTAATGTTGACAATATACTGGCCAGGAAGGTCATTGATATATGAAAACCTTAGTTTGGACAATGTGCCAAAACTGCAGCTTTTAAAATTGTATTTTATCTAAGTTTTAACCTTCCTTGCGCTCTGCTTAGGTCCACATTTCTGTACCAACAGCACACCATAGACTTAAATAGATTTTTTTGTTATGTTGTAGGCCTGTAACTTAGCAACATATATTCATAAAAGGGTCTAATAGACATCCTGAATATAATAATGTTTAATAACCAAACAATTTCATATTATAATGAAATTAACAGTATCCAGGCAAAGGTCAGATAAAGAAATGTTCAGCAATGGTAAGAGCAGAGTGTTAAACACTAATGATCCAGGCTGAAGCTATGTTTCCACAGTGTTTTGGGGATGCACTGATACCCCCTGCATTAATTGCATGCCTTGACAGTTATGTCGGTGCATCCGATACATATGCATGACTTTGCGCCCTGCCTGTTTACACAGTGTTCATGGGGTCTGCCGGTTTGATGAACTGTTGTCAGTTTTCAAGGTAATTATTGAAAGAATCATGAAGCTCTGCTTTGCAAAATGTTTTTGAAATTACATAAACTTTTTTAACTTGATATTAAAATAAACAAGAACAAGATTTACATTTTATTTAAGAAAACATATTTGTATGATTGGTTGCAAATGTACATACGATAATGAAAAGTTGCAGTAAATATTTTAGTACTAAAGAGAGTGATGCACTAGCTTACATATATAAGTTCTGTAGCAAAGAATAGAATTTTTAAGCAAAGGAAAGGAATTCAGGCCCTGCAGCATTAGATTCATGTGTCCACCGGTCCCCACAATATACTGTAATGTTTGTTTAAAGTGCAGCAAGCCATTGAAAACCTTGACAGAGTTGGTCACTGTATGGCACAAACAGGTGGCAGCTTACTTTGCTTGGCAACACAAATATCAGTGTACAGTCTTTGCATTTAAAACAAAAATATAACATATGATCAAAGTTCTCTCCCTGTTATAAATCCAGAACTAGGTGTCAGACAAATGTGTTTCCTGATATACTGCTCAATTTTCAGCCTCCAGCTGCACCAAATGAAATTTGTCAACTGAGTTGAGTATTTGACGTTAGGAGACACAGAATGAAAATGCTATTCTTAGTGTCATTTTTATTCCATGCCTAATAGAATCAAGTGTGAAAGTTTCAAACATTGCGAAGGAAGGATACACTGATGCGGACAAGGGACGTCTTTTTTCAATTGTTTTATTCCGGTAAAGGGATCAAATGCAACCTTAAAGGAACATGTCAAGGGGAATCATATCTGTGACATTCAATGCCCTGATCTAAATCACAAGGGGTACGGAAAATGTTGGCAACTTTTCCTTTAAAGGAGATTCACTGTAGTTATGCATTATTTCCTACTTTATGTTGTTCAGGAATAATTTTTCAGGCTTAAATGTATATACATACACACAATAGACTATATGTGATGCCTCAATAAATAACTCATTATGACTATTATATGTTAAATGCTTATTTACAAGACCTTCATTTTATAAAAAGATGTGTGTAATATACAAGGGAAACAATTGTTGCAATTTAAACAGCCAATTATTTATGCATAGCTTAAATATAGATGCAGAACGATTGATGGCATCCAGCAGGTCTATAAACTACATGTTGCCTGTAGAAAACTATACTGAAGATTTATACAAGACCAAGGAAAGAAATTGGCACTTCCTCGCAGCACCTCTGTTATTTGACAGCATGGTGATTGTCTATTACCAGCGCTCTTTAAAGACGAATTTTCAGCTTTACCTTCAATCTTGCACACATGCTCCTCTCCTGTACTGAAATTGCTTCCTATCACTACACAGAGTCAGCTTCCCATCATGTAAATTAGAAACTGCCAGAAGTCAGATAGAGCCCATCTTTTTTTCCTGTCTGATGGACATACAACACCATCTAGTCCTTTAGTCCCCAGTCTTCCTGTTTCAGGCCCACTCTTTTTATTGATTGTATTTTAGTTTTCATTCATGGAGGTTCATCATCCCATTACCACAACTTCTTATTTTCTTAAATAGTGATATACACTAATGGTGTGATTAGGTCTAAAATAATGTATATATTGCCAACAACATAAAGTTTTAAAATGTAATTATAATGCTGAGGATTATTAATATCATTTATTTATATAGCGCCAACATATTACGCAGCGCTGTACAATACATTAGAGTGGAGATACAAACACAATAACACACAGGTACAGGTATGACATAGGAGGAGTAGAGGACCCTGCCCGGACGGGCTTACAATCTAATAGGATGGAAAAATAGAGCCAGTGAAGATTAATATCAATATCAAACTTTTGCTTTGTATGATTTGACATACTCACATATTGCAGTAGACCATACCTGGAGGGAGGGGAGGTAAACCACCTGTTACGCAGAAGTATCATTCCACCTCAGTACTTCCTCATTAAAGATACTGGAAGTGACATCACTTCCTGTAATTTTTCCCTTAACAAGAAAGGGAAAACTTGACAGGTATGCCGTAGACTTTGAATTGTATGACTAATGGAGAAATATACTAGAGGTATTTCTATTTCACAGCTGAACTAATAAACAAGGCTTAAGGCAGATATGGGCAAAATAAGGGACACGTGCCATATGCAGCCCGTTTAGTCATTTCATTCGTCCCTCTGACACCTTGATGGCAAAACGTTCAGGTTACCCTCCTCTTGTACCATGTTTGTTCACCCCTGGCTTATGGTAAGAAGTAATTAAGGGCTTATAGGATAGGTAGCATCATATAACCTAATTTAGACCAAACATGACTGTGCAGGGAATATCAAAGCTAATGTCGATAGCTTGTTTTGGGTCAAAGATGAGGTCCGACATCAGAATTTGATCTGAAGATTAGAACAGATAAAGACACTCAAATGATGCATAACATTACTGTCCTCCTAAATACTTTTTAGACCATGCAAGATTTATTCAGGTTGAGGCTTTTATCGGCCTGAATGATCTTTGCAATTTCTAAACATAGTTTCAGGAGTGCCTGTGGGAAGGAATGTATGTGTAATAGTAAGTATGTTTTTTAGTCAGGCTTAGTTTCTGAGTATAACATTCCAAGCTGAAGTCTTCTTGAACACCCATTGTAAGGAGTTATACTAAGGAATGAAGAGTCACCTTATCCACAGTGACTCATAATTGGGAAATTCATTTTCTGATAGCTATTTGTTTTTTGATACATCTGGTGACCTGATATACTAAAGCATCTACTAAAATCCCCACAAAAAACACTAAAAGAGTAAGCTGTGTTTATCTAGTTATTTACATGTTGATTGGTTTTATTTAAAATAATAATAGCCAAGGCAATTGACAGAAGCAAATGGTAATCAGCTAGGAAGTTTTTTTTTGTGTTTCAGTATGTATTATTTGATGTTGTATTTTTTATTCACATTATGAGTTGCTTTTTCAGTTTTACACAGTAGAAAAGAACAAAGAAAAGTACAGTAATGTGTACATTATAGGTGTATGCTTTATTCTTTATATATTATTAGTATTGTTTGTTTGCCAGAAAAAAAGCAAATCAAGGACATGTTTGTAAAAATACTTCTAAAGCTCTTTGTTCTACATAAAAAATTTAATTAACAACATTACAAGTTTTAATAACATTCAATCACTTTTAATAAAGGAAAGAGATGAGTGTTTCTTTATTAGCTGAACTCTATTGAAGCTAGTCGTTTCTCTACATCAAACAAACTCTCTTGTGACACGTTGGTTAGCGCTACTGTGCAGAATTACATTAAATAATTATATTTTTTTTGATTCATGAATTAAATATATTATTTCAAATTACGCCACATTTGTCATTTTTAGTCAGTCAACTTTGAGGATATAGATTGAATATATGGTAAATGTCCCTCCACGTCAAACTGACAATGTTGTTCATCATTGTAATTTGGCTAGACTGCTCAAATATTAAAGGTACACTTTAAAAACACAGAAAAATTCAGATTTCAATAGCAAAAGAAATCATCCTGTATATCCTTACTGACACAGAATGGATAATGTGTTTGTAACAAAAGGATGCCACATCATTTGATGAAAATCCATGAGTGCCTCATTTGAAGTCACAATGAGATTTTAACTGTAAAAATGCAACTCAAAATGGTACTGAGTATGGCCTACACATGCTTGCATGAATGCCTGATTGTCGGGGCACATTCCTTTTGAGATGATGGATCGTGTGCTTTTGTATTTCCTCCCAGATCTTGATCTGGACATTTACTGAGCTCCTGGACAGTCTGAGGTGCAACCTGGTGTTGTCAGTTTGACACATGATTTTGCAGAGATGTTCTATTAGATTTAGGTCTGAAAAATATGGAGGCCAATCAATAGTATCAATTCTTTCAACATCCAAGAACTACCTTCATATTCTTGCTACATAAGGCCGGGCAATATTATGCCCCAGGAAGAACCCACTGCACCAGCCAAAGCTGACTGATTCTATAATCTATTTTGTGCAGGTCTTTGCAACCCTCAATGGACATGTCCCCCCAGACCCACCACAAAACCATGCTGATCAATGTTGAAGGAAGCATTACATTTACCAAGGCTTCTCCTCACCCTATCACGTATATCACATGTTCTCTGGCAAATGCTAGGCACTGACCACAGGGCATACTAGGGAATGTCAGGCCCTCAGACCACCCTCATGAAGTCTGTTTCTAATGGCTTTATCCAGGTATGGCCTCTGCTGCCAGTACTGACACTGACCCAATAAAAATGTTTGTGGCATCAACCTGCAAAACCTGTTGTTGGGCTTGTCTCATTGTTAGCTCTTTATTGCTCCTATTGTTTATTTCATTAACACCAAAATATCTGATTAACATCTCTCTCTGATATAGCATAGTTCCTTTAGGGCTCATTTACACGTAAACGACCTATAAATGTAACCGACCAGCGGACGCAACATAAGGCATCCACTGGTTGGTTTTCAGGCTTTTGCCCAATAGGACCTCTATGGGATCCTTATCTAGTGACATAGCACCTGCACTATTTTGCAGCTGCTCGCAGGCTCATCTACTGCGCGGCTGCATCAATAGTATAGGGACTTTTTTCCTGAAGGAAAAAGGTTTTTATCGATAAATACTACCTGTCGGTCTATTAAGAACTTAATCACTGTATAGGGCTTTGAAATCTATAGGTAGAACTTCTTTTAATTCTCAAATCATAAATGGTCATTTTGAAAGGCAAAGTTCTAGCACTTTTAATCATCAAAAGTCCTCCCCCACATACACATAAACTCTGATTGGTCCATTCTAATAGTGGGCTGCTTTAGTGGCCGGTAGTAGTATGCAAGATGAAGAGTATCACTGTGAGGACCTGCACTGCAATGGATTTTTGTTTTGGTCTATTCTTTATATTCTGATCTATTTGATGTCTATTAGGGATCCTACACACAACTATAGATGGAAGAGGTTAATACTCTAACTAATACTCTACTAAAATATGGTATAAGAGAAGGATCTTAAATCTTTGCTAATGCATATATAGAATTTACCATTCCATAAATTAAGATGCTTTATACAAGCAAACTGGTTTTATAGTTCACAGTAATATGATTATGTGGCTCATAGGGAATAATTAAAAATACTTTGCTATCCAATATCAATGTTCATTTTAGTGTTCAAATGACTCCCTGAAAAAGCATTAAGAGATAAGTGAATTGCTTAGGTCAGTTTACCTGCTGTGCTCTTGTAGTCCAGTTGTCTTTAAACATAAAATGTCAGTCCAGCACACTATACAGTGGAGGAAATAATTATTTGACCCCTCACTGATTTTGTAAGTTTGTCC
>CM070033.1:89776428-89787816 GCA_036250615.1 Ptychadena robeensis
CGAAATTCGATTGGGAAACTCGAAATTTAAGTAGAATTTTATTAATTTCGACCATCTCTACTAAGCATAGGAATGGTACATTCCAAGCAGCTTGCGGATAGAAATGCCTACAAAATGTAACTAATCTGCAAACATATCCCTAAATAACCTTCAATCATGAATACATATTGTTCTAAACGCTTACATATATAAGCACATAGATATTTTATACTGCTTTTTAGACAATAGTTCTTTTGAGTCAACAATCACATTCTGCCGAATTTAACAAACTGTACTGCATCACAGTACTATCACAGCATGGAAAATGCAAAAATATTTCCATTTCCTTGTGATCATTAAAAGAATGGGCAAACATCGCCATTTTCATGGGTTGAAATGCCTTGCTGATTGTAGTAACAATTACTGGCCCCAGTTATCAAGTGAAAAGACTGTACTATGCTGGCTATGCGGATCTATATTGATCTTACTGAGTGCCTTCACGTAGCACCGCTGCCAGTGTTCGGGATACTACATTCTATAGAACACAGAGTCTGTCAGCCAGAGGAGAGTACCCCCTCAGCACCCCTCCCTCCTTCCTCCTTAAGATGTGCTCAATAGAGGCTGTGTCCCCAGTGGCTGAAAGGGGCATTGAAGCTCAAACACATTCAATACCTGTCCACACAATTTCACTGTATCATGTATAAAATAGTTACATTTGACCCAAAGCCAGCTGGTGACCTGTGGATGGAGACAGCTGGAGACATCGGAGGCTCAATCAGGAACAGGGAACAGGGTACAGGGTCCATCTGCAGCAGAATCTACCATGTAGGAGACTGATGCAGAGGACAGTAAGGGAGAAAAGGAGGAAGACCATCCTACATATGGGGTGAGTACCAAACACCATCTCCTGGTACTCATCTGAGGAGCTCACTAAAAAAGTTATGAGTGTCTTTCAATTGTTTCCAACATCAATGGAAATTCTCTGTGAATGCAAACTGAAATGACAAATGGTTAAATGTACATGCTCTGCCTCAAAGTATTAATTGGGTTTTTGGAAGGACTTTGTGGCACCCTTGGGCAATATGTTGGTATCACATATATATTCTGTATATTCTAGGGTCTTAAAAATGTCTTAAAATCATATTGATGAATGAAGCTTGTTGTGGCAAGATCATAAGGCAAGTAGACCTAATTAATAAAATAAAACCAGTAAATCAGTCTTTACAGGCTGCTAATGCTTTGTGAGTGTCAGTATCCTAGTGTGAGGCGAGTATCCTGGCCATTAGTGCATTTTGCAGTTACTGTGCAAATTGTGCAATTATAGAACATCCTAACCATATTAGCAGGCTAACAACAAAGCATCAGTCTATAGGCACTTAGCAAAGAACATGCTCCTACATAATGTATTAGTTATTATACTTCAAAATTCCATAATGACAGAAAAGTCTCTGACTTTTTTTAAACTTTTTGCCAAGTTTTTTAAGCAATTAAAATAAAAAAATTGCTTTTAAAATGAACTACGGTAGTTCCATTAATCCATTAGAGCAACCAGTGCTCTCCCTCGCCATTTTGTCTTAGTAATAACCAGTACAATTGTAATGTACAGAGCAGAGTTATGTGTATTTTTTATTTCAATTACCAGTAAGTATCAGGAAAAGTGTAGTCTCATGCCTGAATAAAATCATGTGACCAGCCCCTCCTTCCATCATGGAGTGTTCTCCATGCATTTTACAGAAAACTTGTGTAGGCAACAAGAATAGCGATTATCTATCATCTATCAGTGCAAGTAACAGAAAGACAAAAAAAAACCAATATAAACATAAATGATAGACTTTCTTTATATATATATATATATATACCCTATTTTTGGGGCTATAAGACGCACCGGACCATAAGACACACCCAGTTTTTAGGGCAGGAAAACCAGAAAAAAAAGATTTAATTTATAAGTTTTCACATCAATTGGGTTTATGCAATGAATTCAATGAATGCAATATTCAATTCAGCCAGTAGGAGTCACTTGCAGCAGTACACTCTCAGCACAACATCATTTTCCACACTGATCGGCAGGAGGAGGGGGGCCGGGTGGCACAGTTTACTACTCTCCTCTGCTCTCCCCTCCAGCTGGCTGTTACTGTTTCTGTGGGAGCTGCAGAGTGATTGCAGTTTCCACGGAAGGAGAGAGGGAAAGATGCCAGTTCATCTATGCCTCTCTTCATTGCTTATGCCAGCAGGGCTCTGAGTTCTGCTGGCATAGGCAATTATACAGTGCAGATGGGAGAGCCGGACACCGGCTGGCATCTCTCAACTGACAACTCCTCCAGCTCGGGAAGCCAAGGCACGACCACGCCCATTCAGACCATAAGACGCAATTTTTGGGGGAAAAAGTGGGTCTTATGGTCCGAAAAATATGATATTGCTTTACAGCAGTTGGTACCATGTTCCATTGTATAGTAAACACACATTTCATATTAGGATTATATGGTTTCTGGTATATAGTTCATTGTTAGTTAGTACATTACTTAGAAGTTTTTGCAGCTACATTGCATAAAATCTTTAGTTTTTTACTGTTTTTCAATGTCAATAATTGTATGCAGTATACTTAACGCGCACAATGATAGTGTTGTATAATAACTCACCTAATTTATGTTCCTTTTGAGTTTTCTCATAAACCCTTTTAATATCACAGCCTGCTATACATGCACTTCTCTTTTAATGCTACCTGGCTATTTAATCTTCCAATTAAATAATAAATCACCATGGAAATGAAGGGAAAGGGCATGCTTTTGCACAGTACCAATAAAATAAATATATTTAAAATGAAAGAGATACAAGTAGAGCTTGCAACCTTTCATCTGGATATCACTTTAGGAATTGCAGTCAGCCAGAAGTACTTCCATGTCATAGTAATGGCCTTTTCTGTCATCTAAATATAAGATGAAAAGTAAAATAGAGCCCAGTGATGAAATATTTTAGCGGGATACTTCTTTTATCATATATATAGCATGAGGGTATGCTGTATACAATATGCAAATGCATCTTCAATGTACATTTAATAGGATCGGTGAAAGCACTCATATACTAGACTGGCGTTTAAAGGAAACCTGTTATGAGAGAAGCATAAAGGCTTCCATGCCAGACCTCTCTTTCGCAAAAAAAATACTTTTCAGGTTGTCATGGTAACCACCTAACTTCTGTACTTTGAGACAATGGACTGGAAAATGAATGCAGACTTTTGACTTTTCTGGTCTGCACACATGTTCTAGGTCAATGCAAAAAGATTACCATGACCAAGCAAGTAGAATTTCTGGAAGAATGTCATCAACATGCGTAATTCTCTCAATTATACATTCACTTTAATAAATTAAACCCCTCCAGCAGATTTTTTTCATAGATGCTACAAATGAAGCTCCATGGAGTACCAATATCTAAGGTAGCCACCACAACATAGGAAGTGCCTGGAGCATGTGTTAAAGCTGCCTTTTAAACAAGGATAAATAAAGTAAGTGCAAAGAAACAAATGAAGGTAAGTGTATTTTATATACATGATTATTTTATTTTTACATGAGTAGTTAATACCCCCTTTAAAGGTACTTTCTGTGCTTCCATGGTATCATTAGCTCTTAATTTGCAGGAAATGGCATTTGGTCATGGTCACAAGGTAAGCCTTTTTCTGCTGTATTAAGAATCAACCTGCAGTACCAAAATGAGAAGAGGAACAATGACATCAGCTTAAAAAGAGAAATTCATATAATTTGGAAAACCTGAAAGGAGGAAATAACTAAAATGGGGCTTAAATTGTTTGTCAGGTTTTGAACGTTCAATCAGGAGCACTCCAGGTTTTCCTCTGCCTACAAGCTACATCTTTCTTACAATGAACAACTCAAGCTTTGCGATTAAGATAAGAATCCAATCCCTGTCACTTCTAGTCTTGTTTTGCCTGATATTCCAACCTTGTTTGCGGAGGGAATGGCTGTATTAATTATTAACAATTGGTAATAGAACTGAATCTTTTTTAAAGCTACATGCACACTGCAAATATCTAAACACATTTAATTCATTTAAGCATAGATGTTTGTGTTTTTGCTGCTGTACAATTTAAATTGAAAAAATTCACAAAGACTCTAAAAGATTGAAATGTTAACATTAGCATGCCAATCACATGCAGACTAAAGAACTGAATCTCTGTTTGATTGGTCCATTAGCAATTTTCATGCATGTCAAAAGTAAACTCGATATACATCTCTAGCTATAACATATTCATTAATACGGTAGCAAAGCAGTGCTGTTATAACACTAAATGTGAATCCAGTATTCACATGGAAGCATGACCATTAGACTAGATTATAACATAGAATGATGGACAGGAAGGGTAATTAGAGCCACATACCTCCAACTCTGTCTACAAATTAGATTATCTGCCTAATAGTACAAACTTTGTTTCTGCACATGATTTGTCTCTAATTATCCCTTATAGTAACCATACATGGGTCAACTACCCATTTCCCTGAAAATAAGTTAACACAAGACACTGTCTTGTATTAATTTAAGGTGCAAAAAAATGCACTAGGACTTATTTCTAGGTTTAGAAGAGGTGACAAAACACCTCCTGTCATGTCTTCCCTAAATAAATAAATAAAGCTGGGACATGGTAGGTCTTTTTTTCGGGGAAGGGCTTATATTAGAAGTACAGGGGAGGATAGCAGCTAGGTCTTACTTTCAGGGCAGGTCTTACTTTCAGGGAAACAGGGTATTTTGTAAATCAATCCCCTTGTGCAATTTAAAATAGTTCATTTGTACCATCGCACAGTGTGATCAATTTCCAACCAATCAATTCCTTTCCTGAGTTTGATATGCATTCACCATAATACAATAGAATACAAATTGATCAAAATACCTAGAGAGGTCAGATACTTGTATGAGGGATCACTTTTTGATCAATCTTCTGTTCAATATTGATCACTTTTGGTTAAACATACCAGGTGGGCAAGAATCAATTTCCATTTGATTGAATGGAAATATCAAACCGTGCATGGCTACCTTAAGGTGCATAACCATAGACACCAATGTTAAAACTGACCACCAATTAGAGGGGTATTCTATCAACAGCATTCCTCAGCTTTTCTCTCTCTGACACCAAAAAAAGAATTGTATTTTCTAAAGGATTTTAATATTTGAGACTTTTGCAAAAGTAATAAAAGTATGAGCCGACCCAAAGCATTTTTAGTTTTGGAATTTGGAGACAGATCACTGTAGGTTATCCTATGGAGACCACATTGCTTGAGGGACCTTGAGTACCTCTTATTACTGATTAGTGATGGCCAAACTGCCCGCGAGGCAGACAGTTCGGCCGCGAACAAGCATGTTCGACCCGCCCTGTTCGCTGTCGAGAAGGAGCCCTCTACTCTTCCTCTGGTGGGATCATTAGCAGCGAGATCCCGCCGCAGGAAGAATATTTCACTGAAGACCGGGTAGAGAACCCGGTCTTTCAGTGAAATACCGGCTTGTAAACATGGATGTGACGTCAGTGACGTCACATCCGGTTAACACAACCAGGAACTATGCGTTCCAGGTGCCGGATGTGACGTCACTGACGTCACATCCGGGTTTTCCGATTCAAATTCCCCGCCTAGAGGCGGGGAATTTGAATCTGTCCGCGAACGGGCGGACGGCTGACTTTTTTAAAAGTCCGCTCTGTCTGTTCGCGGACAGACACGGCCGAAGTTCGGCCATCACTATTACTGATTAACAGCTACCATACACCTGAAATTGGACCACAGAAGTCCTTACCAGGAATATCTCTGTGGGGTCCCAACATATCCCATACCTGCTGGGGGAGAAAGCTTTTTCTGTTCCTCCAGCGAAAGGGTGTTGGGCAGCCGAGCCCTGGCAGCTTCCATCCACATAAAATTTCCACTTGGACAACTAAGAACACCAGATCCCAGCCCACATACTACAATTCACAGCAAGATCTAATCAACTTGTTCAGTTTCTCTCCCTGAAGAAGCCCATGAAGGGGAAACATGTTGGAGATATAACTATGGAAAACTGGTTTCACAATGTTTGCACAATTTGCGGTTTTTTGTATTATGTATGATTTTAGCATATTGAGGAGTCAAACCAGGGGTGTGTCACTATCCTGGCTATGATGCTCATGTTTTTTATTGTCTTTTGAGTCCTGTATAACAAATAAAGACTTTTTATTGATATATATATATATATTAGTGTAATATGCCTTTAAAGCCCTATTGTATTGCTGTTGTCTACAGGAAGTTGCCCTTCCTGGCTTAGACTGAGTAACCCCCTGCCTTGTTCTCATTTTTAGTTTTATATACAGTGGCAATGTATTAGATTTTTTGGATTAAATATATTTTACTAACATTTGTAGTAAAGTATAGGATGTCTAGAACACCTGATTTTTGTTGTTGTCACTAATGTAGATTTAATCCTCAATTCCTCTACTGGTAAAATTGGCAAATCCAAACCTTGCCTGCGTCTAGACATGTACTTTAAGGGATATTCATTTATTTTAACCTTGTTGCAGGAGATTGCTTTGTACACCACATCAAATGGATGCTATGCTAATTTTAACAGTGACTTATTTAATAATAGAGACTCAATATAATGTATATGTAATAATATAATGTAATGTAAAATGATTTTCCCATAGAGGTACTTCTGTATTTTCTATAATAAACAACTTCTCTGTAGGTGCATAGTTTTCCAGTTCCTCTTGTTTGCAGGATATTCAGTGCAGTCCAGTTTCTACCTTTTCCAGCAGCAGTGCAGATAAAAAACAGATTACACTGACACTGCCAGAATGTGTGCTCTGCACAATTATTACAACCCTAATATGGTGCTCAAAGATATAATTAATATATAAAATAATTTCTGCCCTGATATTTCTAAAATGCATTTTGAACAAAAACTATAATAAACACATGAACAGTGAAATAAGCAGTATAAACCTTGCCCTGCTGATAATGCACGTTCAGCTGCACTATCTGACAATTTACACATTTAGCTGACAATATTTAGCTAAATATTTATTTGGGATTTTTTTTTTTGTATTTCATTTTTTTAAATGATTGTTCTTGCAGGAAAATGTGTTCAAAAGTCGGGGTCGTCTTATACGCCGGGTACAGTGTGCTAGGGTGCTCTCCTGTTCTGTTCCGATCATCTAGGTGAGATCTGAGGTCTGCTATCCCCGAGCCATGCTCCCCGCGCTGAGAGGAGAGAGAACGCTTCAGAAACCCACTTACCCCCTCCTTCTCTTTCCCTGATGTCTGCGAAGTGAAACTAGCTGGCTGCTACTGACAAGTGTGCTCACTAGCAACATTGTGGTGCACTGTGGCTGAAACTGTTATTGCAGGGATATTGAGATTAAAGCTAGAACATATTAATAGCTGTACAAAAACTTCACTTCATACACAACTCTATTACACTATATTACATTTTTAGATTTCTGGGGGTTGAAAGTCAGAGTAGACATAACATTTTTTTTTTTGGTGAGCGTTTGAAGAGAGGTAGTCTTATACGGCAAGAATATCCCAAACTCCCAACTGGAAAAGTTGGGGGTCGTCTTATACGCCCAGTCGTCTTATACGCCAGAAAATACGGTACTCATTACAGGTAAATTTTTTTAGCTAAGTTGATAGATGTACATATATTAGCCTCATAATAATTATGGCTTATGTGTCCAATGCAGAAAACAAGTAGACATTAAAGGTATATCAAGTCCCATTTTTAAAAAGATTTTTGATTTTTCACCAATTTCTTGTACCTAAAAGCCTTGCCATTGCTGTTGTTTGCACAGTGAGCTTAGACTCTACAAAAATCTACAGCATCAGTAGGATGCATCAATTACTTTGTTATGGGCAGGTAAATCAGAACCTAGAAGACCAGATAAAGAGAACAGAGATGAAGGGCCAGGGGTAGCTATGATGCGTATGGGCACACAATCACCACCAACACCAGATATCCAGTTAATTTGTATATATTATATTGGGTAATCCAAAACAAGCCAAGGGTCTTACATAAAGGTCAGTACAAGAAATTATGGAACAGGGAACAAGGAAAGAAGTATGGTCAGAGACAATCCAAAGTCAGGGCAGGCAGAGTTCAAGCAATCAGAAATCAGGTCTAGAGATGGTCGAATTGTTCGACTTGCTAACTTTGTGAGCTAATTGCAAAGCCTCTGAAAATAGTATCATCACCAAAATTGCTGGAAATGTAGAGAAGGGTTGTGGGAAAATTTTTCTCCGGCACATGTAGTTTTTTGCATAAATTAAGTTTAAAAACAAAGTCGAAATTCCGATTTTTAAAATTTTTACTTGACTTTGAACTTAATTCGTGCAAAAAAACTATTTGTGTTAGAGCCATACTTTTTTGTATTAAACCCCCAACCCTTCTGTACATGTCCAGCAAGTTTGGTGATGATACCATATTCAGGGTGTGATATTAACTCAAAAAAACCCATCTCTTATCAGGCCTGGAAACTTGCAGACAGGTGCAGACAGGTATATTAAGCACAGTAGCACTGGTATACAGAGGCTAAAACAGCTAATACTGTGCGTGACAGATCCTCATTAAATGGGCAGATTGCCCACTCACATTGTGCCAACTGCACATTGTGCAGATTGGACTGCAGGAAATTCAAACTAAATATGCCCTGCCCTGTAGCGAGCCAACATGACTCCTGGATTTTCCTGTGCAAAACACATTTATATATCCTTTGAGGATGCAGGTTGGGCAAAGAGTAGTACGGCCAGAACGGATCTTTCCACCAGAGTGGGGCGGCATGTCTGTACTGTGCTGAGCACATCCACATGACAACTGGGAATGCTGTTTGGTCAAAAAGTATTTCAGCCAGAACGGATCCTTCTGGCATGCTCTGGTACTGAGGCCTGCTCTTCTGAAACTGTCTGTGATTCCTGTGGTCACCCAGAATGACACAGGTTCACCTGCAGGGATAAGTACCTTTGTTTAGCAATGTTAAAAGACATTGTATTGCAAGGTAAGTGTACAATTGTAGAAAATTTACTGTATCACCACCATTTTTTAGTGTGCCCATGGTTTGCTTGTCCAAGGTTCCCTAATTTTTTTACAAGTTTGTACAAACTTGAAAATAAAGATTAGCTGAATCCACATCTAAAACATTATTGGCACATGAAATGTATAATGAACTGACTTTCATGTGTCAGCAGTATTCCTAAGAAGGGTATTTCTTAAGAATGTTTCTTTTTATTTAAACTCTGTAATTTGGTCTCCTTAAAAGTTACATAAACAACATTTCAATGTTATAAAGTATTCTACAATTTCACCTATTGTGCAGAAATCACATATTCCATATTAATAGTTGGTTATATAATACAAAATATCGTGCAGCTGTAAAATAAAACAATGTTCAGGTGATTGTATTCTAACCACAAGAGGTTTTGTTACGGAAGATATTTTACATTTGCCGTGTACCCAGCAGAGCTGGAGGAGGGTTGAGCTGCTATCTCTCAATCTGAAAGAATACAAATACATGACTGATTTTCATATCCTGCTGGATAGGAGAATATTTAATACAGTAATAACAGTACACACCAAACATCAAAAATGTTAGCGTAGATTAAGCAGAATCTGTATGTAAAGGGAAATAAAACTGATAAGGTGTTTGTAAGGAATATGCAGCTACAGCAGTTTCTATGCATAAACATGAATAGAGAAATAAATGCTAAAGCACAAACGAAATCCAATCTTTTTCTTCTTACCTTTAGTCTCAGGAGTAGAAATGCTTAATTATGGAGCATACAAATGGAACCATTATATAGACCTAAAGAAAAAATTTACCCTAAGTAAAAATATTCTCTCTTTCTTTCTAATCATAGTGACAGAATGCAAGGTATTATCTGATTGGCCCAGAAGAGAAAGGGCAAATTAATTGAGAGCCCCATTCTGACATCCAGTGTCAATCCAATGCCCACTACCAATACTAAACAAAATATTTTCCTACTCAGGGCAGGAGCATTGCTTTTGTACATCATAGCAGTTATAGCAGGTTATTATTTCATGTAAAATATTCTTTTCAGTTGAGTATTTGAAGTGGACCTTAACTCACATAACTAACATGTGCCCATGTGCCTTTTATGGCAAAGCTTTAACAAACGTTTTGTGTCTCCAAGATGGAGTCTCTGTGTTTCCAAGATGGAAAAGCTAACATGTTAATTGCAAAAAGTGTCACCAACCCCACCCTTTGAGTTATCTGCTGCTGAGGCAGTGCCATGGAGACCCATTTTGCTTATTCAGATGAAATAAACACCACGCAATGACATGATTGGGGCAGAGGAAAGGTCAGTAGCTGATGGCTGGATCTCCACTACCACACACAAGATGGCACTTTTCCAACATATGGTAGTTGTCAGAGCCATTTCCCCCGCTAACTAGAAAATATTTGCACAAAGGGAACTGGTGACCCCCAAGTGGTCCCTGGAAGGCTAGAAATGGCCCTGATATTTGTGTTAGTTTTCATTAATACACAGCCATCAAAGACCTACCCCAAAAATTAGACCTAGCAGTCATTTCTGATGCACCAATAGTTTAAGCTGTCCCCCAAAAATAAGAACTCCTAATCCACTGTTTTTGCATCTGTCTCTGAGAGCTGCCATATCTAGCATAGGAGAGCAGTATTGCTGCACATGATAGATTGTTTCAAAAGATTCAAAAGAAATCCAGAAAGGAATTGCAGGTTCAGTTTTGAGAGTTATGATGATATACTAGATAGAAGATCACATGATTGTATTTGAAAAAATGTAGTATAAGATGACATACAGTAGTTTGCAGAATATGAATATCATACATATTGTTTTGATTGTTGAACAGGGGTTAACATACCAGTAGTTTATACTTCAATTAAAATAAGCCCTACCCCCAAACAATAGGTATGTATAAGTATACGTATGTGTACATATAAATCAGATTCTACGCTTAATTTAGGGTTTAAAGCTTACCTAAACTCACCTCATGTTCTAGGAAAATATTTTTGTCAGTTTCTCTGAGTTGGGTAATACAAAGAGAGTTGGGTAATACAAATCAGCCACATCATCACCTTTCCTTTACAAGCCTATGAAGCTACCAATAATAGCAAGATACCTGGTGGCTAGGGATGGTCGAAAAATTCGCAGTGCGAATTTTTAAGTAGAAATTTCTCGCCGAAAATTCGCATAGTCGAATTTTGATGGGGCCATTTCAAGTTTTCACTGAAAAAGTCGAAAATCTGCCTGATATTTTGACTGAAATCGAAATTTCAACCTAAAAAATAACTTTGCTTTTGATTTGCCGTGCCGCTATTTTGCATGCGAGTACCGCCATTTTATTTAAAATGTTCGCATTGGCGGAAATTCGCATTGGCGGAAATTCGCATAG
>CM070033.1:89807946-89823405 GCA_036250615.1 Ptychadena robeensis
TTACCAGTAGACTCAAAACAGAGGGCAGCCCCCTAACACAGGGGTGTCCACCAGATCTGCTCACAATAATAATTCATACCTGGAACCATATTTCTGCAGGGGAAGGTGCTATCACTGGATAAGTTGCAAATTATGATCCTGCAGAAAATATGGAATCCAAGGATAGTGAACACAGTTAGCTTAGAAATTGTGGTTACCCAAGTCGGCTCTTACTGTGTTTCTCAGTTTCTGTGATTCATAGAGTTACCATGTTTGGATTGTAAATAATCCATGGGATATGGTGGTTCTACTTGTGCCCATCTCTTAACTATACCTCCTTTCTACTGATCCCAAATATTAAAAATATGGAAAAGGAATAATGTGCAATGGTGCTTTGAGGTTGATTAGACTACAGACACAGTGTCTACCCTTTGTGGATTCAGGGGTGAAGTAAAGGTGTGAAGTCTTTTGTTCTTAGGAACTAAACAACATCCTGCAGGAAGTTCCTTACACCTAGGTGGTCCACAGGTAATAAGATTAGCTAATCAATGTAAGTTAAGAGAAACACCCATTTACATAGACTCAGAGACATGGAAAACAAAATGAAAATATTAATAATATTTCTTGGGCCGCTACAGGGGGGCTTAAGGTAGAGAGTGAGGTAGAGCAAAAATTGAGATTGTCCTTAGCAAACAGATTGACATGAGACCTACATGTTACCTGGATTAGTTCAGCAATACTGTAATGTATTCAGAAGCTGTAAAAGCAAAGTTATAAAAGTGATAAAACAACATGCCTACTGTGGGATGGTGAACCATGTTTTGTGCATAGGGGTTACCAAAGGGTGTGTAAAGGGTTAACTGTGTTCTGCTGAGAGATTGTCAAAGAATGTAATATGATGAGTCACTGTTTTGAGTATTGTAAAGGTCAAAGAACATGCCAGATATCTTCTATATGTTGTGACTGTAACATGCCTTCTGGGAGTGACCAGCCTGGGGCAGAGGTATTATAAGATCCAAACAAGGGAGGAGCTAGGACGTCGTCAGTAGGAGAGAGCAGCGAGTACAGCTCTGTTGAATCCTGTGGGAGGAAGGAAATGCAGGCCTGCATATCCGGAGACCCTGAGATAGCAAGGCATCTCCCTTGTCCCCCAGCAGAGGGCAATGGTAGTGTTAGGCTTTATTCCCACATGTGCGGCCGCCTGTCGTTCAATTGAATGTCAGGGAAATCGGCCGCGGGCGCCACGGCCCGCGATCTATGTCGCGGTGAGCTGAGTTTTTATGTTGTGGGTCGAGCCACGGCTCCTCCCGATCGCCCCCTGATCCGGCCCGGGGAGGAGCCCCATTCAATTACATGGTGCAATTACATGGGTGCGATTACAATCGCACGGCCGCACATGTGGGGACATAGCCTTAGCCTGAAGAGTGTAACTGGTATGGAGAAGGGTTAGGACAGGCAAAACAGGTACTAAAAGTAATGTGTTTAGATTTTGGCTATAGGGAATGTTAATGTGAGAGCTTGGGTCATGCTCAATAATACCAGCATAGGCACAGGCACCCATTCCCGATGTCAGTGCTGACGCCGAGGACATCAGGACGGCTTTTGTTTAATCATATATTTTCTAACAAACAAGAGGCGGCCCAAAAATTAACTCTGGAAAAAGCGATCCCCAGTCAGCATCATTAGAGGGCGCCATGGAATCTTTGCTTGGGAAACGCACCAGGGAGGTTAATGACTTCAGTTAGCCCATGAAGAATATCACTTAAACTCTAAACTTTCTGTATTCATTAATGACTTACATGGTACAACACTCTTCTATTGCAATAGAGTATTATTAAAGCAGCCAGAACTTAAATCAAAGCTCACAGAAAGATGTTATAAGAAGAGTTGTGCAGGTTTAACAAAAGGAGATACTAAGGCCATATGTCAGAATGTCAGTAGACAAAAGAAGAATGTGAACACTAGTAAAAGTACAAGTAGGAGCCCTGACGCCAGTATACAATAAGTGTGTACGTAGGAATAACTGATAACTCTCCAGAACTGTAAGCAATGATAATAGATATGCTCAGCAAGCATGTTTCCCCATTATAGGTACTGATTTAAGAATACTATGTCTCTGTTTATTTTGAGATAATTAACAAACTCTATTTCTCTGCTTCTGGGTGGTATCATTGTATTCTGAAATGATAAGTAACCAGATCTGAAGGGCATATATTTAACATTATTTTGAATATCAGTCACAACAAAGGTTCATTAAGGCAGGTGATTAGGATCATAGATCATAGATTGCTGTAAAATTGGTTCAGTGTTAAAGTAGACCCCTTGTATGGTGGGTAATGGGTAGCATCTCTCTGCAGCCTAATGAGATACAGCTTTTTGAAGGTGGAGATAGTGAATGACACATGAGACATCAGATAGTCCTTGATCATTACTTTTTCCCTTTTTCATCCTTAGGAGACAGATTCTCCTCCTCAACCGTTAAGACGTGCGGGTGAATATAGAAATGTAATTCAGTACTAATCTTTTATTCTCTGGTGCCAGGCTTCTTATCTCAGCTTCTCCTCTGTATTTTTTATGTTTGCATTTTCAGCTTTGAAATGTTTATGCCATTCTTTGTAAATATACATGGCAAAAGCTTTATTTTATTTTTTTAAATCCTACCAAAAATAATAGAGCTTTTTTCAAAACGATTGCTAGGTCTATTTTAAAGCCCTCTTTGCATTTGCAATGTAATAACATACTAATGCTCAGGAAAAGTGTCAGTAAAGAAGTTAGAAAAGAAAAACACCTTTTTGTTTGTAGGATGTTGTGATTATACAGAAAAAGTACTAACTTTGATGGTACATATTAAAACTTCAGTTTCATAATACACTTTATAGTGGACGTTAATAATATATGTACTTTGCATGCTATTTGTATTGTATTTTTTTGAATGGAATAGAAAGGTCACATCTTTGAAAAGGTGAAATCTTATGACAACTATTAATATGTATACTGCATATGTAATAAACAATGTGCATGCTGATCCGCTAAGTGTATTTATACAGAACTTTTCATCAGTTTAAGGAAAACCTGTTCTTTGCCTGCTTTTGCCAAATCAACAGATGTGTTTGTTACATACTCCCCTCGCTTCCCCTCAGCACTTTGTTCACTTTCCTGATACTATTAGTTATGGCAGGGTAGGTATGTAAGGGTTAAGTGACCTGCTCTTTCGCTGCTCAGGTCCCAGGATTACACAGCAGCACATGGGGACAAACCCACACCCGCTTCCAGCCAGGTTTTGTTCTCCTGAGACATTATACTCATGCCATCTAGTGGTAACCTCCGATGCTGCAGCTAGATCTAGATTGCAGTTTTTTGTGTCACCAGGGTTTTGGCATTAAATACCTAGCTGTTCCAGGTTCTGTCCCTGATTGGTCAATGATCAATGGTCAAATAAACTGCACATCAGTCCACCTTTGTCCATGATAACATGAGATTTTGCTACCACAGGTGCTATAAGGCTGATTGTCTCTGACTACTACCAGGAAATCTAACTATACTTTTGCCTGCCTTGACTTATGTTTATGCTTGACCCCTCTATTCAATAGATCTTTTCGATCTTTGCCTATAAATGACCTCTGGGTCTGTCCTTGGCTACACATCTGCTCTTTTTTTCTGATTATTTGCGTGATAATCTTACTGGTGGTGGTAATTGGTTACCAATACGTGGTCCTATTCATGTGCAGGCTTCTGGTCCTCTGCCAATCCCTGTTACTAGATGTCATCCTTTGCACACATAAGTCATGAGGGCTTCCAAGAACTAGGGTTTTCTTTATTAATGTAATACTTGATTTGCTTTAAAATCCTAAATGGCACAAGTAGATAAAATTAATTATTAAAATGAAAGCTAGCTAAATCCACATCTATTTAAGATGTATAATGCAAAAGGTTTATGAAATGCAAATATTGACTGTCAGTCTAACATTGATCTATGGTACCACCACACAATGTGACCAATACAAAACCGATCTATTTCTGTGTGCATGCTCTATGGTATGATTAATCACAAATTCATTGAAATACCAAGAAGACCCATCAGATACTTGAACATTCATTTTCCTTTATGACTTATGACAACTCTTCACACTTTATGCCCTAATTCCATCACTTTTGATCCTTTGGTTCAGTTAAAAAGGAATACATTTGGCTAAAAACAATATAGTCCTAAACAATAAATGTTGAATTGCAATAAATTCAAGTCAATTGCACTGAAAACTCAACTCTATGATAATATATTCTTTATTATTTTCCAAATACATCATACATATAATCTTTCAACAATACTGTTACATACCGATATCACAGTTATAAACCACATATCATTCCCATTCATCCCCATCCAATGCCATGCACATTCCCACTCCCTCCCCCCCTCTCCCATCTCCACGGCCCGGCAGTGTCCATTACCTTCTATCCTTTATTGAATTCGTCCCACTGGTCCCAAACCTTGGTGAATGACTCATATTTATCGCTTATTCTCGCCATTAGATATTCCATCGTTCTTACTTCGTTTATTCTATTTAAGAGTTCTCCACTGGTTGGGGGTATTGGTGACTTCCATTTTGCTGCAATTGCACAGCGGGCCGCTGTTAGGATGTGGGCTGCTATTTTTTTTTGGTCCTCATTCAGATGTTTCAGTGAGGCCCCCATCACATGTGTTTCTATATCGAGAGGGATCCTACTTTTCACTACTAATTCCATTATTTGATTTACACCCTTCCAGTACTCTACTAGCTCTGCACAACTCCAAAATATATGTTCTAACGTTCCCCTCTCAACCTCACATCTCCAGCACTTATCTGTCACCTGGGGATACATTTTATGTAGTTTCTCCGGGGTGTAATACCAATGGTGCAATATTTTATATATGTTTTTCCGGTGAATTACTGATATTGATGTTTTCTTAGCATTTTCCCATATTTGATTCCACTCTTGCTTGGCCATTTCCCTCCCTATTACCTTTTCCCACTTTCCCATGTATGGGGGCCTCCATTCCCCATCCTCTTCTAGATTTTTGTATAACTCTGCCACAAATCCCTGTAGACTGGTGTTCCGGCTACACATTTGCTCAAATGGCGTTTGATCTCGGAGTTCCATATCCCTCATCCTGCCCCTGAAGTAGTGACACACCTCGAGATATGTATACCTTTCGCTCTCCGGGAGTGTCTTTCTAGTATTCAATGCCTCAAACGATTCTAGTTGTCCCCTTGGTGACAATATATCTCCCAGATTTTGAATCCCTGCCTTTTCCCAAGTCTCTTTCTTCTTTCCGGACCATGAGATAGGTATTAACTGATTGCCTATAACTGGTTCTAGTCTTGAGACTTTATGCACCAGTCCATACTTATATTTATTTCGGTTCCATATCTTTTTTGTATGTTCTATCGTCTCTATCGTATATGGTGTTTTATATTTAGCGGTTTGTCCCCATATAAGTTCCTGCATAACCTCCATCTTTAAGATATCTTTTTCTAATTGTACCCACCTGGGTGGGTTATCTTTACTCAGCCATACCCTCAGTGGTCTTAATTGGGCTGCTACATAATAGTTTTTAATATCTGGGACTCCCAATCCTCCTTTCTTTTTTTGTTTACACATAAGTTTAGAAGATATCCTATGGTTATTATATGTCCATACATATTCTAGTATTATTTGTTGTATGCTCTGTATCTTTTTTTTGGGGGATCCCAACTGGGAGTGAATTAAACAGATATAGAAACTTGGGTAGTACCATCATTTTAATTCCTTCGATCCTCCCGAACAGGGAGATCGTATGTTTTTTCCATGTTCTCATCATGTCTACAACCTCTTTCATTAGTGGTTGATAGTTGCTTTCAAATAGGTTTTCATATCTTGCCGTTATTTTTACCCCCAAGTATTTTATCTCCTCTAAGCTCCACCTCCAGTTGTAGTTCCCTTTCAGATTTTCTATACTGTCTTTCTCTAGATTTAATGGCATTGCTTCGGTTTTATCTATGTTGTTTTTATATCCTGACACCGTTCCCTATTGCTCTAGAATTTTCATTAAAGATGGAATAGATATATAGAATAGAACTTGGTTGCGCTATACTTAATAAAACATCGTCCGCAAACAGAGAAATTTTATACATATGTTCTCCTACTGTAATCCCTTTTATATCCACGTTTTTTCTGACATGCGCTGCCATGGGCTCTATGGCCAGTGCGAACTAAATGGGGGATAATGGGCAACCCTGCCTAGTTCCATTACGGATGGGGAAGATTTCTGAGTTGCCTATCGGCGTTTTTACTGAGGCTGATGGTGCTGAGTACAACACATCTACAGCTGTCAGATATTCTCCCTTTATTCCGAATCGTTTGAGTGTTCCCATCAGAAAAGGCCAGCTAAGCCTATCAAATGCTTTTTCGGCATCCAAACTCAGCACCACCGCCTCAGTTCCTCTTTTGTTTATTACCTCTATGATGTCAATTATTCTCCTAATATTATCGCCCGTTAGCCTCCCCGGTACGAATCCGGTCTGATCATGATGGATTAAGTTTGGTATATATATGTAAATATTCTATTAGCTAGTATTTTAGCGTAAACCTTTATGTCTGTATTTAATAGAGCAATTGGTCGATAGCTCTTGCAGTCAGCCGGATCTTTACCAGGTTTTACAAATATTGAGATAAATGAATGATTCATTTGTCTTGGCACTTCTTCCCCATTCATAAAGTTGTTAAATATCTTAGTCAGGTATGGTGCCAGAATCTCTGAAAATTCTTTGTAATATGAATACGTAAGTCCATCTGGACCTGGGGCTTTGTTTATTGGGAGTTCCCTGATGGTGGCCAGAACCTCCTCCACTGTGATGCTTCTATTTAGGTCGTTTGCCTGTAATTCTGTCTCAGAAGTTCCGCCTCCATTAGGAAACTCTCTATTTTATCTTCAAGTTTTTCTATCTTTTCTTGATATATTGCTACATTCGTGTATAGAGTTTTGTAATACTCCTCCAAATTTTTTAGGATCCCTTTTGGGTCGATTATTATTTCTCCTTCGTTGTTTTTAATCGCAGATGGTACACCTTCAGCTTTTTTGTTTTTTAATCGTTTTGCTAGCATTTTATCCGCCTTATTACTCTTTTCGTAATATGATTGTTTAATATATACAAGTTTACATTCGACTTCTTCTATTGCGTTTAGATTCAGTTTGGACCTGGTCCCTATTATTTTACGCAATGTTTTAAATGTTTACCAATTCCTGTTCAAGCCTTATTAATTCTCTTTTGTTTTCTTCATTTTCCTGTTCCTTATGTTTCCTCCTTGCTGTCAGAAGCGATATACACTGCCCCCTTAGTACCGTCTTATGTGCCTCCCATACTATCCCTTGTGACGACACCGTCCCTTCATTTATAGTGAAATACTCCTTCAGTGTCCTTTCTATATGTGACTGGTGATGGACCGAACTGTTCACCGGAGAACTGTTCGCGGTGAACTTCGCATGTTCGCGTTCACCCCATGTTCGCGAACATAAGTTCGACCCCCCCCTATCTTTTAACACTTGGTGAAACTTTGACCCCCTGTGAGTCACAGTCAGCAGACATAATCAGCAATCAGACCCCCCCACTCACGGACCATCCCACCCCCTATAACATCAAGAGAGAACCGCCATTTCACATGCTGCGGGGAGAGGAAGATGGAGAGAGTTAGAACAGAGCTGCTGTTGCTGCTAGGAACCATTAGCTAGGCAGTGTTCAGTGTCATCTGCAGTCTTCACTGAATATCCCATCCATCCTCCATGGGGAATCCATCTCCACCAGTGTCCTCCACACTGACATCACCACGTGTCCCCACTGCCATCAACCACATGTCCTCCCACGACCATCACCACCAGTGTCTGCCATAACTGACCATCACCACTAGTGTCTGCCATACTGACCATCACCACTAGTGTCTGCCTACTGACGTCACCACCAGTGTCCTCCATTTTGACCATCACCACAAGTGTCTTCCATACTGACCATCACCACCAGTGTCTGCCCATATGACCATCACCACCAGTGTCACTCAATATTGACCATCACCCAGTGTCCTCCACACTGACCATCACCCCCAGTGTCCCCACACTGACCATCACCACCAGTCCAAAGTATAATGGGTGGCAGTCCCCATCCAAATGTGAGAGCCCAACCAAAGTAATGTGTGACGGTCCCCCATACAAATATGTGTGACGTCCCAAAGTAATGGGTGGCAGTCCCATCCAAAGTAATGTGTGACAGTCCCCCTCCAAAGTAATGTGTGGCAGTCCCCATCCAAGTATGTGTGGCAGTCCCATTCAAAGAACTGCCACACATTGCTTTGGATGGGGACTGCCACACATTACTTTGGATGCAAAGGTGACAGCGGCCAAAGGTGACACGGGAAAAGGTGACACGGCAAAGGTGACACGGGCAAAGGTGGACACGGGCCAAGGTGACACGGGCACGGGCTGCTCTCCAGCTCAAATCCCACTTTATATCATTGTAGAATTCCTTGGTGCGGATTTATTGTGTGAAAAAACTTTTTTTGGGGGAGTTTTGCCATGGATCCCCTCTGTCATGTCATTGACCAGTGTGTTAGACCCTTGAAATAACTTTCCCAACACTATGTGGTCAGAAAGGGGTCCCTTTGTTTTTTAAAATTCGCCTCCCATTGAAATCAATGGCGGGTTCGCGAACTTTTGCGGAAGTTGCATTCGCCATTCGCGAACGGCAAAATCCGGTTCGCGCCATCACTATATGTGACCTACTCTCCTTGTCTCTAATTAAATCATCATTGAATCTCATTGTGTCTGTCGGTGCATTATTCTCTTTAGTGTTATACTAACCATATCGGTGTGCATGGTCAGACCACGTGATCTGCCCGATTTTAGTCTTTTTTTCACAATTTAGTTTTCTGTGTTTAAATACCCATCCAGGTCTATTCTCGGTGGTGTCTTGTGAGGATTTGAAAAAAACGTGAATTGGCGTTCGCTGGGATATTGTGATCGCCAGAGATCTGAAAACTCAACTCATATGACTACCATAAGATGTGTGGGAATCATTTTACCATAATTTTAGCTTTTAGCTGCTGCCAAACTCTGAAGGGGCAGACTGCTAGAGGGGGGGTCAATTAATACTAATGCATAATGTTTCTAGCCAGTGGGACTGGTTCAGATCTATGTGCTCCAATTTTGGAACACAATGTGAAGCTGATTCACCTACACAAGTGTGTTTATCCAGCCTAAAGCCCCCCATAGACAGACGATTCCTGGCCATAGTTGCAGCCGACCAACCGGTGTGCTCGCTCCCCCGAGCACATAAAGGTGGTCGGCCCGCAACTATAAAGGTGGTTACACGTCAAGCTATTTTTGTTTCGTTCAACTTCAGATTCAAATTTTTTTAGATTTTTTATCGGATTTCGTTCGTCCATTTGTCGAAGGTAATTAGATTTTTGTTCGATTTTTGTACAACCGACGCAAATATCGAATGAAATAATCGTTGGAAACACGAATGAAAAATCTTTCAGATTTTTTTTTTAGGAAAAAAATATCGAGTGATGAAATAAGGACGTTCGTTTTTACACGAAAAATAAACGACAGATGAAATTTACCAACATGTCCGATCATCTTGTGGAAGATTTTGTGGCAGATATCTGAAAAAAAAAAATCCATCGGAGCAAATGGCCGTTTCAGATTTTTGTACAACAAACCAAAAAATCGTCCATCGTCCATCTGTTCGGCCGAAAAAATCTTGACGTGTAAACCCACCTTAAGAGAGCCCACCTTGAGGATCTGACAAAAAGAGCCGGCAGGTCGGATCGCACACAGATCTGTCCTGCTGGCTCTTTTTGTGGCCGATCCTGCTGCAGGCTTCTCCCCCTCCGAGTAAATTGGCTACAGTCTGACAGGAATCGCGTGTGTTAATGGAACACACGGGATTCCTGTCCGCTCTGTAGCTGACTTCTCACAGCGTGGTGATGTCACCACGCTGTGAGGAGTCTGCTAAAAGTCGGCCATAGATCGGGACATCTATGGCTGGCTTAAGTGATCTCCAAAGCTACTTTCAGGACATTTGTTGAATAATCTAGCTGGATGTAATAGAGATATAAAGTATGAGTGGGCTTTTGGTGAAATTCAAAGCTGTTGTTTTCCATAAACATAGTTAAGCAATTGAGATAGTTGTACATTTTTTTCTAAAGACTATTATTCTCCCACATCACAGGATTTTTTTCAATGCTCTGTGGGCTATTTACCGACATGGTATACTTGTGAGTTTAATTCTGATTTATATCTCTAGAGATGTAGGGCGTTGATGGGAACCAAGTTTTCTCCTTCATTTGCCAATCTTTACATAGGTTAAAAGGAGGAATCCCACATCTCTCAATGGTAACCAACTAGATCAGAAATATTGTTTTTACTTAGCATATTGATTTCTTTGTTTATTTTTAAGTATATTTAAATTTTAAAACATTTTTATATGTCAATTGTGGTTAAATCTGCTGCCAGATTAGAATTTTTTTATGTTTTTTAATTTTATGTTTTTGCCATCTGTGTCTCATTACAGAAGGAAGCAAGAGTATATCATTGCAATGTGAAGTAAATCATCCGTTTTTTATGGTAGTTGTTCCTCTTCAGTGGCAACTTAAATTGTAGGAGTTTTTCTCATTTTTGTTTCCGGTGGCACTGGTAAATATTCGGATAGTAAGCAAAAAAAGCCTTAAGCCGGTCATAGATGTCTCGATCTATGGCCGGCTTGTAGCAGGAGTCGGGCTTGTAGCAGGAGGCCTGCAGCAGGATCAGGCATTAAAAGAACCATCAGGACGGATCCATGTGTGATCCGGTCTGATCCTCAAGGTGGGCTCCCATGTAGTTGCAGGCGACCGACCTTTATGTGTTCTATGGGAGCGTGCACGGCGGTCGGTCGCCTGCAACTATGGCCGGGAATCGGCCCATCTATGGAGGGCTTTACTAATTCTATTTCCTCACCACTAGAAAAATCTAAAGCTGACCATACACCTTTAGATCTCTCTGTCCGATATCCTTTAAATCTACTAACAACTATGTAGTATAGGGTCCTCTGCGATTGAACACAGGTAGACTTGATGGTTGAAGCTGGGCATAGACGGGCCGATTCCTGCCCAACCCGACCTCCGATAGGATGCCACGCGCCTTTCCGCATCCAATTGGGATTGAGTCGGCAGGGAATCGGGTGCGTCAACTTGCCATATTGAACTAAAATCTGCCGTCTTGTCGGATCGCACAGTGATCTGACATGATGGATGATTTTGATCCGATTCCATCCCATCTATGCCCAGCTTTAGAAAGTCCCTCATATTACATGCTTTTGGTAAAACAAAAAGGGGATCTTAAGCCCCCCATAGACGGGCCGATTCAAGGCCATAGTTGTGGGCTCCCGAGCGCCATGCACGCTCCCACCGAGCACATAAAGGTCGGTCGTCCGCAACTACAGGGGAGCCCACCTTGAGGATCCGACCAAAAGAGCCGGCAGGTCGGTTCGCACACAGATCCGTCCTGATGGTTCTTTTTGTGGCTGGTCCTTTGATCCTGCTGCAGGCAGTTAACTCAGAGGGGGAGTCTCCTCCCCCTTCAAATTAATTGGCTACAATCTGACAGGAATCACACGTGTTAGTGGAACACACAGAATTCCTGTCAGTTCTGTAGCCGACTCCTAACAGCGTAGTGACATCTGCTAAAGGTCTGCTAAAAGCTGGCCATAGATCAATACTGACAGATAAATCTAAAGGTGTATGGCCAGCTTAAAGATGTTATACCTTAAGTAAGACTTAAGCCCCCATACACCTTTAGAGCACTCCATGCAATTTCAATTAGATCTACCAACAACATGTAGTATCATCATCAAAACGTGCTGACTTCATTTGCTTTGTTCCCCTCATTCAAATTTACTCTGTAAAGTGAAATGTAGTGAATGCTATGCAAAAATGTGTAGAGCCCTTAAAGCAAACCTAAACTGAGCTCATGGTGGTTGTCAGGATCCAGGACAAGGAGGCGACCAGGCAGATTGCACACACAGACATCCAGACAAATGGTGGTGACAAAACAGGTTTAATGAAAGACTTACAGGTACAAAGAAAAACAGGTGCAAGGGTCCAGGAGTATCAGGGTAAAGTCCAGGGGTATCACAAGGTCCAGATAAGCAAAAAACAAACAGCAACAGAGAGAGATCCAGATACAAGTAACAATGAACAGCAAGCATGGCCTGGCTGGAGCACACCTATATAGCACTAAGCTAATGAGGGAGGCGTGAGCTCCATGCAGCCCATGCCTGCAGGAAGCCACCTGCTGGTGATGACCGGTACAGCCAGTACAGCTGGCAGTGGTGGAGAAGCTTTCTTTAACCTGCCTAGCGGTTGAGACGAGCCTAGCTCGTCCGAGCTTTAGGCTCGCCTCAACCGCCCGGGAAGCCGCCGATGGGGAGACTTTATGCCTCCCCGGAAAGCTGCGGCGATTGTTTACATCGCCGCAGCATTTCCGGGTTGGCGGCTCCGCCCCGATCGTGTCACGGAGACGCGGAAGGGGGCGGGGGGGGGGGGGGGGGGGGGGGGGGGGGGGGGCGGCGCCATAGACCTCCATGTTAATGGAGGAGCGCCGGCTTTCTCTCCCGCGCAGCTGTTGTCAGTAATGACAACAGCTGTGCGTAGAGCTCCGGCGGGATGCCGGAAACGGCGGGCAGTGTACTATGTACACTGCCTTGATCGCCCATATCGTGCCATTGTAAATGGCGCGATATGGGCGGTGCGCTAGGAAGGTTAAGCCCTGACAGCTGCCATTTTTTATATTATCTAGCTGCAAGACGTCTAGGGGTGCATTAACGGAAGTAATGTGAATGGTCACTAGATACTGTTCCATAAAGCTTTTCAATGGTGAAAATGTATCTCTGTAGACAGAACATGATGAAGTCCCTCCCTTTCCATCTCTCTGGTTTTGAAAACATTACCTATACAGAAGGGTGTAATGAAGTGTAATTACTTCACAGCCACAAAGATCCTAATCCCAGTATCATTTATAAAAGCAGCTAGGTAACAACTAAGGCTATGTTTTCATTCAAACGTCAAGACCCCTCCGTTAAGAGGTCCCAACAGAGCACATTCACTTACCTGCTCGGTGGATGCTGTGTCTTTACTGCGCTGAGCCATTCTGCCGATGCAAGGCTGAACGTAGTTGAGTACATTGAGTCTCTGCATCAGCGGATGTCTAAACACAGCATCCGCCAAGCAGGCAAAGCCTATGTGCTACGCCAAGCAATACGCTTAGTGCAGGGGGTCCTGACATATATTGGAAACAAGCCCTAAACCAACTTACCAATAAGATTAATGTCCATGCATGGACAGTGATGCATGTAACAGCGGCTGCCATGTGCTAATGCCCCCCTTCTAACTGCTGCAGGCTTGGACGCCGTGTTCAGCAATGATTTCCTGTGCTGGGATCCGCTCCACAGTGTCCTCTCAGCTCTGGCCACAGCATGTCTGCTGTTGGTTTTCTGCAGCACTTCCTGATTAACCAGCCCTTTTCACTTCCTGGGATTTAGGGGATTGGTCATGTGTCCTTGCTGGCCAATCGTGGTCCTCCTGCAGGTATAAGAGTGGCTTTGCCCTTTTCACAGGGACTTCAGTGTCCAGGTCGGTGTGTCCTGCTAAGGCTCCTGATTCCCATTGGTATTCCTATGTTACTGATTCATACCTGTGTTCTGAGATTCCGCTACCAGTTTAACCCTTGTTTGCCAGCCTTGATTCTCCTGTTGCCAACCCAGACTACCTGACATGTAATTGTCCTGCCTACCTTGATCTATTGCCTGTCCGACTACACCTTTGCCTCGCCCCCTCCTGGTTACGACCCGGCCAGCTGATGTTGCCTATGCCTCTGGTACCTTTCTCTGGTGTCCCCTGGTCCCCCTGGACCAGCTCCTGTGCCTATCCTCCCTCAAGAGGTAGCAACCTGGTGTTCCCCTCAGGAAAGTCCATTCCCATCTTCAGGGGGGCCCTTAGAGGAGGAAGTACTCATGGCACAGTGGGTTAACACCTGCTGGTTAAAAACACATTAAACGTTGTGAGTTCTCCTTGCAGCTTGCTCAACTCCTTTTCTTGCAATGCTAACAATATTTTTTTAACTCTTTTTCTTCATTTAAAACTACCTAGACCTTTACCAAATGGTTTATGGAATGTTTAACTTGTCAATGAGAAACATAATCTCTTCCTTTCCCGAGTCCCGATACCTAAGTATTCTGGTCTTCCATAACACTTCAGCCATGCACAGGCTGATCATCCATGCCACGCCGCACTGAAGCAGTAATTTATGCAAAAGGGGCCCAAACCAAGTGTTGAGTACATATGCATGATTACATTTTGCAAAGGTTCAACATTTTTCAAATGAAAAGCCTTTATTTTCAATACAATTTTATTAATTTCCTGTAAATAAAATGTTCTGAGATTTTGGGGGTTTCATAAGCCATAATCATCAATTATGACAAATAAAGGCTTGAAATATCTTGCTTGCATGTAATCAGCCGATTTCATACATTAGTTAAAATTTTAAAGTTAAATTACTGAAATACAGTAACTTTTGGGCGATAGTCAAAATTTTTGCAAATCACTTGTATGTATATGTGTTGCTCTGTGTTTTTTTTTGGGATACAGCAGGTGTTTCAACCCGTCATTTATGCCTAAATTCACCTCTGAATGGCGCTTGATATATATCAATTATATTTCAGTGTTGTTACTGCTTTGGACTAATAAGCGGTGATATCTTACTGGTTTGTGTGGGTTAATACATCATTTTTCTTAGCACTTATTTAGTGGGCAGTAAAAAAAAAAACAAGGACTGAATCCAGTTGTCCATATATATTTGATTAATGGGATGTATAACTATAGCTGCTAAGTAAACATAATGGTCTGTACACCTGGAGTAATTGTGGAATAAGATAAATGGCAACATTAAGGCAATTGGGCACAGTAGTGCTACCTAACAATTTAATACTTCAGTAGTCTCTTTCTTGCTATCCGCTGTTGACACTGCGTTATTCCCTTTTATTTTGCAGTTTATTACCCTTAGGGAAAAATGTTTTTCACCGAGACTGTAATGCATCTGTCACAGTAGTAATAAGCAGTAACAAAGTTAGCATCTCCATGGTTCCGTGTCAGTAGTATATATTGAAAAAGCAAACAGCATCTTGGGACATAAATATAGCCTAAATATAGGCATTTCATTTGTTAGTTTTTTTGCTTTTCATTTTAATAACATTGAATGACTATACTGGAGATGCAGGTGGTATAAATTAAAATAAAATTAACGGTGCAAGGCTTTTAATCAATTATTTAGATAATAATATGTTTTTTAAAGTTTTTTTTTAATGAAATTTAGTGTCCTTAACCGCCCTAGTGGTCAGGACGGCACCATCTCGTCCAGCGCTGCTACTCCCACTATCG
>CM070033.1:89832894-89846432 GCA_036250615.1 Ptychadena robeensis
GTAGAAACATGACTTCTGCACAAGACAACTGCTGGTCCCCCACCCCATTTATAAAGCATGAGAATCCACAAAATAACCCTGATAAGGCACCCCTGTGAAGTGAAAACCATTTCACCATTTCAGTTGACTACCTGTTGAAGTTCATCAAGAGAATGCAAAGAGTGTGTCAAGCAGTAATCGGAGCAAATGGTGGCTATTTTGATGGAACTAGAATATAAAACATGTTTTCAGTTATTTCACCTTTCATGTATAACTCTACATGTGTTCATTCATAGTTTTGATGCCTTCATTGAGAACCTGCCAATGTAAATGGTCATGAAATAAAGAAAACACATTGAATGAGAAGGTGTGTCCAAACTCTTGGCCTGTACTGTATACTGTTGTTTTCTAACAGGGATTCATATTTCATTGAGATTCATCTCGGCACTATACAAGGTTCAGTGCTTTTTTGGGCTACCTATATACTGTTCTGTAACAGGGATCTAGAATTCACAGACATTCATCTGGGCACTATACAAGGTTCAGTGCTTTTTGTGGCTACCTATACACTGTTTTGTAGCAGGGATTTATTTATTCACAGGCATTCATCTGGGCACTATATACAGATTTTGTTGTGTGCTTTTTTGATGTTGTGAACACCAGGAAAAGTATTGGTGTTTTTTGGTAAATTACACCTATTTCACAACACTTTTTTTTATGAAAAGGTTAGGTAAGGGGTGCTTTAGGGAGTTTTAGAACACATTATGCACATTTTTTTACTCCTTGTGAATCTTCTTGACTTGCAACCAACTCTTGGGAACCAATTAAGTTTGAAAGTCAAGGGTCCACTGTATTTATGTTGTTTTAGATGACTATGATTAACTATGATAGTACCCAACAGACCTTGTGCATGTTTTTATGGTTAGAATATACACATTCTGGAATTTTGGCAACCTTTTAACTGGTTGTTGTGATTTAATATGCTCTGGTAAAAAGGCCAAAATGAAATACAACATTGACTAAATAAAAGAAGTAGAGGATGTAACTTACTGTTCACTACAATCAGCCAGTCTTTTGTTAGGTAAAGTTGTGCTTTTCACATATTTATTTCCCATGCTCATAATTATGTATTTAAATTATTATTTTATATTATTTTATATATTATTTTATATATTATTTATTTAAGTAAATAAGGCTTTACTTTTTCTGTAAAACTAAGTAAACTTTCAGTCAGCTAATGCATTACGTTAAGTGTAAAAGTGTACCTAAGCTGTATGGACAGCAATTAATGTGAAGACAGCTTGCGGTAGCAGCATGTTTGACAGGTTCTGAAAAAGTAAATCCAGCAATAAGAATAAAACAACCAAGTTATTTCAGTTGTGTTACAGTACACAAGTACTTTAGTTGTAAATGCCATAATAAGTCAAAGTCCTTTAAATAAATGAATACATATCTTTTTACTGCAATTAACATTTTAGCATAATAATTTTTCTGCTAAAAAATATATGCTTTTATTTGAAGTACATCAAAATATATTGGTCCTTTAGATCTTTTAGAGTCTTGTGACAGATCGAAAACTCCAAGAATGGAATGGAATGAATATATGATTGAATATAGCATTGACATCTAAATAAAGATGTAACAATGAATGGATATGATAAGTTCTGGAGGCTGGGTGTCACATGGAATAAAGTGTTATATGCCTGAGGTAGCTGATAGTTGAAATGGTCTCATCTGTGTGGCATCCCTACTTCATGCAATATTAATAGGACTGGAAAGTTGTATTTCTCATGTAGTCCTTCACAATACAGACTGGATTGTAAATCTTTCAGCATCTGCTCTCTAACTGAGAAAATTCAGGGCTCCTTAAATCTGTTTATTGCAATGTATAAATCATTCCTGATCTCTTTACTGCCATCAGCCTTTTTTCCTTTTTTGTCCCATATCTATACAAAATATGAAGGCAATGTCTAGAATTTAAAAACATCCATAAATCTATGTGTCTATCTACCTGAAGACCGATTATATCTGTTAGGGAATCATTAACAAACCATATGTCACACTATATAGATTTATTTCTCTAGCAGCATAATTTAAATGGAAGCTCTGTTCTTTCCAGAGACATATATGTTCGAAATGTGATTAAAAGTAGTTTGGCAAACAGTAAAGTTTTTATCATATACAAAGATAAAGTTATGGTAGCATTAGTTATTTAAACTTCTGTTACTTGATTAAAATAGACATTTAGATTTGTCTCAGAAAAATACTGACCACTATGCTTAAGATGGCTATGAACTATGAAACATTAAAAGCAAATCTGTCATCTATACCATCAAAAATAGAACATTAAAAAATTTATAAACTATTTAATAAATACAAAAAATATATACAGTATATATATTGTTTTCATTTCTTAAATGTAGCCCAGGGATACTTTTATACTGTAATGGGACCAATTACCAATTACGGAATTTATCTAGACTTCAAACTCCATTCAAAAGTCATGTGCAGTCATTCTTTACCTGGGTAGTGTACATAATTGTTCAAAATGGCTCTACACCATTATTGTGACAAGTCGGAACAAGTTATTTTATGTAATTAGCAGACTATTGCGTGCCCAAGTAAGGTTTCCTTGGTGACCAAATACCTTCAATTAACTTTGTTTACAATGTTTTTTTTTTACTTTAAAGTCATTCACTCTGTTGGTTTCTACTCATCTTACATGTTCATTAAAAATATGTATGTGTGTCTTTGACCACTTCCTTCTTCGCTTTAGGTTCGCAAATGCACATTATAAAGAACCCAAGCTGTTCCTTGCGCACTTAAGTTTAGACAGATTCTTATAAAAAATAAAAAAACCTCTATAATATAAAAATCTGTTTGCTTAAAACTGTTTGTCTACAAGCTTGTACAATGCAGTTTTAGAAATAAATAAACAGATCTGTGAATTGTTATATTTAGCCAAGTGCACTAATCCCATCGCACTAAACCCAACTGAAATGTAGTTTGCCATCTAAATAGATTTAGGCTTAATTATACATTAAATTGGCTTAAAGTGAACCTATATTCACATATTATGCTCCATGCTCCATGCAGTAAGGGCACACATTATGGACACAATTTTGTTATAAAATAATTGTATATAATTTTTGAATTTTAATTGTCCCACATTGCTTCTTCCCACTGTTATTGTCTTCCTCTCCTGGGTGCAGAGAGACTTGGGAAGGGAGATATCACTGTCTGAATGAAGCTCCATACACAACCTTTGGGAGGTATAATTTCAGCATTAAAATATTATCAGATACAGAAAGACTGGCAGGAGACTAATCACATGGCAGTACATGAAAAGTCGAGCTGATATCAGGTGCCTAATTTTTTTTGGGACCACTTCTTCACCTTTTTGGGTATTTAAAATATTACTTATTTTTTTATTTTTATATTTTGGATACATTTATTTGAAATTTTTCTCAGCAACTCCTACAAAAACAGCAGTTTGGATAAAAACCTCACAAATAACTGAATTTAAAGAGGTTGGAATTCTGTCTCTTTCCCAATTTCTCCTCCGGAGCTGCTATAATTGCCAATCTTCTCTATCAATGCTGTCACTGCTGACTTACAGTACATGTGCAGTGAATTGTGTCAGGGACTTCCCATTGATAATTGAATGGGAGAGCTTCTGCAATGGGACATCGTTTTAAGGGCTGGGCTGTCCACAAATTAAGATGAGCTTTATCTGACCAACACAAGTAATGTAAGTTTATTATTTTATATAAATAATCAGGTAAACTTTTTATTATTTTGTAAGTGTAGATTCCTTACTCACAGAACATATGTGTTTAGCATTGAAAAAAATTATCCATTGCCATCCAATGACAATTTGCAGTACTTTGCTACCATTACAACCATTGTTAACAACCAGAAGACTGACAGGGAGGAAATAAATTTTTAAGTACTAGAAATGGGGACTTGTGAGGCTCTAAAGAACAGGATTTAGGTATAGTGCTTAACTTTGAGGAGTGTTTCTCCACAATTGTGACAGCTTTAGGATAGATAAACTTTAGTCATTATCATTATGTCTCACAGACAACAAATCATTAACATGATCTATCATAATCCAATATGTAGGGTCTATACACCTGTATAAGAGATTATTTAAAGCGGACCTACCACCTGGTAGGTCACTCAGCAGTAGTGGCTGCAGCTCAGCTCAGATCTGCAAAAGTAAATACAAAATATTTTTCTGACAGTAGGAGGGGCGCTTTTTCCAAGTGTGCCCCATCCCACTGCCTTGCGTCGCACAGAGGCAGCCACAATGGGTTTGGGACATCTGTCATATATAGAAACTTGTCTGTCTGGTCTCGTCTCACGAGACTTGTGTTATCAGAGATGAGAGTGTCTCTCCCGTCCAGAGACACATCTCATCATGAAGCAGCCGATTCACCCTCCACACCACCCCCCCTCCCCACCACTGAGCTCTCCAGCTCAGACAGAGAGGGGACAGCCCAGTTTCTGTAGGAGAGGAGGGGGAGAGTAGGTGGGGGAGGTGAGGGTGGCAGTGATGGCGGGAGCAGCTTCACTTCTCCAGGATCTAAGATGCCTGCATCAGAATAGAACTTGAAGAAGGTAAGTATGTTTTTTTGTGTAGCCTTTTTCCAGCATCTGAACTGCTGACAGGTGAGTATTGTGTCTATTTAATGTATGTTTTTTTTTGTGTTCAAAACCGCTTTACTGAACTAGCAGGAGGGATCACTGACCTGACAACATGCCAAAAGCACACAGTTTCTTATGGTGGAGGACAACAGGTGCTGCTGCCCCTCTCCATAGAACAGAATGTTCTATTGAACAATCGTTCCCACTGACTAAAATCTGTACAAAGGGAGTAGAGGGGTGACATGCCATGGCATATAGGGAAGTGCAGAATAGTTCCAACAAAAGCATTTATACATGAATAAGAGTCACACATATACTATCAATATGATGAAGATATATACTGTATTGTCCTTTGCAATGTCCAGGATTTATTAGGTACCATGCTGTTATCCTTCTGGTGTCTAAATACTTTTTATCATTCTTTATTTCCTTGATTTACACCTGTTGATACTTCAAATAACACCATTGTTGTCCAAGGGTAACAACACTCCATTTTGCAACATTTATATAAACTCCATTCCATCCAACATTTTCAACCTGCTACTGATGACATTCAACACATATCTAATCAATCACCAAAAGAACACCATACACATGATGGAGCTGTTTTTCATCAGCTGGAACTGGGGCCTTAGTTAACATAGAGGGAATTATGAACAGTTCCAAATACCAGTCAATATTGGCACAAAACCTTGAGGCTTCTTCTAGAAAGCTGAACATGAAGAGGAACGTCATCATTTAGCATGACAATGACCCAAAGCAGTCATCCAAATCAACGAAGGAATGGCTTCACTAGAAGAAAATTAAAGTTTTGAAATGGCCCAGCCAGAGCCCAGACCTGAATCTGATTGAAAATCTGTGGGGTGATGTGAAGAGTGCTGTGCACAGGAGATGCCCTCGCAATCTGACAGATTGTGCCATGCTGATACCCATACTCAAAAACACTGAGTGCTGTAATACAATCACAAGGTGCTTCAACAAAGTATTAGTTTAAGGGTGTGCACTCTTATGTAACCACATTATTAAATTTTTATATTTTTTCCCTAAAATATTTCAGTTTGTTTTTCAATTGAGTGGTACAGTCTATAGGTCACATAAAAGGTGGAAAAAGTTTTTAAATGATTTATATATTTCAAAATGCTTACTTTAACATTTTTAATCATTTTAAATCTGAAACTTATGGTAAGGTAACTTATGGAATGATATATCTGCGCTTCCGGGGCTCCGATCTTCATCTTTTCCAGTGCAGTACTGACAGGACATTGCTGGACAAGATGGTGCCATCAGGAATGGCAGGGGGATAAATCATTTAAGACTACAGATATTACTTTGTAAAGTATTTATAACTTTGTGGTTTGAAGAAGGCATAGTGCATGTAATCACGTGCTACTAAAAAAAATATATTCTATTATAAAAAAAATATTCGATTACCTCAATTAACTTTGTGATTCTAAAGGTAGCCATACACTAATTCCTCAATCTATCAGCGAATCGACACATATCACTATGGGTGCTTGATCCCTGGCCGATCCTTTGGATCTCCAATCAAAATAATGGCGATTGAACAGGCATTTACCAATAACTCAAGGCGGGCAGCACTCGATTCCCATACACGCCGATGCTAGATTGTTCGGGAATTAAACAAAAAAATTGGTCCATGTAGGGGTATGTAATTATTTAGTCCTTTCTCCCCTTCTGAATAAAAAGTAGAAAAGAAATTATAAAAGAAACACTTAAAAAAACACAAATATTTAAAACATGATATGCGTGTTGTGCCTCTTTAAGTTTATGTTAATCTTTTTTTCTTTGCATTGTTTCTACAGCAGAATCCTGAGATATTGACAGAAAGGGAAAGAAGAAGAATAAACATTCGGAACTGTTATAAATCTTTGTTAAATGTATGCCAAAAGTTGTTCCTTAATTACAGGAATTTATTTTAAACTGTCACTTTTCCAACAAACACCTTTGTTTTTTGTTAAGCTATCATTCTACATAAATGGTACTTTTGCTGTAACAGCAATTCCTCTAACTCTATAAACACCAAAATAAAAAAATATTGATTTATGTACCAATCATAGAATGCAGTAAACTTACTTTCAGTTAGATAAGTCCTATTAAAGTGGACTTTGGATGAAAATGTTGTCTTATTTCAAATACATCTGACACCCCAGTAAACAATTTGTAAAACTTTCTTGCAAACCTGCTTGTTTGTCACTGGTTTTTAATTATTTGTAGCTGTGGGCAAATCCCACATTTTCATGCAAGGCCTACTTTAATTTCATTGCAGTAAAATAAGTAGAATTACTTCTTAGTTAGATAAATGTATATACGGTACAGTTGCCTGTTTAGTCATATAAATAGTTGCAGTGTGCTGTGGTTCTAGAAATAATATAGAATTCTATCATCTAGAATTATGTGTGCCTATAAAATACCTAATATGACAAGGGTTTATTGAAAATTTCACATCTATATGAATCTTTTGCTTTACTTTTCCTTAAATATGGACTGTACTTGGCCCTTTCTTATTGCTTTTATATTGCTTTATATTGTAGCAAAACATATAAAATAAGTGCCATACCAACCTGATTTAGGCCCACAGCTGACCTTGTTGTCCCTAAAATTTTCTCCTGCCTCCAACACTGATTCAGCATAGTGTTTTATTCTCAAAGACAGGCAATTACCCATAAATGTGTTGCACTATGTGAGAAATGTGTAAATCAAAACTCATTGTGGCCCTTTGGAATCAAAGTATGCTTGCAAGTTTGAGATTTTAAACATTCTCTTATCAGAAATTATTGTATTGTAAATCTGTGTATTGTAAATCTTTACAAATCGTGTAATATCAAAGTTCTGAGGTCAAAGGGAATAAATAGGGTATGAGTTGATGTTCAGCCACAAATTTACAGACCCAAGGTCTGCTGCCTCAAGTATATTGTCAGCAAACCTCCCAGTAAGTCTTTTAAAATTACAACATACTGTAGGTATATTAAGCCAACGTATTAATATTGGTTTAACAATTTATAGGAATATCTCCAAATTGTTAATTTTCAGGAAGACAGGGGACATAATTTGTAACATTAGAGAATATGACAGTAAAACGTTATGAGGACACTGTTCTTTATAGCCTGTAATCTAGGCCTAAAACTAGGAAGAAGCAATAATACAAAGGGTTTAAATAAATTAGATAAAGCCATGCTACCTTAAGGCACTCTTTTATATATCAACATTTTATATATCAAACATTTCATGAGCACGCATAATTCAAGATTATTTAAATCAGCAGGTGATAACCTGTTAGAATCTTACATGCGGTTCCCGAGCCTTGCATGTTATACTTTTAGTAACAAGAGAAGATAAAATAAAAATTCGACAGTATCAAGAAAATGATTCATAGAAAAAAACAACTGGATGGGTGTTCAAAGAGATAAGCAAAATATGTTGGCACCATAAAAGATAGGACCTCATCCCATAATACATTTAAATCAAACCAAAAGTATCTAGAGGTGGTCCGGATCCTAATAAGGGGGTGGCTAGGCCCTAGGGACTTTGAATAGGTCCAAAATGTAACATCATAGGTAAAGTGAAACAGCGTTTGATTGTGTACTATACGGGTACATACATCCTACATATAAAGACATAATACATCAATCAATACATCATAATGCATATACTTATATACAAATCCCTGAAAACAATCACATATGGCCCTGGTATCAATATGTAAAAAGGTCAGAGGCCCAGGTGCCCATGCGGCAGTGCCTAGAATTGTTGAAAGGATCCCCCGACGCATTTTGCCCCTACCGGGGCATCATCAGGGGGTAATGTGTTAGGCACCGGGGCGTGTTCCACAGACCGTGGTAGCTCAGGGTCTGGCGATCTGTATTGAGATTGAAAAAAGTACACAATATAAAATAAGCACATGTTACATTCAAATTGCAGTCATGAATGATCCACCATATTACATGGCTAGAATGCAACACATGCCCCAATCTATACCAAAATTGGTGCCAAACATGGGTACCCCCCACCCCCTCTCAGCCTCGCACCACCACCTACCCAGAAGCGCCATCATACATCTTCCCTGCACCTGTGGGGGAGCCGTAAGTCCCTAGTCTCTTGCAGCAGCATTGGTGGATCTGTGTCCATTGAAGTTTCTTCCAGCTCAAGAAACCATCAGTAACACCTAGGGTTAACTTTCCAGCTCTGAAGCTCCCTCTGCTGGATGCTGTGGTCCTGCGCTACCCCTTGGTCACTACTCCCTCCTGGTCTTTATCTGGCCAGATCAGGTGACAGTAATATAGTGGATCATTCATGACTACATTTTGAATGTAACATGTGCTTATTTTATATTGTGTACTTATTTTTTCAATCTCAATACAGATCACTGGGACCCTGAGCTACCACGTTCTGTGGAACACGCCCCGGTGCCTAGCACATTACCCCCTGATGATGCCCCGGTAGGGGCGAAACGCGTCAGGGGATCCTTTCCACAATTCTAGGCACCGCCGCATGGGCACCTGGGCCTCTGACCTTTTTACATATTGATACCAGGGTCGTATGTGATTGTTTTCAGGGATTTGTATATATAAATATATGCATTATGATGTATTGATTGATGTATTATGTCTTTATATGTAGGATGTATGTACCCCTATAGTACATAATCAAACGCTGTTTCACTTTACCTATGATGTTACATTTTGGACCTATTCAAAGTCCCTAGGGCCTAGCCGCCCCATTATTAGGATCCGGTCCACCACTAGATCCTTTTGGTTTGATTTAAAAATAATTCATATAGTTTTATGCAAAAAAATAAATATATATATATATATATATATATATATATATATATATATATATATATTTTATTTATTTATGTTTTTAAAGGAGGTCACAAATTTTTTTTTTAACCTTGCCATCCTATACGAAACACTACAAAATGTGTATGTGAACACATTCAATTATTTTCATAGAAAAAAAGATGTGGTAGGTAGGCATTACTGAAATAATAATAATTGTCACACAGCATGCTGTGGGCAGGTCCACAAGAGCATTGTACATTAGAGTGATCTGCAAAGAGTGGTTGTGGCTGTCAGTCCCAAGGGTGTGGTCAGAGGCTGTGTGAACATCTCGTAAACCAAAAGCCAAGTACAAGTTCAGGTCTAGGCAGAGAACAGGGAAGATCAAGTCAGAAGGGATACTACAATGTCAATAAGAGCAGAAGACTAGCATAAGACAAAATAGATGTGCTAGTTAGGACTAGTGTTCAAATATTCAAATTGCAAATTTTCATTGTGAATATCAGCAAGAATTCATGAAGATCTCGAATACAGTGCAATATTTCGTAATCACGAATATGCGAGATTTTTTACATCAGTACCAGGAACTAACATGCATTATGTTCGGTATATGCACAAGTACAAATTATATGTTTTCATGTGATGTGAAGTGTTGATAACGAACATATTGCGGATATCAGCACTTTTTATTGCAAAAATCTTAAATATAGAGTACCATTTGCATTCGCAATATGCGCATGTACATCTGACGATTAATACAATCAAGGTAATAATGACTGGCAAGCATGAATTCTAGAATTTATTGAGAATATTAGGTAAACATTTTCCAATTTTTTGTGAATACAAATTTTGCCTATGCTGCTTATCACTAGTCAGGACAAGATGGTCGGAAGTTCACAGGACATATGGTCATAGAAAACATGAAGAAAACAAGACCTGTCTTGTGTATCAGACAAATGTCATCAGATAAGATTTAAAGACCGGGAAAGTACCTGAAGAGGCTGACAGCTTTGGGCTGAATTTAGAAAAAATGAATGTATAAGTGGACTTTGACACCAGGAGCCAGAAGTGTTGTCAACATAACACTATCAACTATATATTGCAAAGGGTCCAAATCCTGGATGGGTGATATGTTTCCCATTGTAATGGGATCTGGTCCCAGGTGGATAAGAAGTTTGGGGATACAAAGTTGTTTTGTCATTTATTATACAGGATCCCAGATCTGGAATGGGAGGTGAGGAACTGTGTGGGCCTTCCCATTTCACTCAAGTACACCCTAGAATGCGTGGGTCTTCAGCCATTAAGGAATCCAGCCTGAAAAGGCTCAGGGTCAGAGGCTGTAGGAGTTGTGGCGAGATGGGTAAAGCCAGCTCTAGACTCCTTGATCCCGGGCAGATTTCTCTGCAGATCGACCGTGTGTGATGGCATCATCACACACGGCTGATTTTGCCAGGAATCGGCCACGAACCCTTTGTGTGCCGGCATTTGCTTTAAATGGGGATGCTGGTCCCCATCCAAAGTAATAAGAGCGATCTAAAAATGACGGACATGTCTGCTTTAAGGTGGGTACATTGTATTTGCAGCCAACTTTACAGCAGATTGATCGCTGTGAACGTGCACGTCAAATCAAACCATCTATGGCCACCTTTACCTGTGTGGAGTTCATCTCTGTCTGGATTCTCACATTGAAAAACCCAGGAGGGCTTGAGGGTTTTTGAACCCTCTAGCAAACTAAGTGTAAGGTAAGCATGAGCACAAGGACTGTTTAATGTCCTGCATGATTTATGTTTGTTTCTTGTTTAGGTAAATATAAAACTAAGTTATGTTTATTAAAAATGGCTGTGCTGGGGATGCCTATAAGGGATGATCACAAATATTCAGATTCTGAATATTAATCGCGAATGTCGGCAATTCGGAAGTTCGCGAAGATGGTGAATATATTGCAGAATATTCGCAATTCCGGATATTCTGTATTTTTTATCCATTACACATGCCTCTCAATGCAAGTGGACGAATGGGAAGGCTGCAACAAGAGCTTAGCAACACCATCAACAGTTTTTTTAAATGAATATTGGGGTGATGCGAATATTGCGAAAATCGTCACTTTAAAATTTCGAATAAAAATTCGCGCCATGTTAAACATATATTGTGCGCACGAAATTCGCAATAAAAACTGCCAATATTCGCAATAAAGAAAAAAACAAGAATATTGCCGAATGCGAATATTTTCCGAATGTTTTCCATAAAATTCGCAGCATGCCGTGAATATGAATGTTGCCTATGCCGCTCATCACTAATGCCTATCCCCTGAAGTTTACAAAATATATATTACATACATCAAACTAATGCATGCAAGCAAGCTAAGCAGGTTTCAGCTGGAAGTTAACTTACTAATAGTGTTGAGCGGCATATGGTATTTTCGAGTTCGCATAATTTCGCAAATATATTAAAGAACATTCGAAATTCGTAAAAAGATTCGCGAACCAACTTTACAGATTCTCCTCTTCATTCTGTGATCTCAGCCAGTAAGAGCACTATGAATATTGTGCGTATCCATTTGCAACCATTGCGAATATCCGAGGGCATATATATATATATTTGAATTACGAATATTCTTGCTCAACACTACTTACTAACTGATAACGAAATAAATTCATTGATGTAGTGTATTACCATTTAAAAAAAGTCTCTCAGTCTTACAGTTTCTTATGTTTTTCTATATCTGTAAAAACGATATCTAAATACACAGGGACTGTAGAGTACAACCATTGAAAGCTTTAAGTACAAAGCCATATTAATATCTATTTTTGGATTTAAACTGTGTTTCAGGCCATATGGGTGGCCATGTGCAGATATTTAGGCAGAAATAACCACAAAAATGCATAATAATGAAACTCGCCTACAAAACCAGGAGGGAAAGGTTGGTATGTAACACAAGACTTCAATTCGTATCAAATGATTTGTTGCCATAAGTGTCTAGTCAGTACTACTGCTTAATTCAGGTCAGGAATTTTAATTAAATTTCCTTTATTTAAACAGATAAGATGTACATTGAATGTACCCAACTCTATTTGTTTTGCTAATTTGTTCTACATGGTCTAATACAATGTCAAAATACATTTAAATGTTGTATCTGCAAGTTTAAAATATTCACAGAAAGTAAAGATTTATATTACCAACCGTTATAATATTTTTACAAACATATGTTTCATAGAAAAATAAAATGTATAAAAAGTAAAAACGTATGGTATAATATTTTGTAATTTTTGGTTAAAAACATGTGGTAAACACTTAATACGCCCAATGGGGGCCTATTTACATACATAAAAACTTAAAATGGTGTATGCCAGAAATGTTATTATTTATACACAAATGCTGTGTAAGAGTCTCAGGCGGATCGGAGGTCTAAGTTCAGGTAGGATAACCTAATCTGGGGTGTTCATCTTCATCCAAACCCCCACTGGAACACAAGATACGATACCCCTACCCGACTTAAGTTGCCCCCAGGACTTAAGCAAACAATGTATTCTATGTGAAAGTGGAAACTAATGATGCACCCTAGGTCCAAAACCAAAGCAGCAGTTGTGCACAGGAGGTCAGTCTTATGAACGGAGTAGCCAAGGTGTTTAACAGAATAGTCATCAAAAAACATAGGCAGAGATCATACAAAAGCGATTAGTCCAATAAAACAGGGTAGCTAATGCTTAATCAGAAGTCCTGATACACAGGATATTGCATGCACAGGAGATCCATCCAACAAATGGAGTAGCCAAAGGGTTAATTAGAAGAGGGGTTGAGATACACAGCAGAGGTCAAACACAGGATATCAGTTCAATAAACACAATAAACAATTCACAGTAAAGCTGAGCATACACATACCAATCGGATGCCTTGCACGCTGCCGCATCCCTTAAGGACCGGGTCGTGCAGGAATTGCAGGCTGCAACTGACGAGGATTGGGCTGAAATCAGCCGTCCTGTCGAAACGCACAAAGATCCATCAGGACGGTAGATTTTAGCCCAATCCCATTAGTTCGGCTGGGGACGGGGACTAATGAGTAGTGATGGACCGAACTGTTCGCGGCGAACATCGCATGTTCGACCCGCCCCA
>CM070033.1:89868672-89901677 GCA_036250615.1 Ptychadena robeensis
TTGGGGGGTCGTCTTATACGCCCAGTCGTCTTATACGCCGGCATATACGGTATATATTTTGGGATGTTGTCCACCGCCTATTTTGACTAGGTGATATGCATATATAGCTCTCTAACAGATATGGGATCAAACGTGCCTAATGTGCTGCAATACAATTTAGGTTGCATATTCCGGCATGTGAAGGACTGGGTACATGGTCGTTCTTCACGAACATATTGTTGGAGTCACAGATCTCCTCCCCATGGTTGTTGAACGGGCTGTTGCATACCCCTTTGAGACTCCTTCCTGCCCATATCAAGCACCATAGAATCTTACGGGATTCTGTTTTGACCTGGAGGGAGGTATGTAAACTATACAAACTTCCTGGCACCCTTTCGCCTCACATGTTACTACACTCAGCTCTGTGTTTCCCTTAGGGCCAACAATCACTAGGGTTTTCCAGGTGGAGTAAGTTGGGCATTCATGCCGTACAGGACCTATTGGACGAATACTCCACTTTCCTGTCATTACCGGCTATTTCTACTAAGTATGGGCTATCTGCTACCCAGTTCCTCTATCACGCCCAGATTAAATCCTTTTTTGCGGAACATGTTGGGCACCCCATAACGTTTCCGTCTCACATTCACTTTAACAAACTTCTGTCACCTAAGGCTCAGGCTGTCTCAATTTCTGGGTTGTACAGGGAAATCCGCAGGTTTCAATCTGGTTATTCCAAAAAAGAATGTTCATAAACTAGGAGATGGGCGTAAGTGATAGAGACTACTGAGTAAGATGCATTTGACATTCTGCAGAGAGGCTGGTAGACGGTGCGCAAGTGTATTTACAATGAGACATGGAGAGAAACCCAGTTAGAAATTTTGCACTGGGCTTACGGAGCCTTCAATATTTGCCCTAATGCCCGAGACGATACCAGAATCACTAATTGCCCAAAGTGTGGTCAAGACTTGCCCGATCTGTTGCACCTTCTGTGGGAATGCCCTGTGGTCTCCTGCTTCTGGGAAGAGGTTACACATTATGCTTATACTCTGACAGGTCACCTAAGGCAGTGTACTATAATCACCCACCTTCTGCATACTTCCCTAGAGGACGAGGACGTAGATGGGAGGTCCCTCACTAAATGGGAACATATTTGCCTTCTGGGTGCAAAAAGGGTCTTTCTGTCTATTTGATTGTCGTTGGCCTGACCCTTGATTTCTGAACTGCGTCAATCTCTCATGACATATATGTATTTTGACAAATTTTTTTACGGCTCAGGAGAGGGAGAAGCGTACCAAAGGGTTTTTCAAGATATGGAAAAAGTATTTTGCATGAACTCACTGATGCTCAATTAGCAGAGTTTATGGTAACGTTTAAATTCACGGAGTGGTATGCCCTAGAACAGTAACGTGGCACCCTAGGCAGATTGGAGGTGCCACCCTCATAATCAAAAAATTTCAAGGTAGCAGAATGGGCTTAACACAATCCCTCTTCTCTTTTCCCCCTTACCTCTTATTGTCTTATTGCCTTACTCCCATGCCCATTTTTACCCTTCCATTCCTTGAGATAATTACCTGGCTGGGTAACATTCTATCACCAATAAGCTAACAATTTACATTGAGCTATGGGAAGAACTTGTTGCGCTTAGCGCATGTTATTTTGTTCTGTTTTGTATTGATTTTTGTTTGATTTATAGGTTTAGGAGCAACTATATATCCATTCTTCTGTACTCTGTTGCCAATATTTGTGCTATGCTTTGCTGTATGACAATGTCGACCACGCTGCACCTGTACCGATGAGTTTTATGTAGCTAGACGACTGTTTGTATATGGTTTTCATTATTTGCACCTGCTTGCATCTCATCTATATTGAGAAAAATAATTGAAGTGTCACCCAGACCCTAAGGGGAAAGGTCCCCATCCCAAATGAAATTAGAAACACCAAATGGGTGGGGAGAGAGGCCACAGGTGGTGGCCTATCTGCCCACCTAGTTTTCCTTGTTGGGACAAGGCAAGGGGACTTTGGCGGGGCCCCCCTATGTTTACTACAACACCTCTGAATAGAGGATTTAAACAAAATAGTAATAAAGAGGTCAAATGATACACAGAATAGAATGTATGTATGAGACTCCCAGACAGGTAGGGCTCAAGACATACAGCTAGAATTCATTTCAGTACAATATTAGTGAGAACTGTAGTCCTTAGCATAGAATTTAGCAGGTTAAAACGTTCATCTTTAATTCCATAGTCGTAAAAGCATTGAAGGATGGGGACCCAAACGTTGGGGTCATCAAAATCAGACAGCGGCCATATTCAAAATCTTGTGTCCAAAAAGTTAGATCAGAGTGATAAAGGCACCTCGACATACGTTTTGGCTATCTTCTTCTGGAGGTGTAGATCGATTAGTAGTTAGGTTGTCTACTATCTACTAATCGATCTACAATCTATGGACACTGCTCCCATATGCGAGATCGCAATCTTAATTTGATCACTGCTACAGCCGGTGGATCGCCCCCTGTTCCTCCCGTGACCCCTGGCAGCGGCCCACTGCATATACCCTTCATCAGGTCCTACTTAAGATTGACACCTCCAGAAGAAGATAGCCGAAACGTACGTCGAGGTGCCTTTATCACTCCGATCTAACTTTTGAATATGGCTGCTGTCTGATTTTGATGACCCCAAAGTTTGGGTCCCCATCCTTCGATGCTTTTACGACTCCCAAACCCAAGAACATATATAAATATTTTATAAATTTATAAAATGTCAAATTCAGTATATATAAAGTCTATCCTTTTGAATATTTTTTCTTTTGCAAGATAAATGTAATAAAGAAGATAATATGGGGGATATTTCAACCACTAAAACTATACACACCTAAATAGCTGACCCTTAGACAAGCTGCACTGCTGTATTTACCCAAAGAAAGGAATGCTTGTACAGGAGGATTAAAAAAAAAACCATTCTATTGCTATGTATACTGTGCCACACCCAATTCCGGGCAGGACCTGTCCTGCTTGGCGAAATAAATCTGATTCTGATAAATCTGATTCTGATTTAAAATTATTATATTAAGAAAGTGCTGTTCATCCTTCTATTTCACTGATAAAGGCATGTCCAATGGATCCATGCCTGTGCACTAACCACAGATTCCCCTCCAGTTGTGGTAGCATTATTTGCTCAAGCCTGAGCAAGAGCATCTTCTAAGCTATCAGTGCCAAGCTTCTGTATCATACATGCTTCTTTCCTGATTTCCCAACTACTGGCTTGGATTTCAGTTAGTATGCAGTTTGCATCTGCCTTGCTTTTGCCAGAGGCCAGCAGTCTGGAAACAACCCACAGCACAGACCCTTACTGCTTGTGGGGCGTGCCTTTGGCTATGTTTCCACGACATCCATGAGTCCACCAAAGACATCTGCGGGCATCCTGTAATGCATGTGCAAAGGTAAGCGCTACAGATGGAGGAGCCTTTCTGCCCCTTCTTCTTCTCCTTCACGGTCCCAGAACTGATGATGGTGCAAAACCGCAACTGATGTTGTGAAAGTAATATTTTTTCTCTATAAAGGGGAAAACCTTCCGTTACCAGCAGATACCCATCCACTGCTAACAGATTCAATTCATTGTCTATGGCATCAGCGCACCCATACTTGCCTTGGACTCCATTGCGTTAATGTCACAGCACTCTACTTTGATTTAAGTGCAACAAAGCACAACGCATTACATCAACACATGTGGAAACAATGTAACTTAATGTAATGGAATGAGTCAACATCCCTCTGTTTGACGTACGTTTTGAAGCTGTGGAAACATAGCCTTAGACTCTATACGTGTGCATCCGCAGCGGGGAAAAGAGGCAGTGGACACAAGCCCTTACTGTTAGAGATGACAGCTGTGACACGGTAAAAGCGGTAGCATATATTTCAGTGAATGTGACCCTTGTTACAAGTAACAAGATCATGTTGAATAAATAAAATGAAATCAGACTTATCAATATCCTTTCAATTGGAAATGATAATGGTCCATATTTCAAGTAAATTTAAATATGGATTTAATACCAGACATAACTGCTCTTAAAGTATTTGAATGTGTTTAACAAGGTCATTGGTGTATATCTTGACACATAAAGTACTGACATACGCACTGACCATAAATAATAATAATTTGATTGACTTAGATTGTCAAAGGTTAATTTTATGCCAACATTACATTCATTTTATCTTCCAAAACCGTCAAACTAATTTATAACCCTGGCTTATTGCAATTTGCAGATTTTTCAGCTACAGGATAGAAGTAAAGGGAATATCTATCATAAGCATTATTTTGTTTAGTTAGGTCTGGAATAAAGCCACCAGTCTGCTTGTAAGGCTGACAAGATTGGGTTAGGGGGCAAAGTGGGGAAGAAAGTGTTTGAAAACTAATAAATAGTCAGCAGTGTCAGCAGGTTACACAGTTAAAGTGATGTCAGTGGCCAGAAGGGCTCTCAGTAGGTGTATGGAACTTGGGCAAAGATCACAGAATAAAAATAGGTCAGTATTACAGGTGGGTGTTTAAGTTGCCTGTAGGTGTGCAGCTCTCAAAATTATGTGGAAATGGGGTCTGTAAAAAATAAATAGGAGCTGGTGCACAACCTAGGAGGAGAGTGGATGCTTAGGAGTGATCTTTTTGGACCGTGTGGTTACCAGGATGACATCACTTCCTGTTATGGATTAGATGACTTCCTGCTTACCCCCAGGACCTAAAAAATTGTAGTATGGAACTAGTGAAAACATGAGCATGTTTAAAACATTATTCTACGTTCTGCATTTCACAGCTTTTTCGTACTGTCTTCCTTCCAGGCTTCCATGCTTCCAGTTTTGTAACTGGGAGGGGGCCGTGGTTTAACTGTGTGCTCCAAAGGTTAGGTTACTGGAGGATGTTAAGACTCCCATACTCCGGGACCTAAAGGGGACCTGGAGGGGGATTGGCGGTGCTGGTGATTACTTCTGCATGTCATCTTGGCGAAACAGGGGGATCTGCTGGCCCAAAATGCGGGCCCGGGGGGGTGCCCCTGCAAAGCCTCCCCCCTTGCCCGTTCGGGCTTGGGGGCCGGCTTGATGCCGTCTTAGTCCCGGCCTGCATTGGTGCCCTGCTTTGAGATGTCTGGGGCGGTTGGTGGGTGCGTCCGGACGGGGGCAGATCCATCGAGCGGGGGCCTCCCAAACACACAGGGAAGCCAGCCAAGCGGGCACGGCCATCCCTGGGAGGGCTCCCATATACGGCGTGTAGGCTTCTAGTGTGGGACGGAATGGTCCCGCCTTTGGCCCTCCCCCTGCTTCTGCACCTCCGCCCTCTCTATCCCCCGGCGTGTCACGCGGGTCACCCAGGGCGGCTTAAAGCTCGGGAGAGGAGGGGAGGAGGTTGAAGCCAGCGGGGAGCGCATATCCAGTCTGTGCCGACCCTAGGTGGACGTCTCCCGGGTAACCGCTCCTATTGTTTAAGAGGAATACTCACACCGAAACTCTAGGTACCTACGATGTAAACTCAACCTCTTACCTAACAAATTGGCCTTTTGGACCCTTTTTAAACTTTCTGATCCATCTGTAGAAGCCTTATATAGATAATCTTTTCCTGACAAAAAATATACGAATGTATTTTCAGAGGCTTGGATCCACACTCCTGGTGAGGCCGGTTTGGGTGTGTGCGCTCTGGGCCCCCCCTCCCCCTCCACTACCTGGGTTCTCTCTGGAGCCGCTCTGTTTGGGCCAGCAGGTTATCCTCCGTCCCCCACCTCGCCGTGGGGGCACGCGCTGCTGTCATCGCGCTGGTCCCTGGCCCGCTGTACCCCACCAACCCCCTGCTCTCGTGCAAGTATTTCTCAACCTTGGTGTCCATGCGACTCCCGCAGTCCAGGTGTGTAATACCCCATAATAATGACACTCTCTTTACATATATGTCTATATGCCTATACATGTTGATCTGCATTCCTTTTTCTTTAAAAATGCATTCAGTGTACTCCTTGTCGCTTCTAATAAGTCTGATATAACCGGATTCAGATTAAAAGTTAATGCTATGTTTATTAGGACAACATATTACATAATTACAGGAATTGAAGAATTTGATCTCTACCTTAAGACTAAGATTGCTAAAAACTGCAAAAAATTGCTAAAGTTGTTTTGTTTATTAGTAAACTATACTACATAAATCTTACCTTTTTCCCCTTTTGGGATCTCTAATAACAGATGGCTGTACTGTCCTGAGGAAGCCCATTACATTCGACCATTTCGCCGGTTTCGACTTAATTGCAAAGCCCCTGAGCATGGCATCATCACCAAACTTGCTGGTATGTCTCTAACACAAATAGTTTTTTCACAAATTAGGTTCAAAGTCAAGTACAAAATTCTTTGAACTTAATTTATGCAAAAACTACCTGTGCTAGAGCAAAGCTTTTTTTTCCCAAATGTTCCCCCAACGCTTCTCTACATCTCCAGCAAGATTGGTGACTATACCATTTTTAGGGGCTTTGCAATAAGCTCACAAAGTTTGCAAGTCGAAAAATTCGACCATCTCTATTGACAACTATAAGCTACAGCCTACACGTCGAAACGTGTCATCTGAGTGACATCTAAAAACTTGTACTTTATTACTATACAACGGGGGCCATCTTGGATTACTTGTATCCTGATTTTAAATGTACATGTTTATGTGTTGATGTTTACAATAAAAAATGTTTTATCAATTATTTATGCTACTATCGTAACAATAATTACAAGGCAGGTCTGCTAACTAAAAGTCCCCACCGAGGGTTAAACCTCCCCCCCCCCCCCCCCCCCCCCCCCCCCCCCCCCCCCCCCCCACCGTTTTGTAACTGGGAAAACCTTCCACGTCTTTGTCTTGAATGTATGTAGTACAACAAGGCTTTGTCTATTTTTGTCATCATACCGCGCACAAGAGATATGTTTAAAAAAACTACTGACAGCTAGAAGAAAACATTGGCAAGTAGGAAATGCACTTGTTTGACTGTGATTAAGTATGATGGTAATGTTATTACACTGAAGTGAATTCGAGTATAGCAGTCTCCAATACACTAAGACTGTGATTGATAATAACACTGCTAAGCAATGGCAAAGAGTTTGATGCCAAAGTAATCATAAAATGCTGAACACTGTACTTTGACTATGTTTTTATTTTGGTCTTATTGGTTGTAAGAAAGGACATTAGTCAAAAGAAAAAGGCACGGAAGGCTACATGCATACCTACAGAAAGGTCAGCAGAACCTGAAAATGGTACAAAATTATGATCCTTTATTAACCAATACAAACTGAATTATTGTTTTCACATTCATTACAAAAATTATATATATTAGTTAACGTAACTGCGACAACGACTTTTATATATTTTGTATTTCAACAACACGTTTCCAAGTCTTGACATTCTGCTGCTGAGGTGAAATACTGAAGAGAAAGAACAAAGGCCTGTTCTAGATCACAGAAAATTATTTTTGACAAGTTTTATTCTATTAAAATTCCTCAAGTGTATTTAGAATTTCTGTTTTATTCCTTACAGCGAATGTCAGGCATCTGCTTTATGTTTTCTGGTATCTAACACATCTGACATGTCAAAAACAAATAAAGATACTGTTAGTAAAGACCTGGCAATTTCAATAAGGCCTAAATTGTGTTGTCCTCATTCTAAACTTCATTCCATACTCTATGTTATTTAATATAGAGATGGTCGAATTTTTCGACTTGCTAACTTTGTGAGCTGATTGCAAAGCCCCTGAACATGGTATCATCACCAAACTTGCTGGAGGTGTAGAGAAGGGTTGTTGAAAAAAAGAAGTGTTGCTTTAACACATGTACTTTTTGCATAAATTAAGTTCAAAGTTAAAGTCGAAATTCCGATTTTCAAAATTTTTACTTGACTTTGAACTTCATTTGTGCAAAAACTATTTGTGTTAGAGACATACTTTCTTTTTTGGAGTGTACCCCCAACCCTTCTCTACATCTCGAGCAAGTTTGGTGATGATACCATGTTCAGGGGCTTTGCAATTAACTCGAAATCGGCGAAATGGTCGAATTTTTAAAAATAAATTCGACCATCTCTAATTTAATAGCGTAAAGTTTCTACATTTTGTTGTGAATCTATCATGTAATATATATCATCATCAAAAGAGCATTATGAAAATATAATATTATTATTATTGTAGGTAGAAATATCTGTGTCGTCATAGTGAAAGTACTAATGAGGTCCTAGAAGAAAGATGAAGGTTTAAAATGTTTTTTCATCTACCTGCTGTGCTTTGTCCATCCTGACTACCACTCCATCATTTGTTGTACAAGTACACAGATAGACTTTTGCTCAATTGATCTTGGATTCAAAGAGCTTGTATGATTGAAACATTGATCGATCATACCAGCACTCAGTGTGATAGATTCCAAACTGATCGATTCCTTACCATATTCCTCTGTACATATTCCTCCATAGTACAAACAGATACCAATTGGCTAGTAGGAAATGCACTTGTTTGACCGTGATAAACGGTAATGTTATTACACTGAAGTGAATTCGAGTATAGCAGTCTCCAATACACTAAGACTGTGATTGATAATATCAATGCTAAGCAATGGCAAAGAGTAATCATAAAATGCTGAACACTGTACTTTTACTATGTTTTTATTTTGGTCTTATTGGTTGTAAGAAAGGATATTCAATCGATCGAATGGAAAAATCTGCCCACCTTTAATCTCACTACTACCACAATAGTGCACACCCTTAAACTAATACTTTGTTGAAGCACCATTTTTTTAAATAAAGTCTTTGGGTATGAGTCTATCAGCATGGCACACTTCTTTGCAGAAATACTCCAAATCTGTCAGACTATGAGGACATCTTCTGTGCACAGCCCTCTTCAGATCACCCCACATATTTTCAATCGTATTCAGGTCTGGGCTCTGGCTGGGCCATTCCAAAACTTCAATCTTCTTCTGGTGAAGCCATTCCTTTGTTGATTTCGATGTATGCTTTGGGTCATTATTATGCTGAAAGATAAAGTTCCTCTTCATGTTTAGCTTTCTAGCAGAAGCCTGAAGGTTTTGTGCCAATGTTCACTGATATTTGAAACTGTTCATAATTCCCTTAAATTAAATCTTAACTAAGTTCCAGCTGAAGAAAAACAGCACCAAAGCATGATGCTGCCACCACCATGCTTCACTTCACTGGGTATGGTGTTATTTTGGTAATGTTTTTGGTGATGCCAATCTAACATCTGTAGTTTGGCTGATTTGTAGCCCATCATGTCATACTTCCTATTGACCAGTAAGGATAACTGTCACACTATAAGCAATAGTCCAAAAGGGCTTTCCAATTAGCCAGTGGTTACTTTACGTATTATATGAACTCCCTACACACAGGTGCACTCTATTTAGTCTTTAGCACTCATCAGGCAATGCCTATGGGCAACTGACTGCACTCAGACCAAAGGGGGCTGAATAATTACGCACACCCCACTTTGCAGTTATTTATTTGTAAAAAATTTAATGTAATGTAATGTGACAAAATGTGGAAAAGTTCAATACTTTTGCAAGCCACTGTAAGTATTTAGCTTTTTTATGATATTTTTCCAAAGCACATAAACACTATCTGACATTCTAAAATCTAAGATTCTAAATTATACTTTTAGAAATTCTCACCTTCCATTCTGAATTATCAGCATTACAGATAATACAGATAATAAGATTCAAAGGTATTTAAAATGTCACAATGAAAAGTTCTAAAGAGATTTGCAAAAATGTTGAAGGCAATTATTCTCAATCCTTTCATAATTATACAATAGTTTAAATACATAATACGCTAATCATCACAAGATGTTACCTCGTGTAATGAACACCTGTGTAATATATATTTTCTGCAATTAAGGATTATTAGAAAAATATTAGTAGTGATCATTAGCAAAGGACAGAGAACAAGAACAGTAAAGGTGAAAAGGAGTGATAAGGAAAGAAATGTAATCCAAGTATCATAGACGGAATTAATCATGTAGTAAATTAGAGCTGCATTATGATTCTAAATGAGTCAACTGTCTGATAATGAACCTAATCAGAATTTTAATATGCTTATCTTAAAATCTGGGTTGGGTAAACTGAAATCTTTTGCTACGTCTACATTGTAACAGCTTCATCTAAGTAAACTATTGGTGACAACAATGATAATGATACTTTGTTGTCTTCATAATGATATTCTGTATTAGTCAATAAAAATATAATGTGCCAACACATATAATGGTTTTGTGCAATACTTTTTTATGTCTGGGAACTTAAATAATAAATCTTTAATACATGTAAAATACCATCAGATTCTGACTTTTTTTAAGTTCTTCATATTGGATGACTCTTTTTGTGCAGCTGGGGAGATGTTTCAATAACCAATTGGGGTTACCCACATATTTTAATGATTGACTGTTTGCTGCATGTTAACTAAAGAAGATGACTGCATTACAGTTGCCTATTTATGTCAATCATATTGTCACAATTTCCAATTGTTGGTATGATGGCTAGTTCATTACTTTATTTTTGTAATGATATTTTTTATTAGTAACTGCATAGGTGGCAAAGTGCTATGCCAATCACAGCAGCAACATTTACTGACACCTAGATGTGTATGGCTGTTCCCCTGCGGATGTGTAGGATGCCTAAACCTATATGCTGGCAGTGGATCAGCTGTGTGGTTACTGAAGGGAAGTATGCTTAGACAGATTATTGTATTTGACTGTGCTGGTGAACTGATACATATCGAGAACTCTCATGTGTTAGAATTGACATGAACCCTTTATTGGTAACACTTGTGTGCTTCTGTAATATTTTAGTGGATGAGTAGACATTGTGAAGACAACTGTTAGATGTCAACTTGAAGTTATCCTGTTTGAAATTTGGGTAGTCTATACAACTTTATTGAGTGTATCAATAATAAACTCATCTAGCTTCCTCAGTATTCAAGACTTTGCATCTAATTTCAAAAACGTACCTTGACATTAATAAAAAATGTATGACCCTCCAGGTAAGTGCAGTCTGCTAATGAAATACATAATTTACTGGAATACAGAGTTTAATGGAAATGAAGAACCCAAGCAAATATACACAGGCACACATATATTGGGATATAAAAACTGGGATTAGTTAATTAAAGAAGCTGCTTATAGGACAGGATAGAGGAGGAAAAGTGAGTATGTGAGAATGGTCATAATGATGATGGTGATTTTTTTTTTTTTAAACCGAGTGCCAAAGTTAATTCCAAATCCCCAAACTTTTATTCAAAGTTTCAACATGTCAATTTTACCTGAATCACAGACACATATATCATACAGACACATTTTATACACTCTACTTACTTTAACCTTCCTAGCGTTCTGCCCGTAGTGAGCTGTTATACCGGTGATTGCAGCAGTGAACATTGTACACTGCTTAAAATTCCTACCTGCTCCTGTACATGTCTATGAATTAATACTATTTGGTCAAAAGTAGCAGGTGGACAACATCCCAAGATATATATCTATAAAGGATTGGATGGAGAAGGAATCTCAAGACTTCCCTCCACCCAGGGATTTCTCTTCCTAGCACAGAGGCCAGGATGAAGGGACTTTTAGGCCACCTTCATAATAGTATATATAGCAATATCCGCCTACAAGGGAGGATTTCAACACAAAATGTAGTTACATAAACACAATAAATAGATCTTGATGAATTCAGAATCAAAGACAGTACATAAAAGCGGTCATATGTAAGCAGCAAAGATTTATTCTGGTATAAGTCCATTCAAAGAGGAGTCTTGTCTTTCTCCTTTTAATTAGTCAGTTTGAACACGAAATAGCCGACAAAGGTGTCACTGTGTCTCCAGATAAAGTATTTGTGGACTAGTACTTTCAACAGCATATGTGGTTAATGGAGTGGCCTTAAACCTCGACGCGCGTTTCAAATGGCAAATTTTTCTTCAGGAGGTATGGCTTTCAAAACTCATCCAAAAATAAGTAAAAGCGGGTATAGTACTATGGTCCAAGATGTGGAGCATGGGAGAAGAACGGGGGAGCACTGTGGAAAATCAGGTCTGGCTAGTAAGGTTTAAGTGGTAACCAGAGTAGTGGAAATAAGGTGTTAGAAGTGGGTAGGATTCCCCGTCTCGAGCTCCTGTACATGTCGCAGGCGACGTGAGAATCCCTGCAGCTTTCTGGGTATATATCGGGTTCACAAGATGCCCTGTCACCTAGTGTTTAAGATGAACCCAAACACCAAAGGAACTGGGTGCATTTCAAATGCTAGGGAGGTTAAGAAATAAACCACCCCAATTTATCTCTAAAATATATGTTAAAAAATGGAAACTGTGTCTGTACTATTTATTTAACATTGTAATATGTACAGAAATTGCCATTTCTACTGCCTTCTCTTGATATTCTGTTTATTTTCTTTGTGTGCAGCTTGTTTCCCCATTCTTTTGGCTTAATTTGTGTCCCTCCCCCAGTCTTCTGATTGGCTGTCTAGCCAATAGGGGAGGGTGGGGGCACTGTGTGCATTTGGAAGAGGGAGGAATATAAGTGACAGTCCAGAGAACCAGTAGGCTGCAGTTCTCCCTTCTCTTTGCTTCTGTGTTGGCTGACAGTGTGCATACCCACAGAGAGGGCTTCAAGTGCCACCATTGGCCCATGTGCCATAGGTTCGCCACCACAGGTGATCTTCCCTTAAATAATGTAGTTCTTCAGTTTACTGGAGTCCACTGCCTAATAGGAGCCCATATCTTGACAGTAAAAATCTGGAAGTCCTGGCAGCAATGTACACAGCAAAAGAATAGTGATTAGCAGCATAGGCAATATTCAAATTTATTTTTCACCTAAAATTAATATTAAAATAAATTAATTAGATCAACAATTCACGATCTCCAGTCATTATTACAATTATTGTGCAAATCGCACTTGTACACGCAAATATTGCGAACACAATGCACAATAGTTCTGGGTACTGGTGTAAAAAATCTTGAATATTCATGATTATGAATATATAGAGAGATTTTACAGATTTTTTGAAGTGGTAATATTTGCAATAAAAATTTGTGATCAACACTACTAAAGCATACTGTCATTCTGCTGTAGAAAAGGGAAAATGACTATTGATTTAGATTTAGATATATTTAAATTATTTTGATTATTTTTTTTAAATAACTAATATAGATATAAGTTGTGTGGAGGGGTATGAGGTGTTGAGGGAGGGAATGTTGCCTGGAGAACATCTTTAAATTAAAACACTTCAATCATTGAATGCTGTATGATTTGTATCAATTTTGCCAGATTAGTAATTCAGTATGTGATCATGTCAACACAATGCCTTAAATGTAGTTTACAATATTGTTTATAAAACAAACATATTTAAATGTTTAAGTGAAACAAAAAATTTTTGTACTTATTTAGCTGTTGTCAAACATGCACTTTCTTTATACTACATTTCAAAGCATGGATATGATAGTTTGAACATTAGCAGATAGAAATCAATTATTTCATGAATGTGGCTCTCTTTACACATACACTATATGGACAAAAGTATTAGTACATACCTCTTGATTGCTGAATGCTGGTGTTTTCATACCCAATACCCATCGACCCAGGTGGATCAAGCAGCTAGTAAGAGTCTAAACAAAAGACAGATCTAGTTACTATGTGATTTTACTCCCCTCCCCTTAATTTTGACATGTTCCATCTTCAAAAACACTGCAGCTTACAGAGTTTGCGCAATAGAGACACCCCCTCAACCCAGAAAGTGGGCATGACTATGTATAGGCAGTAGTAAAATTGCTGATAACATCACCACCTCTGTTTTTGAAGTCAAACACAATATGCACTAGATGACCTAAGACACAGGACAATTTCGACACACCACAGGAAGGTGCATTAAGTGGACCTTACTGGCAAGATTACCAGGTATGTTTTTGGGTGAGAATTCTGGAAGGTTCTACTTTTATCTGTAAATCTTCTGGCACCAACAACTATTTGAATATCCCTGGGTTTACCAGTAGGAAGCACATCAAAAAAAGGGAATTTAACTTGGAGTTTAATTACATACAAAGATTTGTCAATGTAACTGAATGACAAAGTAACTGACATTTTGTCTCCTTCATTACATTGCAAACACTGATAATTTGTTAAGCTGGCCAGACACCGTTTGATTTTTTATATGATTCCCGAACAATTGACTGGCGTGCACATATGTAACAAAATGGTGCACATTGTTGCACCAAAAACAATCAGTGAACGTCACTGCGTCCCGCTCGATCGGTGACCCATATATGACCATCTTTAGTGTTAGGATTTGTTTAACAACACAACTTAAGGGTAGCATGTGCACTTCAGATAGCCATCCATTGTCCTGTAGACATGAAAAAAATTACAATCGTGGCTATTGCATTTCCGTATGGACGAGTTGATTTTAACAAATGAGCCAGAGGATATAAAATATATTTTTTACAACTACCATATATTCTGGCGTATAAGACGACTTTTAAACTTAGGAAAATCTTCTCAAAAGTTGGGGCTCATCTTATACGCTGGGTGCTGAAACTTCCGAGCCAGACTGGAACAATCTGAGGTCGCCGCATGTGGTAGGGGGAGCTCAAAAACTAGCGCTGCTCGAAGACTCTTCCTGTTACATAGCAGCTCATCCCCCCTCCCTCTCTCCCTCCTCTGTGTGAGAGTAGTGATGGTTGAAAAGTTCGCCTGGCGGACAGTTCGCAGTGAACATAGCATGTTCGCAGTTTGCAAGGCCAGAGAACATTATGGGTGTTCAACCTGCCCCTATACCTTAACATGGAGACAAAGATTAACCCCACAATCAGGTGGGACAGTACAGCCAATAACATAATTTTTCCCTCCCAGAGGACACCCCCCATTATAAAAGAAGAAGCCCAGCGGCCACCATTTTATATTTATCATGTATCGGCAGTACTAGATAGATAGGGAGAGCTGCTGCTAATTGAGGGATAGTGATGGCCGAACATCGGCCTGGACTGTTCGCGAACGGGCGGGTCGGACTTTTAAAGAAGTCCGCCGTCCGCCTGTTCGTGGACACATTCAAATTCCCCGCCTCTAAGCGGGGAATTTGAATCGGAAAAACCGGATGTGACGTCAGTGACGTCACATCCGGTCCCTGGAACGCATCCTGGAACGCATAGTTCCTGGTTACGGGAGCCGGATGTGACGTCACTGACGTCACTTCCTGCTCCGAGACGGAATTTTCACTAGAAGACCGGCTTCATGCCCGGTCTTCTAGTGAAAAGATTCTTCCTCCGGCACGATCTCGCAGGTTCTGATCCTGCTGGATGAAGAATATAGATCTTCTTCTCGCTGGTGAACGGGGCGGGTCGAACACCCATACTGTCCGCCGGCGAGAGGGAGGGGGAACATGCTTGTTCGCGGCCGAACTGTCCGCCTTGCGGACAGTTCGGCCATCGCTATTGAGGGATGGCTTAACTACTTTCCTATTATACACCATCCTGTAATCTGTAACTATAGCTAAGGTGTTCTGTTACAAGTAGTTCATCATTACTGAGCCACAAAAGTCCTTTTCTGGGGGTGGGGTATGCTGTATTATGGGACCTGTGTGCTGTTATAATCCTGAGCTGATGTGTGCTGGTAGTTGTAGTTCACCATCACAAACTAAAGCAGGACATTGCAGAGGGATCTGACAAAATGTGATGCGCTGCAGAAGGTACTGTCAGGCTGGCAGCCCAGTTTTGGCAAAATCTGTAATCTAGATGTAATTTCCGGCCATTAGACATAAAAAAAAGCAGCATTTTTAAAATCTGTATTTTTCGGGGGAAGATTGGCCATTGATCCCCCTCTGGCATGACACTGTCCAGGTGGTTGTACCCTTTTGACACTTTTTTTATTGGTATTTTGGCTATAAATATGATCTGAAGGTTTGAGAAGTTTGCCCTCCATTAAAGTCAATAGAGGTTCACTGTGAACATGCGAACGGTGGGTATTTGCAGAAGTTTGATTCGCCTGTTCACGAACAGCCACAGCTTATGTTTGGCCATCACTATGTGAGAGGAATGTGTGAGCTGACGTGCTCACTAGAGGCTGTGGCCCCAGTGGCTGAAAATGATATTGCAGCTCAAACACACCAAATAGCCTTCACTGTTTCACTGTTTTTATTGGTAAATGTATACAATTTATGTCACTTGGATAACCTCAGGGAAACATTAATAACTATAAAAGGTTGTAGTTAGAGGTGTAAAAATTTACAAAAACGTTTAAGGTTGTTGGAGATATGGGGGTTGAAAGTAAGAGTATGCATATGTAAGGCTTTGTGTCCACTGCTGTTTCCCTGAGCTGCCCAAAAAAAGGATGCGCGCCAGCGCATTTGCAGGTGGATTTCCTGTGACTTGCAGGCAGTTTGCCCAAGGCTTAGGGTGTGCTTTCAACGCATTGGGATATTTAGCATACCAGTTGAAATATGACTATGAAAGGTTGACATTTTGACTGCAGGTAGTCTCAGCGGTTATTTACTAACCCAGAACATTTCAACTGCTAAGTACCTGCATGTCATAAGCATTTGAATCAAAATTAACATATTGAAATGAAATCTGATGTTTTTTTTATTTTTATTTGGTGTGTGTTGGAGTGTCTTATAGGCTAGTATATCCCAAACTCTAAATTTTAACTGGAAAAGTTGGGGGTCATCTTATACACTTAGTATTCTTATACCCCGGAAATGCAGTAAACGAGTTACCATACCTATTCATTTTATACTTATGATGTAAAAAAAAAGAAGATAAAAACCATATACAACTTTATTGTTTTGTTGTTTTACTGCTGTATAAAAACATACACTAACAATTTTAATATATAATAATTGCAAAATGTTTTTGCCATGCATAACTAATCATGCATTAGGACCATATAAAACAAAGCTATGAATGTAATATAGAAAATATTAAAATACCTACTAACATCACGTCTCAAAAATAATTGTTTTCCATCTTTTAGGAGGTATCACATGGTATAGAAATATATATTATCTTTCTATACTTTGGATTGTATTGATATTTATATATCTTGTCTCATGTGGAAGCCATCTTGTAGAGGTCCATATGTTGTCTGTTAATCAAATAAGTGTTACCTCATGGTCAGTGTATGGATTGACTGACATATCCAGTAGGCGTGGCATATCTATTCCTGTATAGAATTCCTTATATGTAATTGGAGAGTTTATAAATACTGATGATCACGTGTGTCTGGACGCAGAATCTCGCTGACACACACACACTGCAGAGCTTAGCTAGGGTAAGAATTTTTGTATGTTGTACTTTGCATTTTGTAACTTTTTTGAGATAATAAACAAATCTCTTGTTTAAGCAACAATTTTCTGTTCTTGAAATAAAGGGTGATTCCTTTACGAAATGTGCTATTTTACAGTAAGTTTTGCAAACTGGAAAATTCATTTCTTTAAAAAGCCAAAAAGAGGGAGTCAAAAATAGATTTCTCCTGCTGTGTCACAAAGGTTGTCATTTAAGTGGACAAGTCGAAAACTTTACATCACAATTGTTTCCAAAAAGCCTCCTCCCAGCAGGTCTAAAACACAAGGAAGGAACTGCAGAAAATAGAAAATTGAACATTTTGACTAATTAGCAGGGACCTGCAGAAGTGGTCTTATTCTCCATCTTGGGGTAAAGTTCTTGGCTTTTAGAAATAGCTTGAAATTACAACGTAACTTTAAGCAGAGCCTAGCAGCCTGCTAGTAAGAACTAAGAAAGTTTGTTTCCCAGCAAGCAGTGTAAATAATGAAAAGTGCCATCACTGATGTGAAGGTATAACGAGGAACTGTAGAGGGAGCGTAATTTGTATTACTAAATAAAGATTTCCAAAAACGAATTTAGTTCATGAAGGAGGAAATGTAACACACTCTTTTAGGTTTAACAGCTAATAATGGTCTCATTCAATTGCTTCAATTTCTCTAGATGTATAATGAGATGCCAAATTTTACTGCCCTATCAGTGTTCCCAAGTGTGGCTGGGGGTAGATTTTAATTACAGATATCGGTAGCCCCGCACCAGCCTTCAGCTTTGGCTCTTCTTTAAAGATTCACCTACTTGAAGTAATTGATGACACCAGGGAGGTGTGGGGGCCCTCATCATTAATAGAATTACAGACATAGGGGTACTGGGCACTCACATCACAAAGCTGACAAAAAGGGCCTCATCCTAACAGTCTGCAGGTGGGGGACTCCTGGAGGATGGAGGAAGCATTAACAAGGAAAAAATATTCTACAAAAAAGAGATTGACAGGCCCTAAGCCCAGCAGGGGTCTGGGTGACCTGGAGGGAGGGGGCATGTTCATTTGTTGGCCTACCCTTACCAGACTTTATGCCAAAATGAGGGTCTGATTTTGAAATATAGGGGAAAACAACAAATAATTTTTTTAAACACACAAAAAAATTATATATCACACTCCCCTTGGTGACTTCATATGCACGTGCAAAGCAGTTTACATGTTAATCTGTCTTGTTTCTCGGATGATTCTCTTTACATGTAACCTGACACCCTGGGCAGTCAAAACAACTCTCAACTGCTTCTCATAGGCTGTAAAAACTCTCCAACTAAATGTTCTAAAATAATTTAAGGATTTAGCAAGGAATCAGATGCTAGAAAAACACTCTGCTAATGTCCATGCAAACGTGGCCAGAGGACTCTGTCCGTACCCCAGCATTAATCGCATTTCTTGATGGGGATGTCGAAGTAGCCCATCCATATTGCATGCCTACCGCTGTTTCCAAGGCGTTAAGACCGTCAATTGTCCAGAGGTTGATGTAGTGCACTACAGAGCCCTTGACGTGGTGGAATCTCAGCCTTACTAATAAATTGTTAGCCATGTAAAAAATAAAATTTTACCAAACACAGTGATTGATCAGGTCAGTGATATCAGACTGCTATTATTGTAAATATAACATAGTATGTTTCCAGTATTATAGTGTAGAGTGTTAAGTGGAGTTTTGCATGAATTGGTAATAAACAGTGATGGCAACCTCGGCCAGGACTGTCCGCGAACGGGCGGGTCGGACTTCTAAAGAAGTCGCCGTCCGCCTGTTCGCGGACAGATTCAAATTCCCGCCTCTAGGCGGGGAATTTGAATCGGAAAAACCGTCCATGGAAAAACGGTCCATGGAACGCCATACTGGAACGCAATATTTCCTGGTTCCGTGAGCCGGATGTGACGTCACGGATTCACTTCCTGCTCCGACCTTTTTCACTAGGAGACCGGCTTTATGCCCGGTCTTCTAATGAAAAGATTCTTCTCCCCCGGCACGACCACACAGGTTGTGATCCTGCCGGAGGAAGAATAGAGATCATCTTCTCGCTGGCGAACGGACGGGTCGAACACCCGCACTGCTCGCCGGCGATAAGATGGGCGAACATCCATGTTCAACACACAAAACAGCTCCAGATTAGATGGACAACGTTGTGAACAGCAGTTTTGGATATGTGGATATGGATTGTTTTGTTTTAAGGCCCCATACACGGGTCCGATTCCCAGGATTCCGGGACGATCGTCCCGGAATCGTCGGGAATGCTGAAGACCACCTTGTCCCGATCGATCCCACGTCCGATCGAGCGGGGCCCAGAATCGGATCGCCAGAGAACCAACATGTTGGTCTTTCTGATCCGATTCAACACACATCAGGGCGTGTTGCCATGGTGGGTGTGGAAGTGAGCGATCGGGCACGAATCGGGTCCAGGAATCGTGGGCCCGCAGGGGGGGTAGGGACAGGCTTAATGGGCGCGATCGGGACATACCGCTGGGGCTCTGGCATCGCGGAATCGATCGGTGGCGTGATCGATTCGGGCCATGGACTCAGGAACTGTTGGCCTAGCCTGTTGAAGACCAGTTTCCAGGTGTTGCCGCGGCGCTTTATGTTAGGGCGTGTTGTCCGCTGCGGAAGGTGACCTCCGGCCCCCAGGTCTCAAGTCTTTGCAGGCTCGCAGGAGGTGTCTTGCCCAAGATGCCCTGTATTTGGCTCGGCATCCATCTTCCCATCAACTCGGACCAGCTTCCTGTGCCCTGCTGAGAGGAGAGCAACCCCCCGAGCATGATGCTCGCCGCCCGCACCCCGATATTTGACCGTGGGGAGTGGGTGTGTCAGAATGATGTTCAGGGTTGTTCCGCCACATAGAGCATTTTGCATGTTTGGCCAAAAAGTTCATGTTTGGCGTGGCCATCCGACCAAGCACCCTCTGCCCACTTTTGGCGCCCGCACACCTGGCTGTGTGGGCAAACTGCCAGAGACAGGACTTTCCTATGCTTTTCCAGTTAACCAATGACTTTTTGTCTTGGCCCAGCTCTGCCATAAAGGACAAGGCTTTGGTGGCAGTGGCGCACTCTAATAGTTGTCTTATGGACATATTCCCCCCCAGGCCTGAGCTGTAGATCCTTTGCAGCTCCTCTCCAGGGCCTCTTGACTGCATTCTGAGCAGGCCCTCTCCTTGTTCGGCCCCCGTGAGATAGGTGGAGGCGGCCTGTCGGGTAGGTTTACAGTGTTCTATTTCCTGATGGATCGCTTGAACAGTTCTCTGTGGGATGTTCAGGGCCGTTTGGAATCTTTTTGTAGCCTAAGCCGGGCTTTCACATTCTCATAGACTTGTATCCCTGACGCCTGTCGGGTGGGTCGTTTGGACTTCAGTGGCGGTGTTCGGCCGCAGAATTCTGCTTAGACAGACCTCTCTGAGGCCGTCACGGGAGCCAGGGCTGTAGTGGTACTGACATTAAATTACCAGCAGGTGCACTCTATTTAGTCATTAGGCACTCTCAGGCCAGATGGGTCTATGCGGGGCAACTGACGCACGTCGAGGACCGAAAGGGGGCTGGAATAATTACGCGCACACCGCCCCCATCCCACACTGCAGTTATTTATTTGTGAGAGAAAACCGGTTGTTTGGGAGATCATGTATGTGCTTTCGTTGCCACCTCTCTCACATGTACAAACCACTTTTGTATTGGTGTCTTTCACTGAAATTCCAACTAAAATTGATTCATGTTTGTGGCTGTAATGTGACAACATGGGGAAAAGTTCCAGGGGGCCGAATACTTCTGCAAGCCACTGTAGAAAATGGGAGCAAAACCGAAAGTATAGTGTGTATACATCTTGAATTCTAAATCACTAACAGCATGTCTGGTATATAGAGATTTGATGCAAATGAGTATAATCACAAAATATTTTTATATGTTCCGCCGTACAAGATAAAGGCATTTGTTTTGATCAACTTTGTGCTTTTTTGTGATTACAAGAGCTGCAAGGTCAAACCACAAGAACAAAGAAAAGCAAAAAGACCATCTTCCTTTTACAAACTAGGTAACGTGTCTTAAGCCTGTGAAGCCAAAACATTGGCTGTAGAGATTGACATAAAACCTTTGATGTATTCCGCAGAGTAAATGATCATAAGTTTCATTGAAAACATTATGTTTATGAAAGAATACACCATTTTACACACATAAACCTTTTATAGATATGTAACTTATGAGACCAAGTGGGTAGTGTTTAAAGATTTGCATTATTCTTGCCAGAACATAAGATATTAGAAGTTCCGCCAAACCTCTTGGTTCCATTAATTTTACTAATCCAACAACTATCAAATGTATTTCATCGTAAGTCCAAGTTTCATTATCGCTTACATACAAATCCTCTTGAATATACAAACATGCATCATAAATGATTTATTAGGAGAAATTATCTCCGGGGATTTGTGAAAGCTCATCAAAGTACAGCTTATGTCAATCATGTTTTTTGTTTCTGATGGAAATATTTTTCATGCTAAACTGTTCTTGAGAATTGCATTCCAATTATAAAGCATGAACAATGTCATTTTCAGAGACGGGGATGAGGTACTAATTACCAACATTTTTACCCATGGTATCTTTTGTTAAGAAATTCACTTGGGTACAATTAAAGTAAGATTCCATTAGGGAATTGTATTGATGGAAATTTGTATAGATGTGTTCTCTATTATTATAGTATATGTACATTTTTTCGGGGGTATATATATGTTTTAGTGCTTTTTTTTTATTTAGATGCGGAATTTGTTATGAATTCATAAGAGGTTTCTTCTTAAATAATTATCATTTTAAAAGCCTCTATTTGTGGAACAAGACCCCAAGGGCGCAGTATGACAATCTTGACTCAGTGTCAGTCTTGCTTTTGACATTGAGGACGACAGTTAAGATTTTATTGAATATACATATACACTGCATAGACTCCAGGTGCCTAACCTGCAGCCCTTAAGTTGTTCTTCAGTGGCCCCCTCGGTCCTCCACATGCACTCCCTGAAACTGTCAATGCATAGGGCATAGAAACTCACCAGTCCACCGACCCCCTCACTGAAGGGCCTTTTCTCAGAATCTTCTTAGAGTGGGAAGAGGAGACGAAGGGCTTGCTCAGGTGCCGTCTGAGTCGGCACTCAGGTGCCTGCTCAGGTGCCGTCTGATTGATTTACACGCACGCGAACCAGCGTGCTCAGCTGGAGCAGTCGGCAAACAGTTGAGTGCCTATGCTCACACTATTTCCATACTAAAGTATTCCCTAATGCTTGAAGTATAATTTAAAACAAGTTTTGTTATTTAAAAATAATGCCTTCTGCCTGCTATCCTTTTTTCATTACAAAATGCTTATACAAGTCAGTATAGACTGTAAATGTTATGTGTGGCCCTCTAGTGATGCCAATGGGCCACACTTGTGGCCCTTCATATCAACACAGTTGCCCACCACTGGCATAGACAATTTGACTGAATCAAATAAATGAGAACATGATGTAATAGGTAATGTGCCGTTCATCTGGGATAATCTTTTTATTTATGTCCTGATATGTAAAACCTTAAGCTGGGCATAGACGTGCCCAGAATCGGCCAGGCCCCCTTGTGTGTCTGTAATTTCTTAGATCGATTTTGCTGCCGATTTAAGGTTGAACGTTACTTTTAACCTGTAGATATGCACCCAATTTCGCAACAGATTAAATTGGCGGCAAAATCAGCTGCAAATCAAAACCTCTATGCCCAGATTTAGAATTGAAAGATGGTATACTTTATTTTTCCCATAACTTCAAATCCCTGCCTTACAAAGATGTTGCTCTTTTAATATATAATTATCTCTTCATTTGTATAAACATTTTCTCTTAAACAACATCTTTAAAAAAGCGCAGTTCAGCTCAAGATCAGAATTTTTGTTCTTGCTTTAAAGTGCTTTTATGAATTTTTATAACTTTGTTTTAAACCCTTGACGGTCAATTATCATCAGTACATTTCTAATTTCAGTATTCAGTAATAAACAATTCATTTTGCTCTATTGACTTTTTCCAAGAAGAAGAAGAAAAAAAAAGTTAATTCTTTTTTTAATGTCTTTTTGTGATTCTTTGAATACATTTACATTCATAATTACAAATGGGTCACTCTGGTGAGTGCCTGACACATCACACCTATTAACTGCTGTTCATTATGCAAACTAATTCATTTTGTTATAATCTGACTGTTTGTGTTTTAAAGAGCGGGGAACAAATGCAAAGAGGTCATAGATACCACCTAGATCTGGTAAAAAGCATATTAAAAATTCTCCCTTCAGACACTATTAGTCACATTAAAAGCAGAGTAAGCAAGGTAAATTGGACAATAGTCAAAATATTCTCCTAACAATAAAAATTGTAAACAAATATGTATATATATATATATATATATATATATATATATATATATATTTATTGAGTGTAGTCTTTATGAAATATTTATTGGTTACCTTGTACAACAGCATGTGCATGTATGTTCTGGCAGAAAAAACACAGCTCTGTGATCTATCCGTAGATTGCGATACACCTGATGACATACAATGGATTTAAAAAGTCTTCACACCCCTGGTAAAATGTCAGGTTCCTGTGCTGTACCAAAATGAGACAAAGATAAATAATTTCAGACCTTTTTCCACCTTTAATGTGACCTATAAACTGTACCACTTAATTGAAAAACAAACTAAAAACTGGAGGGAAGAAAAAATATAAAAATAAAATAATATGGTTGCATGAGTGTGCTAAACTAATACTTTGTTGAAGCACCTTTTGATTGTATTACAGCACTTAGTCTTGTTGACTGGTATGAGTCTGTCAGCATGGCACATTTTGACTTGGCAAGATTTGTCCACTCTTCTGTGCAGAAACACTCCAAATCTTGCATCATATTGTGAGGGCATCTCCTGTACACAACCTTCTTCAGATCACCCCACAGATTTTCAATCAGATTCAGGTCTTCTTCTTCTTCTGGTAAAGCCATTCCTTTGTAGATTTGGTTGTATGTTTTGGGTCATTGTCATGCTGAAAGAATTTTAGCTTTCTAGCAGAAGCCTGAAGGTTTTGTGACAACATGGACTGGTATTTGGAACTGTTCATAATTCCTACTAACCTCATTAAGGCCCCAGTTCCAGCTGAAGAAAAACAGCCCCAAAGCATGATGCTGCCACCACCCTGCTTCATAAACAAGTATGGTGTTCTTTTGGTGATGGTGACTCATAATAATTGCTGATCTTCTCTTTTGACTTTACAGTAAATAACGGTTACCTGTACACTCTCCTGACGAAGCGACGTTCGGTCGCGAAACGCGTTGAGACCTACAAAGTGTAACGTTAGCCCCCTTAAAGGGCCATACTTTATTTTTGTACTGCTGTCATTTTCTTTATTTTGATGTAAATAAATTGACACTGCTTTAATACGAAAAGTGCCGTTAAAGTCCCATCATTGGGTCACTGTCTGGATGCGTAGCATCAGCATTGACCCTGGGTGCACACTGTGAGGATAGCCTCATCTTCTATGAGGCCTACCTCATCTTCTATTTATATTTAATAGGGACGTTGGCACATACTTTTCTGATATGGTTGTCGCCTCTTGCACTATATTACTCTTTACTATCATTAATTCTACAAACTCATAAGTAGTGTGTTACACAAAAAAAGTATACCTTTACCGCTTTCTATTATATAATTTAAGATGCTCTACTCAGGTCCTAATGATCAAATGAACTGTATTAGTGAATCATTAGCAAGTGTGACTGATTTTATTAAAACTAATAAAAATCTGCCAGCATCTTAATGAGGATCTGAAGAACCCATAAAGAGCACCTACAACCCACTTCCAATCTGATGGATAGTTGCTATGAAAGGATAGATTCCCAACTGTCTCTAGATACCCATAAGGTGTATTATCCAAGGATTGTCCCAGTACATTACACCATACTTATGTAAACAGAACTAGAAAAATTGAGGATTGTAACTATGCTGTTCACACCACCCAATCAAAAACATTCCAGTGAGTGAGGACAACAGCAATGCAGTTACTGATGAACAAATCTCTCCATCCTCTTTTAAAAAATATGTGCAAAAATCTATTCATGACCATTCAAAAAGAGAGAAATAAAACATAACTTTCAAAATGAATTGTATGTCAGGAAAGTCTATGGTAATTTGATCTCTAACTTGAAATAAATCAAAAAAACATAATAATGTCCTTACATGACCCTTTATTCCACTGAATTTTGATCGTTCCTTCAATTATACTCATATATGCTCTTTGAAGGATTTTTAGGAAAACAAACATGTCATGTCTGTGATAAATAACACCAGAATTATGTGTTTCATTTCACAATTATTTTTATATGATTTTAATTATCACAATGTGCTGAAAATATGTGCAAACCCCATGCAATTAATAGTCAGGTGAGTTAATTGAAATAATGAATTTTTAATTTTTCAATTAAAAGAAGTGATAAAATCTAACAAATTGCTTTGAGGCTTGTTATCAGGTATTTGGACAGTTCTGTGAATGATTCAAAAGTATTATAGGACCGAAATTTTTTTCAATAATACTAATAATTTGCCGAAAAGCCAACAATCAATCAATGTTCATCTATTTAGAAAAAAGGGAAAGGAACACAAAATGTTGAAAACATCAAACTATCATTTTTATATGCTAATTGTTAATAAAAAAGAAGGATTAAAAACAAAATATCTCTTACAAAATTATCAGTAAGTATTTTCAATGTATATATATAAAAAAATATTTAAAAGTTGTGGAGATATGCTATATTTGATTCTTTTTGTTGTCAATAAAAATGTGCATGTTGATTCTGTTAATTAATTTGTTTTTTCATAGTAGGTCAAACACTAAATGTGTGTACAACATTATTATTGCGGCTTTGACTGTTTGACACGTATCATATTCAGGTCTTGCTAAGAAGACCTTTGAGGTTGTTCCTTTTCTTCCCACTGCACAAGCAATGAATGAAAAGTGACACGAAGCAGAGACAGGATCAGCTCACAGCAATCTCTTTCAAAAAGGGCAGATCTCTTAGTAAGCAATCAGAAGTTCACATACGTAAGGCCTTGAACATAGAAAAACATAAAAACATATAGACATTCACACAAAGTAGCCTTTTAAGATCAAAAGTCTATTCAATATGATTAAATACCTTTCAGCAAAATAAAAATAAATAAATAACAAAGAGAGAACTTGACTTCTGGAGGGTGCGAGGCAGAGGACTAATCCTCACAATTGCCAGTGCTTTCCCTGAAGCTTATAATTTGCTTATTAAGGTGCCCATATATGAGGCGATTCTCCCTCGATTCTTGAGGGATAGACTGCAGCGGGATGACGTCATCCTGCTGCAGTGTGCCCCTCAGCTGATCGGCGCACACCCTTTGTGTTCCGGACATTACTTTGAATGGGGACTGCCATCATTGTTCATCCGTATTCTAAGAGTCTTACTATCCGCGGTCACGAAAAAAGCATTTAAAGCTGGGACTTCTTCCACATTTCCCTTTCTCATATAGGCTTACCTTCAATGTTTCTACAACTCCTTGTACTCCTGTCCTACTGCATCACTCATAAAAAAGGCTGTCTTTTTGCTTCCTTTCAGTATGTATTAGTACAAGCTTAGACCCTCCTTCTCCATACGTACTGCACCAATGAAGATATCGCAGGACCGAGAGAAGGTGACACACAGTTGCGGATTATGCTGATGACTTGCTGTTTTGTGATTGATCCAATGAATACATTAAATTGACTACAGGTGCTATCAGACTTAACATTCCTACACTACTACACAACTACACATATAAGATCCTAAATATTTATCTACTGAAATTTTCATTATGTGGACTTCCACAGAATATAAATAGAAAAGCATCCTGAAAGCTTGCTTCTGAAATAACTCAAGATAGCCCATTAAGTATAACCCATTAAGCCCATTAAGTATAACATTTCAAAAATCCTTTATTATTTGATGGCTAAGTAAAGTATTTTACTAGTTCCGTTCCGTTAACTATTGATGAATTATTATTGATTAATTGAAATTCCATAATTAAATAATTGTAATTTCTCAAATCCTTTGTTTTTATGTTGCTTTTAATTTTAAGTAGTTATAGATGACATAATTCTTTCATATGAATCTGGAAATTAACTGGCCTACATTAACATATCCAGATAATGATACAATTCATGCACTCCTTTTTCACATAATACCTATGGTAAGAATCAAATACACAGTTTCTTGCAATCTCTTGTTTTATATGCAGTTCTATTGTTGGTCTGTAAAGTCAACAATTTGCAAGTTTTCTTTAAAAGAGCATGACTGTAACTTGAAAATCTTCCCATATACCACCTGCTTCCTTCTTTAGTTCCACTTCTTAACATATCTGCATGTGTGCAGAGCTGGCTAAAAAAGATAAAATACTAAAAAGTTGTAATATAGAGCTGCTTTTCCCTACCCGCTGTCTATGTCTACAAATACATTGCTAGCAAATAGTACTTTGCTGAAACATAAGCACAGAATATCCCTCACTAGCACGACATAAGTGCAGCATTTGAAGAGGTTTAAAGTTTGACAATGTGTTTGCTAACTCTTATCCCTACCTGTGCTCCTGTTAAGGCAATATTGTGCATACAAGTGTTATAGAAAGCGTTGGGGAGTAGTTGCAAATGGGGCAAAGAGTGAAAACATAATAAATATAGTGCACATCTCTTGTATGAATTAGCCCTAAAACGAACAGGTCTTGTCCCCCTCCCCCGACCATGTAACTGGAAAATGATAGTAGACACTGTATATAGACACGCCACACTGGTGTGCTAATTTTTACATTCATGCTGCTCTTTCCTTCTATTAGCAAGCTCTTTACCCTGCTATGCAACTGGTTGACTCATTCTGCCGCTTTCCTTTTCCCTTTCTCAAAACTGTTATACAAAGATTTGCATGTACAATACATATACATACACTGCAAAATAAATCAGTAAGTATATTTAATACATCTTGTCTGTTTCTATGTGTTCTCCTTTTAATGTAAAACAATTGTATTAAGGCGGTTTTATACTAAAAAAACAAAACCACATACCATATTTTTCAAACTATAAGACACACCTTTTCACCCCCAAAATTGGGGGGAAAATGTTTCTACGTCTGATGGTCCGAATGCAAGACCTGCTAGCCAGCTGCCAGCTCTCCCGGCAAGGAGCCCTGCTGGTATATCAATGAACAGAGAGATAGATCAACTACCATCTATCCCTGAGTAGAATGATGTGATGTACTGTGAGTGTACTGCTGCTACTGGCTGAATTTGATATTGCCTTAATTTAATCAATTGCATTAACCCAATTGATCTGAACACTTTTATATATCAAATATTTTTTCCTGGTTTTCCTGCTTTAAAAACTGGGTGCGTCTTATAGTCCGGTGCATCATATAGTCTAAAAATGTAGTACATTATATTGACATAATACTCGCCTGTTAGCAGTATACATACAGGGAGTGCAGAATTATTAGGCAAGTGGTATTTTTGAGGAATAATTTTATTATTGAACAACAACTATGTTCTCAATGAACCCAAAAAACTCATTAATATCAAAGCTGAATATTTTTGGAAGTAGTTTTTAGTTTGTTTTTAGTTTTAGCTATTTTAGGGGGATATCTGTGTGTGCAGGTGACTATTACTGTGCATAATTATTAGGCAACGTAACAAAAACCAAATTTATACCAATTTCAATTCTTTATTTTTACCAGTGAAACCAATATAACATCTCAAATTCACAAATATACATTTCTGACATTCAAAAACAAAACAAAAACAAATATCAGTGACCAATATAGCCAACCTTTCTTTGCAAGGACACTCAAAAGCCTGCCATCCATGGATTCTGTCAGTGTTTGATGGTTCACCATCAACATTGAGTTGCGCAGCAACACCACACCTCCCAGACACTGTTCAGAGGGTGTTACTGTTTTTCCCGCCTTGTAAATCCCACATTTGATTGCTGGACCACATGTACTCAATGGGTTACAGATCAGGTGAAACAAGGAGGCCATGTCATTAGTTTTTCTTCTTTTATACCCTTTCTTGCCCAGCCATGCTGTGAGAGACTATGGACGCGATTGTGATGGAGCATTGTCCTGCATGAAAATATGTTTTCTTAAAGGATGCGGACTTCTCTGTACCACTGCTGAAGAAGGTGTCTTCCAGAAAACTGGCAGTAGGACTGGGAGTTGAGCTTGACTCCATCCTCCAACCCGAAAAGGCCCCACAAGCTCATCTTGATGATACAGCCCAAACCAGTACTCCACCTCCACCTTGCTGGCGTCTGTCGCGGAACTGGAGCTCTCTGCCCTTTACCAATGCAGCCACATGCCCATCCATTGGCCCCATCAAGACTCTCAGTTCATCAGTCCCATAAACCTTAGAAAATAAGTTTCTTGAGATATTTCTTGAGCCAGTCGTTAGTTCAGCTTGTGTGTCTTGTTCGTGGTGGTCGTCTTTCAGCCTTTCTGTCTCTGAGTATTGCACAACCTTGTTGTTTTGGGCATCTCCAGTGATGTTGCAGCTATGAATAGTGGCCAACTGGTGGAAGTGTGCATCTTGGCAGTGCACGCTTGACTTTATTTCAGATTCATGGGCAGTTAGTTTTGCGACTTTGTTTGTTCCACGCGCTTCTGTGCGACCCTGTTGAAATGATTTTGAATGAACGCTTGATTGTTCGATGATAGCTTCGAAGCTTTGCAATTTTAAGGAGTTGTGCTGCAGTCCTCTGCAAGGATTATCTCATATTTTTTTTAAATGTTTCTAGCCTGTAAAGTCCTTCTTTGACCATTTTGCTTAAAGGAAAGGAGTTGCTAATAATTATGCACATCCTAATTATAGGGTGTTGATGTCTTAGACCACACCCCTTCTCAGTAAAGAGATGCATGTGCACATACCATATGGCTTAATTGGTAGTAGCTTTCCGAGCCTATACGGTTTGGAGTAATAAACAAAACACTAGAGGATGATGTGGTCAAAATACTCATTTGCCTAATAATTCTGCACTCCCTGTATGTGAAAACTGCTACAGTATGTACTTATCTTCCTCACTTCCTCATTCTTGGAGAAATCATATTTATTAAGGGCAGAGGGAAGTAGTTCTGCCCACACTTCAGGAATATTTCATTCTGACTATGGGGCTGTAGTTCTATAAAACGACCACTAGATGGAGCTTTGATTACATCGCGTTAGATTCTGCAGATGTGAAACTGCATTCCAATTCACATGAGACTACAAACTTCATCCCAGATGCCCCTGCTGTGAATGTTTACAACCTCGCCGTGGTGGGTACATCATACAGTGGGAGGAAAGAGCCCAAAAATCGCCTCTCCTGCTGTAAGGAACTTTTTTTTTATCATTTTGAGCAGTGATTGCCTAATTATCAGCATTGCTTCTGCTGATAATGTAAAATGCCCAGTGAGGTGGTGGGTGCTTTTAAAATAGTACATATCAACTGATCCTGACTTCCCGAACTACCCGATTTCTGCCCATCTCCGTATGCTTCAGTTTTGTCTTCTTAGCAGAGTCATTCAGTTGATCTCATGACTACAAAAGCTCCAATCCTCTCTGGTCAGGGGTGGATGGAATAACAGAGACTTAAAAAGGTCGCTGGATATGCTGCTTCTGCTCATTAGCCCCCCTTATGAAATTAGACAACACTCTTGATAAATGTACCATTAACAACAAGTGTTCATTATTAAGTAAGTATTTAGTAAATAAATACACTATAGAAAACAATGTTTACTAAGTTTCATTAGAATATTTTATTGATACACCAAGTTGAAAAAAGACAGAACAAAAATGAGACATCCAAAATGATTAGCCCCCTGGCCATTAATAGTCAATAGCTTACTCTTTCTGAGCCACAACTAACAACAATTTCTTTGAGTATTTCTTTATTAGGTTGGCACAGGTCTACTAAGGGATTTTTGCCCATTCTTTCATTGCAAATTGCTCTAGCTGGTTCAAATTGCGTGGCTTTTTAGCATGGACATTCACTTTGAACGCTGTGCGGGCCCCTCTAGGATCTTGGTTTGGTATCCTTGAGACTCTGTTGGACTAATTTCGATGTATGCTTTGGGTTATTGTCTAGAAATTGCTATACTTCCTATTTTCATGATATATCATTAGTTTGTTTAGTGTTTATGTTTTCAACTTGTATGTCTAGAACAGTGATGGCGAACCTTTTAGAAACCCAAACCCACTTACTTATCTCAAGTGTCTGCATGGCAATATAACCTGAATTTCACACACACAACTCATATACACACAAATCACATACACACATGAAACATGTTAACACACAACTACTTTCTTATAAGACACAATAGGGGAGGGCATGGGGTCAGTCAGAAGAGAGGGGAAGAGAACTAACAGCATTGAGAGCCAATAGGCTGCAGTTCTCTCCTCTCCAGCTCACGTGCCCACAGAGAGGGCTCCAAGTGCCACCTCTGGCACATGTACCATCACTGGTCTAGAGTTTAGGTTTATTATTTAGGTTGATTATTTAGAAATTGCACAATTTAATAAGAAACATATTTTTATTATATTGCATCATTTTCTGAAAGCTACTTGACCTATTTTTTGTCAAAAAAAAAAGCTAAATAAATCACAACCCTGAAGGACGTAGAGATCAATATGTTGATTTCTTCATGGTGTGCATACTCATATCATTTGGCATGAAAAGCCAGCAAAACAATAAACCACGAAGCAGTGAACAGGAACATGATATTTTCTAAAAGGAAAGCATTTATTCTGGTGTACGTGATCATTTTAAATGGGAATGTCTTTGATTTGCTTAATTTGCAAGAATATAGTAAAATACTGCCTTATATATACATAATCAACATTTTACAGCTAAATAACCCACAGAATTAAATATATATATATATATTAGATAAGTTTATGTTTTTTGTTAAGTTTGTTACGTTTTACTTACTTTATTACAGAAAGTTTAGAGTTCAAGTGATACTCTTTATTGGCTAAAGGAAGTCATTGAAAAAAGAAAAGAAGCTTTTGAGATGTCTCTGATCTCTTCTTACTTTTTTTTATTGTAATAGTAAACAGTAAAATGGAGTGATAGAAATGTGTTACTTTGAGATCATTACTATTACAATCATATTGAGGCAGTGTGTGGATCACAAGAATCTAGCTCCATCAATTACAGATTTTGGCATTGCTTTCATGTGTTTCTCTGCAGTCATTACATACATTCTTATATACTGAATATAGCAATATGTGCATAAGGGACTTTCTATTATATTGTGGTGGTTACCTTATCTGTTGGGACTCAATGGAACCCCGTATATATAGATATGTGTGTATCATACATCACACAAAGTTTGGAATTCAAGTGATACCCTTTATTGGCTAATAGTGATGGATGAACATTGGCCGCGGATGCAAACACATGGACAGTGTAATGCCAGAAGTGGATCAATGGCTAAACTTTCCCCCAAAAAACATTTGTTTTCAATGGTGTTTTTTTATGTCTAATAGCCAGAAATCAAATTTATCAATTAAAAAAAAAAAGCATACCGCCCCGAAGAGCATACCAGACGCCCTTTAAGCATAGGGACCTCTCTGCTTCGCTCTTCTCCTGCCACCACCTGCCCACTTGACCCTATACCCGCTGATCTTCTTAAGACCCATTCTACCACCC
>CM070033.1:89901777-89915986 GCA_036250615.1 Ptychadena robeensis
CCACTTCTTCAGTCTGGCCTATCCATCTTCTCTTTCCTAACATCACCACCATACCAGTCCTACCCCCCACCTATTGTATACTCTGTTCCCCAACCTATTCGACTGTAAGCCCAACCGGGCAGGGTCCTCTATTCCTCCTGTGTCATTACCTGTACCTGTGTGTTATTGTGTGTTGTATCTCCACTCTAATGTATTGTACAGCGCTGCGTAATATGTTGGCGCTATATAATAATAATAATAGGGATTGACATGCTCTGGAAGAGGGGGGCCACAAACAGCATAGGGTCCCACCATTCCAGAGCATACCAGATCGCCTGCTGGCATAGAGTCTGTTATGCCTGGAGGTGGGGGGCCCACCCACAGCCTGAGACCTCCCTCCAGAGCATACCAGACCCTTTTTGGCAGACCTGGAAGGACAGGAAAAGGGGGACACCCCATCCCTGTCCAGCCAGGCCCCATTCCATACCTCCGCTGGGTGAAGTAATTAAAAAGTAAACTTTTTGGATGTCTCAGATACCTTCTCCTGGATTAATACAAGATTTATGACATTGCAGAGCTTGCTTTTTTAATGACTTAAGTTAGCCATAAAAGGGTATCATTTAAACTCCAATTTTTTTGTATTCATGTGCATGTGCAGCAAGTAACTCCTACAAGTGTTTTTAGGGCATGTAGTCCCAGGAAAGAGTCCTTCTATAGACAGAAGGGTAAGCTTGCCATACAGGAAGTTAGAGATAGCGCTTGCACAGGAAGACAGAGGAAGGAACACAGATTAAACCTAGGATTAAAACAATGCTCTTTATATTAGATACTAGAAGGCTAGAATAGATTGTTTTTACAATGAACAGTAAAAACCCTTCAACTCCCTTTGGTTCAGTGCCTGACCTACGTTGATACTTTCCACAGCATCAGGGGTGCCCGGCAGGAGTAGGCGTCAGCAGGCCACATTTTGGACATGACTAGCTTATGTGATTCACTGAAAACATAATTGTACAAGGTACTGATATATCATGTAATGCCTTTACTTGATTTTGTTTTAAGAATTGCAATATTGCAAATGAAAATTGCAATAATTTGTTGAAAAATACTTAGCTTACGCATGAAAATAAAAAAAGCGCATTTCTATGTATTCTTACTAAACCAGTAAGAGGTTATTGGGTAAAATATTATAATTATATCATAACTATAAATGGAAATCTACTAAGTGATTCAGATACTAGTTTTTGTCAGAAGGGTTTTAGAGAATTCGTATGTGGTCTTTATGTCTATGGCAAAATAAAGAACTGTTCTTACCAATTATTAGCTTTTGAAGTCAGACAAGGAAATTAGCCACAAGCCATACAAGTAATTTTGCTTTTAAGCATATTTCAATTATTCTCTTTGAAACACTTTTATCAGAAAAAACAGTTTAATATGAAATTTTATTTTAAAGAAATTGATCAGACCTTGAATTATTTAATTGGAATCAGAAATGTTCCTTTCTTCTCCAGTTCGTAATACAGTTCAAGCCAAAGATGAATGCAACATTTATCCCAGTCTTTTGGTAAATTGTCTTTGTGGTCAGACAATACAGAAACCACTAGTGATGACTGAAATGTCCAATCTGGTGGTCGGTTCACGGTGAACGGCATGTGTTCCTGATCTGATGTTCGTTTGACTCCCATACATTATAATAGAGGAAAACTTTGACCCACCCTCCCCACAGTCAGGTTTTGCAGTACAGCCAAAAGTCCCCACCAATAAAAACAATAAAAACCTAAAAAGTATGGGCCCACCCCTGCTAAAAGAGGGTCTGGTATGCTCTGGAAAAAGGGGGACTCTGAACACCATAGGGTTCCCCCCCAAACACCCTGCTGCCAGCTATATTCCCCCCCGCAAGAGCATATCAGACCCCTTTTGGTGAGCCTGAAAGGACAGGAAGGGCGACACCGAGTGGGGGCTCATTGAGTATCCGAGGTTCCCCTTAACAAGAGGCCATAATAAAGTATTTTATAAAAAAATGCTTGCCATTCCACAAAGTTACTTAAAATTGCCTATCCAACATTGCTTAAGTGATCGGGAGTGCAATCCAGTGGTCCTCTTTAGTGATGGGCGACATAGGCAACATTCGTATTCGCGGATGCCGCACATTTTTTGGAAAACATTCAGAAAATATTCGCATTCGGCAATATTCTTCTTATTGAGAATATGGGCAGTTTATTTCGCGAATATTGCGAATATATGTTTAACTTGCATTGAGGGGCGTGTTAAAAAAATTGCGAATTTTGGACGCCATCTTAGTGATTTTCGTGAATTTTCTAAAGTGCAGATTTTCACAATATTCCGAATATTTGCATTACCCCAATATTGGATTTAAAAACTGTTGATGGTCGCAGGGAGTGTTGATAAGCTCTTGTTGCAGTCTTCCCATTCGTCCACTTGCATTAAGAGGCATGTGTAATGGAAAAAAAAACAGAATATCCGGAATTGCGAATATTCGGCAATATATTCACGATCTTTGCGAATTTCCGTATTGCCAATATTCGCGATTCATATTCGGAATCCGAATATTCGCGATCATCACTAGTCCTCTTGTTAACCTTCTGGGCAGTTTGCCAGAATCCGCCGCCTCTCTGTGTGCCTGCGGCTCTGTAGAAGAGCCGCAGACACATAGAGCCCTTCCGGCCCCGTGTCTTCGGCGTCATCTGTGACGCTGAAGGGGGCGGGGGGGTGTCGCCATAGACCTCCATGTCCGCTCTCCTCTCCACACACTGCTCCTGTAGGTCATTTGTTTACAAGTAAAGCATATCCAATTTGTTTCAGTGACTATCCGCCACCTGAAGTATCTCAATGAGGAAGCTCTTTGAGTGGTGTAAGTCATATTTAGGTGATTAGAGAAAACTTGGCCATTAACATTATTGGTCAGGCATGAAATGGTTTCCTTATATTGGTGATCAGCAAAAAAGAAATGTATTCATTAATGGTAAGTGTGCAAAGGGCAGTGTAATGCAGCTGGACATGCAATAACTACAAACACCAGGCTTTATTGAGTAATCAAGAAAACAAGTCAAGTGTCATACACAAAGGTCAGTCCAATAATGTATGGTACAGATAGATAAGGCAGGAGACGTAGTCAGGTACGAGAGTTCAGGCAAGACCCAAAATCAGGCCGGGTTACTGTTGGCAACAAGACACTTCCAGACAGACAGGTAAGCAAACACAGAAGCACACCATGCACACTGCTATACAGAGGCTAAAATGGATAATAATGTGCAAGACAGATCCTCAATAAATGGGCAGACTGCCCAATCACATTGTGTAACCAAGCGCTATAGGATTTGTGAACGATTAAATTTGAATTTCCCGCAGACAATTTGGCAACAGAAAATTCAAAATAAATGTTCACTTAGTCTGCGCTGTGTTAAACACATCCATATGCTTTTGGGGGGTGTAGTTTTGTCCAAATAGTTCAGCCAGAACTGCTCCCACCAACAGGATGTCTGTACTGTGTTGAACAGTGTGAACACATTGTTATGGGCTCTGGGATGCTGTTTGGCTAAAAAGTAGTTGGGGCAGAAGGGATATCTATCCCAGAACAGAAAGACATGCTTTGGTGGATAAGACAGAAGATTAGTCCTTCAGCCAAAGTGCTTCAGCAAAGGCAGCAGGCCAGGCAAGAAGAGGTATGCTGCTCGCCATCTAGGCCTCATCTCATAATATCAGGTATTGTGCAAATTTCCCACTGATTATGTGGCAACTTCTTTACCTGTGTAGCATTGTGGAATGGCACTGAAGGAGTCAATATTGTTTTTGCTATGTTTGAGCCTCTCCCTTGTCTTGCACTGCGTGCACATCGCAGGTGTGCCCCTACCCTGAGGAGCTACACAGAGACAAAGTCTGCAGCAAATCTAATTATTCAAAGCAAAATTCGGCCATGAATTGGCCGATAAATCGGTCCAAGAATTTACAGACATGTCCATAAATGTTAGACCGATTGCATTACTTTGGATGGGGACCAGCAATCCCAGTAAGTGCACACAAAGGGTGCCTGGACGATTCTCTGCACCACCGGCACCGTCGGTCTGCAGTAGAATTGGTAAGAAGACGAAATGTCTATAGCCAGCTTTACTCCCCCTGTCTGAGTTTTGCGCCAGCAAGCTTTTCACTACCCATGCATCATTACCCATGAGGCACCTCTTAGTCGCTCTTTTCACTTACATGCCCCTCTACCACCTACAATTGTGCACCATATCTCAGTACCAACCCTTTATCTTGTATTCAGGCTTACAAGAATCCCCTATTATGTTGTGACAACTGAAGGAAAGTCATCAGTCTATTCCTCAATGCTGATTTCATTTTCTTGTGTTGCTCTTTTCATCAGTTCAAAAAGATGTTTAAGTAAGCAAACGACTTATAACCTTGATATATCTGAATTAAAGAAAAAATCATATTGGTTTTGAAATAACACAATGGGAAATCTCTGTAACAAGTTGCTATAACATTTCATTAAAGGTCACATTCAGTTCACATACATTGTGGATATCTATAATTCTCTATGGTCAGGCTTGGACTAGTGGAAATAAAATTTTATTTTTACGAAGATTAATGGTGACGTTGATCAAAGATTGCTTAAATATAAAACATTGTATCCATTTCACCGTGCTGGAAAAGAAAACAACACACGCATAACAAAGCCAATATTTGTGAACAACTGTGAAATTAGCAGGATGTTTAGAGAGTGATACATTTCCAATTCATGTGACATTTTCTATTAAACCACATAACATCATCAGTTATATGTAATTAACTAGAATACAATTTTATTAAAACACCAATGAATTGAAATCAAAGCGGAGCCAATCTGCAAACTAAAAATCTCGAAAAAATTTTTTTTATATTTTTAAAGCTATTTTAACATTTGGCTTTTTTGGCTTTATAATCTTTGTCCATATTTCATACATAAAAAGATTTTCTGCATGCTCTTGGTGTTTAAATAATTCTTACCATTTTTCAATTTTCTTTGAACATGTGTCTTCTACCACTTTCAATCAAGTCTCTTTTATAAGCTACCATATCTAATACAAAACAAATGAATTGTGCACTACTGTTCACACACTGAATAACGACAGCATAAATTGAACAAAGTTCTTTCTCTTCTGTACTTACTCCTTTAATACCAGCTAAGACTTGAACAATGTATTTGATTAGGTTATTTTTTTTCTGTGGGAAAGAAGTGAGAGAAAATGCAGAGCATTGGCTTTTTGGTTATGATAACTGCATGGCTGTCACATCAAAGCAAATGAGAAGGTGGAGGCACAGAGAAAAACAAAAGTATAGGCAGAAAGGCTAATCACAGATAATGTTTTACTCAACATTTATGAAAACCTAAAGGAAATTAATGACGTTTTTTTCTGGTTTGGTCACATTAATCTAACAAAAGCCTGAATACATGGAAAATAGTACAATGGCTCATACAATATGCCTCTGCCCGTATTGTACTTAACATTTCACCAAAAAGGAAACATGACAATGAAAAGTTATTATGCCCTACTAAATATTTGTATGGTGTATTGGACATATCAACCTCAATGTTTAAAATTTGAAAGGTCATTAATCCTAAACAAAACCCATTTTCTATTAAGTTGACAATAAACCCCCAATACATCCCAAAAAGTCACACTGAAAAGGGTTTACTTGAGGTTTTGTAAAATTCATTACAAATCTAAAAACTGACAAATCACATGCACATACAGTGGATATAAAATGTGCTGTACAAAAAGCAAACAAAGATAAATCATTTCAGAACTTTTTCCACCTTTAATGTGACCTATAAACTGTACCACTCAATTGAAAAACAAGCTGAAATCTTTAAGGTAGAGGGAAGAAAAAATATAAAAATTTAATAATGTGGTTACATAAGTGTGCACACCCTTAAACTAATGTTTTGTTAAATCACCATGTGATTCTATTACAGCACTCAGTGTTTTTGGGTATGAGTTAATTAGCATGGCACATATTGACTTGGCAAGATTTGCCCACTCTTCTTTGCAGAAACACTCCAAATCTGTCAGATTGGGAGGGCATCACCAGATCTGGAGAGGGCTGCTAATTATTTTTTGGGGCCGTTGGGTTTATTAACCCAAGTTTTTTTGTTGTTTAAAGTTTAATAACCCTTTAAGCATATTGGCAGGAATATATAAAAGATATAAAGCGGTAATAAAAGGTATTGTGTTTCTGTGTAGTGTTGAGCTCGAATATTCGATTTTCGAATATTTAGCTCGAATATCGCTATTTCGCCATTTTGCGAATATTCGCGAATATATCATCGGATATCCGACGCGATCGCGATTTTTCTCGCTTTATTGCGCTTTTATAATCGCAATTTTATAATCGCGATCCATTGCAATGAATGGGATCGCGATTATATAATCGCAATGCGATTTTTTAAAACGGAAATGATGGATATTCTCCCAGTCGAATATCCGAGCTCCATTGACTTGTATGCATTGCGCATATTTGATCGCAATTGCGATTTTTAGATCGCAATTCATGTCGTAAGTGTGGATATTCGAGATTACGAATATGGAATCGAATATTATGGCGGATATTCGCGAAATTACGCAAATTCGAATATTGCCTAGTCGCTCATCACTATTTCTGTGCCTAATCTATATTAGAACAGTAAATTCAGTTTAATACCTTGTTATCACATACTAGTATTCATATAACCTTTCTGCCATCAGCCAATCTTAGCCCCTTGGTATACAGTGCCTTGCAGAAGTATTCACCCTCCTTGCAACTGTGAGGCAACAAATTAACATGGATTTTTTTAAAGTTGTGAGGCACCAAAATATGAAAAAGATTTGAAGACTTTTTTTTATTTATTGTAAAGCAAACAACAAATAGGACAAAATAACAGAAAAAGTCAATGTACATGAATATTCACCCCTCTAAAGTTAATACATTGTAGAGCCACATTTTGTGTCTCTATAAGCTTGCCACAACTTACCAATGAGTTTTCTTCCTCCTTGCAAAACTTCTCCAGCTTCTTCAAGTTAGATGGTTTGAGTTTGTAAACAGCAATCTATAAATCTGACCATGATTTTCTATTGTATCTCAATACAATCTCAATCTGGGCTTTGACTAGGCCATTCCAACACATTTACATGGGTCCCCATGTAAACCACTCAAGTGTTGCTTTAGCAGTGAGTTTGGGGTCATTGTCCTGCTGAAGATGAACCTCCATCCTAGCCTCAAATCACACATAGAGTTGTACAGGTTTTGCTCAAGAATATCCCATATTTAGCACCATACATCGTTCCCTCAACTCTGACCAGTCTCCCAGTCCCGGTTGCTGAAAAACATGTTCTTTGAGTGATGTAATGTGTTGGGGTTGCAGCAGACATAGGGTTATCTTTGATGGCTAAAAAGTTAAATTTTAGTTTCATCAGACCAAAGCACCTTTTCCACACATTTGCCATGCCTTTTCGCAAACTCACAATGTGCCTTTTGTTTTCAGTTGAAAGTAATGGCTTTCATCTGGCCACTCTGCCATAAAGGCCAACTCTTTGTAGTGTACGGCTTATTGTCATTCTCTGTAAAGATACTCCAGTCTCTGCTGTGGAACTCTGCATTTCCTCCAGGGTTATCTTAGGTCTCTACTCTATGCTGCCTCTCCAAGGCCATCCTTGCCCGGTCCGTGAGTTTTGGTGGGCAGACGGCTCTTGGCAGGGTTGCTGTTGTGCCGTGTTCTTTCCATTTGGTTATGATGGATTTGATCATGCTCCTGGGGATCAACAAAGATTTGGATATTTTTTATACCCTAACCCTGACTTGTATTTCTCAACAGCATTGCCCCTTATTTCTTTAGAGAGTTCATTGGTCTCCATGACAATGCCTCTTGCTTAGGTGTGGCAGCATCTGGGGCCTTTCAAAAATGTTGTTTATATTGAATGACAGATCATGTGACACTGTGGTCGATGTCGTTTCACAAATGATGTGACTTCTGAAGGCAATTGGTTGCCAAAATTTCTGTTTTGTATTTCTCAACAATAGTTTTATTCATATATTTTATATCATTTCTCTTCACCAACTTAGACTTTTGTGTTCTGATCCATCACATGAAATCCAAATTAACAAAAAATTTAACTTAATGCTGTAGTGTACCAAAATATGAAAATGATTTCATAACTGATCTATTGTTTGTATATGCCTGGAGGCGTTCTGCATTATATACAGTGCAATTTTTTTAAGTAGCTAAATTTTTCTGTTCATCAAACATTAGCATCAAAGAAAATTATTTTTTCATTAGAAAGGCAAATTTCTCTTGTCCAAAGTTCTCACCCTAGTATTCATAACAAGGTCTCAGCTTGCCACTCAGTGTCAACATTACACAGCCAGAGCTTTTAACCTCTGTACTCCTTTCCCCTTAAGCAGTAATATGTAATGTTATAAAATGCCAAAATATCTGCTAAGTACCTTTCAGGGTTGTAACATACAATTCTACAGTATTTAGCTTCAAATTATAATATTGAATACATTATTTTTTTCTAAAGTAACATCATTTAAAAGGATAAGAATATGTGTTGCTCTGTACAATACATTTTGCATTTCTAAAATATGTCCTAAATATGCCCTTGTACTGCATTAACTTTTTATTTTTTCATTGGAGCCAAAGGCACTAAAGTTGAAGCATTAGAACATTTGGAGAAAGTACATTTTATTGTACATATTGTGAGCAGCAGTTGTTTTGCTGGGTTTGGGTCATAGAATGTCTGCCTTGGTGGCCTTGCCCTAAACATTATAGTATGAACTATTAAAGTCCATCTCCAGGCAAACTATTGAGCAAAGAAGGGAAAGGGAGGACATGACTGAAGTCTTTAAATAAACGAAGGATGTGAATAAGTCTCAAGAGGGCAGAATTTTATATGTGAAACTAAGATCAAGAACAAAAGAACATGACCTCAAACTTGCAGGAAAAAAGCTGAAAGCTAACCTTAGAAATTTGTACTGAAAATAGTTAATGGTTGGAGCAGAGGTAAAGATTCAGTCAATGGTGAGAAAAGTTAAACTTGACAAACATAGATCTATATTTGTACCCTTTTCTTTTCATTCATACACTTATTTCTTTTATTTTAAATCTCGTTTCCCTCTCCTTTAAAGATAAGGCTGTTTATCAAACTGTGTCTTTCACCAAATGATCCATCTGCCACATTTTCATGTTATGGCTGCAGGTTTCTGTGGCATTTTAAGTAACATCAATAAACTGGGGTTTCCATGTCCCCCACGTATCCATGAACATGCAAAGAAGATTGCTCCTAATTTTTTATAAGGAGAATAGATGCCATGTCACATGACTATTGATTTTTGAAAGCACAATACACTTTAGAAAAGCACCATTAGTCAATGTGGTGTTGTTTGTGTCACATCATGTCTCCATCTCCAGAGATACATCAGAAAGCGAGAAGACAATCCACAAAACGAGAAGACATACTTTTAGACAGATGTCACATTATCAGGAGTCCTCTGTCCCTCTCCTCTTGAAATGGTATCCATGGAAAAAGTTAGTTTTTTACCTTCTGTCTCAGAGACAATGATCATCTGGACAAATAGATATGGTAAAGTAGAGGTGTCTAATAGTTATGAGCGACATAGGCAATATTCGAGTTTGCGATATTTCGCAAATAATTCTACTAATGTTCAGCATTTGTATATACGAAGTACAATTCGTGCATATGGCCATGCATTGCGATAATAGTAATTGCATTGCATGACCAAAGGCTTATTTATTCCAAATTGTGAATATCCACGCTATATTCACAAATTTTCGAATAATTGTGATTCTACAAAAATATTCACAATTCGAATATTCAAGCTCAACACTAGTTTAATAATTCTTTACAATGCTCTTAAGAACTAACAGGTTCATTTGCAATGGATTTCCATTGGTTGTACTACACTACACTATTCCAACAACAGAGAAAACTCTTATTTTCTCTGTGGTAGAAGAGACATTCTTGTGACTTTCCTAAGCATTCGTTGTCCTCCTGCCTTTCCCTTCAAGCATTAATTACTTTAAAAAATTCCAAAGCTAGTTTAGTACAATGTACATGGCTTAAAGCAGGACTATAGCTTTGGTCTGCTTTTACATCAAATTTTAAAAATACTTCACAATTCAATTTTAAGCATGCAATATCTTTGTATAACTTTAAATAATGGTAATAACGTGGATACAATTTCTAACTGGAAAATGCTATGCCATCATTTTATCTCATTGTGCTTATCAGACAGTATCTCTTACATTATGATACCATTACAATCTTTGTTTTTCAATTTACTTAGCTAAACTCTCTGTTTCTATTTTAGTTGCAATCACACAGTGCCTTATTTGCAATGCGGATATGAGAGCACAGCTACAAAGAATGTAAACTATTTCTAGTCAAAGCTGAAATAGCTATACCAGCAGGCAAGCTTCCTATACTTTTTACATTTATTGTTGCCTTCATTAGTGTTCTACTTTTCTCATCTCTCCATACCCAATTACAGGAAAATTATGATTATTGTAGCGCTCACTGGAAAGGCTGCTTACTTTTTCTGCAGACTTAAAAACTTGTACATAACAAATCCAAACTCTTTTCTTTTCCCAATCTAGTGATCAAGAAAGATTATTATAATTACATGTTAGAGTGTAGTTACTGTGAAAAGAAAAGAAAGGCTTGGTAGCTGACAATTATACGTGACTCATAAAATCTGTTAAGTCACGTCTGTTAACTGATTTTTTTTCTAAATATCTTAACTTCTACAATAAGATATGTGATAAAAAGGCCTCATTTATATCAAAGTGTTGTGGTCCGTTATGGTAATGCCCAGGACATGATGGTGAATGACCAGATACTAGTGATGAGTGGCATAGGCAATATTCAAATTATTTCGCAAATATTTCTACTAATATTCGATTCAATATTCGTTGCATTTATCGCCTCACAATTACCTTCAAAATGAATGGTCACAATGCTATATATATATAACTCTCGAATAGCCAATATTTGCCGAATATATTCACAATTCAAATATTCAAGCTCAACACTACCAGACACTACACTACATATATGTAAAATATTCCTTGGTATTGCTAAGGCTATGTTTTATAGCATTTATCAGTCTGCCAAGGTCCCTTGCTTAATGCATCGATGATGCATTAGGACATCCGTTGGCATCCTTAAAAGCGCACCTAAACCCACCAGACAAACTTTCCCCCCTGGCTAGACAACCCCACATTATTGGAGTAATATGTAAATAAAAAACTAAAATCGTTACCTGTGAGGAGAAATCTGTACATTTCCCCCCTCACCCCTCCCCCTGAAATCACGCGGCCGCGGTGTTTCAGCTCCTCTGCCTGGCTCGGAACTTCCTTCGGCAGCTATATACGTGTTTTTTTTTCCATTGACACACTTTGGATCTGGTGGCCCTAGGTGGCCGCCGGCATTATGGCAGTCCTAACTCATTCAAGACTGGAAGCTAACATTGAATTTAAATGGTGGCTCCCACAGACATCAGCAGGATAGCTTACTTTTTTTTTTTGCAACTTTGTGCTACTTAGAGGTAAATAAAATTGTAATAAATTTTTGTTAGCTGTTTTTTTATTTTTGAGTTTAGGTGCGCTTTAAGGCCTGTATTACAGGCAGAGGAAGTTTCTTCCCTTTGTCCTGAAAATGGAGCCAGGAAGTGAGGTCACTTGTGATCCCGGAAGTGATGTTAGGTAAATAATTTTTTTTCTTCTACTGCTGGTAATGCAATCTATGCAATCACTAAGGGTCCATCAGTGCACCCATACTTTCCTTGTGTTTCGGTAAAGCAGATGCATTGAAATTAATGGAATGGAGTAGGGGTATTGATGCTTTGGATACAAAGCCTTACACAGTTAGGTCCATAAATATTGGGACATCAACACAATTTTAAAAAATGTTGTCTCTATACACCACCACAATGGATTTGGAATTAAATAAACACAATGTGCTTTAACAGTAGACTGTCAGTTTTAATTTGAGGGTATTTACATCCAAATCAGGTGAACAGTGCAGGAATTACAAGTTTGCATATGTGCCTCCCATTTGTTAAGGGACCAAAAGTAATGGGACAGAATAATAATCATAATTCAAACCTTTTAATATTTGGTTGCAAATCCTTTGCAGTCAATTACAGCCTGAAGTCTGGAATGCATAGACATCACCAGACGCTGGGTTTCATCCCTGGTGATGCTCTGCCAGGTCTTTACTGCAACTGTCTTCAGTTCCTGCTTGTTCTTGGGGCATTTTCCCTTCAGTTTTGTCTTCAGCAAGTAAAATGCATGCTTAATCGTATTTAGGTCAGGTGATTGACTTGGCCATTGCATAACATTTTACTTCTTTCCCTTAAAAAAACCTCTTTGGTTGCTTTTTCAGTATGCTTTGGGTCATTGTCCATTTGCACTGTGAAGGGCCGTCCAATGAGTTCTAAAGCATTTGGCAGAATATGAGCAGATAATATTTCCCAAAAAAAACACTTCAGAATTCATCTTGCTGCTTTTGTCAGCATTCACATCATTAATAAATACAGGAGAACCAGTTCCATTGGCGGCATATATTCCCATCTCTCTGGTAAAAGTTGTTCTTGGTCTCATCTGTCCATAGGATGTTGTTCCAGAACTTTGAAGGCTTTTTTTAGATGTCCTTTGACAAACCCTAATCTGGCCTTCCTGTTTTTGAGGCTCACCAATGGTTTACATCTGGTGAACCCTCTGTATTCCCTTTGGTAAAGTCTTGATTGTTGACTTTGAAACACATACACCTACCTCCTGAAGAGTGTTCTTGATCTGGCCAATTGTTGTGAAGGGTGTTTTCTTCACCAGGGAAAGAATTATTCGGTCATTTCCCACAGTTGTTTTCTGTGGTCTTCAGGGTCTTTCAGTGTTGCTGAGTTTACCGGTGTGTTCCTTCTTTTTAAGAATGTTTCTGTCACGGAGCAGCAGGTGTGGACCCACTGTGCCACGTGTCCTACCTCCTCTTAGGGCGTTGTCTAAGTGAACCCACTTATTTTTCATAATACCCCTGATGGTGGGGATAGACTTTCTGGAGGGGAACACCAGGTCGCTACCTCTGGAGGCAGGGTAGGAACATGAGGCAGCTGGTCCAGGGGACAGCAGGGAAGGCTCCAGGGATTTGGATGTAAATACCCTCAAATGAAAACTGAACAATGGAGGGAGATGAAGAGTATTCAGACAATGGTGATGAAAGAACAAAAAATCAAGCAATTGCAAGATATTGGCAAAAGCACATGACTTGTTAACAGCTGACTTGTGCCAGGAGTGGAGCGTCTATGCACCAAAAATATAATTGACCACACCTCATGTTACAATTTTTGTAATAATAATATACAGTGGTGTGCAAAACTATTTTCCCCTTCCTGATTTCTTATTCTTTTGCATGTTTGTCACACAAAATGTTTCTGATCATCAAACACATTTAACGATTAGTCAAAGATAACACAAGTAAACACAAAATGCAGTTTTTAAATTATGGTTTTTATTATTTAGGGAGAAAAAAAACTCCAAACCTACATGGCCCTGTGTAAAAAAGTAATTGCCCCCTGAACCTAATAACTGGTTGGGCCACCGTTAGCAGAAATAACTGCAATCAAGCGTCTGCAATAACTTGCAACGAGTCTTTTACAGCGCTCTGGAGGAATTTTGGCCCACTCATCTTTGCAGAATTGTTGTAATTCAGCTTTATTTGAGGGTTTTCTAGAATGAACCGCCTTTTTAAGGTCATGCCACAACATCTAAATAGGATTCAGGTCAGGACTTTAATTAGGCCACTTCAAAGTCTTCATTTTGTTTTTCTTCAGCCATTCAGAGGTGGATTTGCTGGTGTGTTTTGGGTCATTTTCCTGCTGCAGCACCCAAGATCGCTTCAGCTTGAGTTGACGAAGAGATGGCCGGACATTCTCCTTCAGGATTTTTTGGTAGCCAGTAGAATTCATGGTTCCATCTATCACAGCAAGCCTTCCAGGTCCTGAAGCAGCAAAACAACCCCAGTGATGTTCTTTTGCTGAAATGCTGTGTTACTCTTACGCCAGATGTAACGGGACCCGCACCTTTCAAAAAGTTAAACTTTTGTCTCGTCGGTCCACAAGGTACTTTCCCAAAAGTCTTGGCAATCATTGAGATGTTTTTTTAGCAAAATTGAGACAAGCCTTA
>CM070033.1:89929909-89945858 GCA_036250615.1 Ptychadena robeensis
TGAGTCAGTCAGCAGACATAACCAGCCATTGGCACCCTGCCCTCCTCACAGCCCCTCACACCCACTATAAATATCAAGTACAGCGCCATTACACATTCTGCTTGAGAAGGAGAGAGTTCGAAAGAGAGCTGCTCTGCTATGGGAACCATTAGCAGTAGGGCAGTGTTTCTGTGTAATCTAAGTCTTCACTGAAATCCCATCCATCCATGGGGAATATCCATCTCTCCCCAGTGTCCTCCACACTGACATCACCACAGTGTCCTCCAACGACCATCACCACCAGTGGTCCGCCATACTGACCACTCCCCAATGATCCTCCACACTGACCCCCCTCCCCCGTGTCCCTCCACACTGCCATCACCACCAGTGTCCTCCACATGTCCATCTCCACCAGTGTCCTCCACACGACCATCTCCCTCTCTCCCCCGTGTCCTCCACACTGACGATCACCACCAGTGTCCTCCACACTGTCCATCTCCACGGTGTCCTCCACACTGCCATACCACCAGTGTCCGCCAGTACTGACCATCTCCCCCAGTGTCCTGCCCACACTGTCCCATCTCCACCATGTCCGCCATAAAATAAAAGTCACCTTTTAAGCTGTAGGCAACGTAGAAGCAGAATCTTCACAGGTTGTTTCAGGTGGAATTCACACAGGCATTTGCCAATCATGTTGTTTAGTAGTGCTCTCTCCACTCCCCCTCTTAAATGTTCAAATCCCCTTGGCTATCATTGTATAAATCTCGTGCGGATTATGCGTGAAAAAAAAAATTCTTGGGAGTTTTGCCATGGATTTCCCTCTGTGTCATTCCTTGTCCAGGTGTTAGTCCCCTTGAAATAATTTTTCCAACACTATTGTTGGCCAGAAAGGGTCCCTTTGTTTTTTAAATGTTCGCCTGCCATTGACGCCTATGGGGTTCGCCGGGTTCGCCGGGTTTTCGCGACATTTGGCGGAGTTCGCTTTTTCCGCCGTTTGCGAACATCAAATTCCGGTTTCGCGCCATCACTAGCAAAGAGTTATGTTACCATATTTTTTTACTAAGTCAAAAAATATGATAATTTTCAGCATGTTTTCACCCAATGTTAGAGCTAACTCATCTAAAAACAATTAATGTATGTTAACAACTCTTAATGTCCCATAAACAGGTAGTCAGTGGCATATCCCATGAGCTCTTAAAGGACACATGCTGGGGAAGTAGTGGGAAAAGAACTGCCACTTTCCAAGCTGTACCATAATCAATATACTGGTCCTAAATAACCAATGCACATTGTATGGGTAAGTAATATCTCAAACACCGACAGGTGACCAGAGATGCTTTCTGGGGGGGGCTAGGGGGGGGGGTCAGGGAGTATAGGACACAGTCAGTAAATCTCACACACCCCCGGAGTTCTCTCCGTCAGTGACCCGAGATCTTGCCCCAGTAGGGCGCTGGTCCCTCCCGGGACCTGAACCATCAAATTGACAGCACAATGAAAATACTACTAAAATATTCCTGGTCTCTTCTCAGTCTGACGGAATTGGGAGGAGAAAAGGGCAATTTGAAATGGCAGCTAATGTCCTTGGTGTGGGGGAACTATCATATCTAAAATAGTACATCGATAGAAATGGCATGTCTGTGTAATAAAAGTATTACGTTATTTTTTCCAGGTTTTTATGATTAGACCAATGCAAAGGTGAGACATGTCAGGGCACAGTAGTCCTGAAAGCTGAAAATTCGGCATAAGTAGAACATTTTGACTTTGCAATGTATGAACTTCATCAGCTATAAAAAAAAGCATTTAACCTCCCTAGCGGTTGAACGAAACCCTGTTTTGTTTTCGACGTTCGGGGTCGCCCCAACCAGTAGGGCATAGACCTCTATGTTTAATGGAGGAGCGCTGGCTTTCCTGTCCCACACAGCTGGCATCATTATGACAACACCAGCTGTGTGAGAGGGCAGGGGGAGGTTGGATGTACGGGCATTGTAACTTTGTATGGAGACCGCTAGTAGGTTAAATATTATCAGAGTGCATTACAATCAGTGCTGATACTGCAAGCAGTGATGTTCACAATAAATAAGCACCGGAACCCATATTAAACATGGAAAGAAAAGAAAAACAAAAAAAAAAAAAAATAATGCGAAAAAAAAAAAAGCACCTAAGATGATCAAGTTGTATATGATAAGAGAATTGCAATATATTTACTGAGTTGTTTGATCACGAACAATCGCTACGATTGCCGCACAGTGATCATCGTTCGGGAATCGAACCAAAATCGCCTGTGTATGGCCAGCTTAAGTTTTAAAATTAATAACCACTAAATGTTTTTTTTTTCACCCCTTACACCTTTCCCTACATCGTGGTCGGCAAACATATTCGATCGACCAAAGAGCCAAATTACTTCATTGCAACGCTTGAAGTATCATTGCTGCTTGAAAGTATGTGAACCCTCCAGCCATTGGTCACTGTTTGTGCAAACACTTTAAAGAACCTTCTTAGACATACACTAATCCCTTTGTAAAGCCCACCTTCCAAATAGTAAAGACACACACACAAAAAGAGATATATTTTCATTATTTAAGTAAACAAGGAGTTTTATGACCCAAAAACTGAAATCCTTACATGTGCATACGTATTTGAACCCTTTGTATTAGTAGCTTGTGCGCCTCCCTTTGCAGCCATTACTCCAACTAACTCTCCTGTAACCACTAACCAGTCTCCTCACATCTCCTATGGGGAGTTTTGCCCACTCCTCCCCTCCTTGCAGAACTCAGCCAGTGATAGACGTTGGAGGGACATGTAACCAATTTTTTTCAGGTCCTCTCCACAACAGTTCAATGGGTAAGGTCCGGACTTTGGAACTGGGCCAATCCAGAGTGCGAATCTCTTTCTCTGAAGCCATTCCTTGTACTCTTGCTGTAATGCTTTGGTCATTGTCTTGTTGCCCGTCAATCCATCTTGTCCCACTTCAACTCCCCCTGACTGATGGCAGGAGATTCTGGTCCGAGATCTGTTTGATAACCGAGAATTCATGATTCCTTAGACAATATGGAGTCGTCCAGCCAGCAGCAGAAAAGCAGCCCGACTTTCACATTTCCAACTGTCCATACTTCACTGTTGGGAGGAGGTTCTTTTCTTCTAGGCCGTGTTGATTTTTTCCCTCCAACATGTCGGTTTTTTTGATTGTGACCAATAATTCTTTTTAGACTCGTCTGTTCCAGAGAATGGACTTCCAGAAGGACTGTGGTTTGTCCAAGTGCGCTTTGGCAAAGTTGAAATGGGCAGTTTTGTGCTTGTTTTTGAGAGCAGTAGCTTCCTTCTAGCACCGCCTCCCATGGAATGGCCATGGCTATATTCAATTTTTCGTCTGATTGTAGACGCTCATGCACATTTGTCCCAGATCCTGCCAGGAGCCCTGCAACTCTCTAGAGGTGATTGTGGGTTGGCCTTTGACCTGTGTTTTTTATTATTTTTTCTTCTTTCCTTGGCCTTCTGGTGTATTGTTTGATGGGCCGTCCACTTCTAGGCAAAGTTCTGTCATGTTGAAGGGAAGGCCCTCCATTGTAATTATCTGGTCGTACAGTGATGGATGGAGCTGAATCTTTTGGAGATTGGTTCTATGCCTTTCCCAGACTGATGGGGCTGTCCTAACCCTCTTCTGCATGTCCTCGGATATCTCCTTTGCTCTTGGCATTGTTGATTTGTATGGGACCCACTAGTGTTCAGTTGGTTTCCTCTCTCTTTTAATTAGTGCAGGCCAAAATATTTTCCAAGGATGTCCATTTCATTGGTCTGCTTAAGTGAATTGATTAGCACCCCAAATGTGTGGTTTCACCTGCGCTTTTACCTGCTCGACTAACCCATGCAGTTGGGGGTTTCACTTACTTTTGCACATACCCGAATCCACTGTTTCTGCGTCGTTTTGGGGCAACTTAAACAAAACCTACTAAACAAGTAACATGCATTGATAAACATATATCTGACATTTTTTCATGAATAAACACTGGTGATGATAGAATGAGACAATCAGGGTTAAACACCAGAAACATCTACCCACTTGAGGGTTCACATACTTCAAGCAGGCAACTGTATTTTGAGAGCCCGGGGGGGGGGGGGGGGCAGTTGCTGTCAAAATTTGTTAAAACTTATAATAATAATTACTCACTGCAAAAGTTTTTGCATGTTGTCCACTCTGCCCTGTCCAGCATAAATGGCAATGTGGTAACCCACTCAGTGCCCCTTTTAGGCAGCCTAATTTTAACTGTATTATGCTCCATCCCTCACAGATGTCTGCACGTCCTCTCCACTTGCAGTAGGAGAAGAGGGGGTGGAGCTGCCGGCAGCCCACACAAACCAGTTTACTGTTGGGGTAGATTGATGAGCCCATTAGGCATAAGACAAAATAGTCCGCTTCACCTGCGTTGGTGGTGCTGTCAGGATATGAAGGGGGTAAAAAAGTTTAAAATGTGTTTTAAAACCTACTAGAGCAGGAGACCAGACAGTAGGGGCCAGCAGAGCCACATTGTGCCGACCACCCTGACCGAAATTCTTAGTATAGCTGGGAATTTTTTGGGGGGAAATTCAAACCAGTTCAACTTGCTGGAGATGTAAAGAAGGTCCCAGGGTAATACTAAAAAAAGAAGTGTTGCTCTCTAACACAATAGTTTCTGCACAAATAAAGTCAACATTTCAAAAGTAAAATTTTTTGACATGATTTTGAACCTAATTTATACACAACTACACATCAGAGCAAAACTTTTTGTCCAAATGTTTCCAACAACCCTTCTCACATCTCTAGCATTTTTTGTTGAGCTACCATGTTCAGGAGCTTTGCAATAAGCTAACAGTTGCTAGCAGCATAGACATTCACATGTCAAACCTTTCAAATATTTTCCAATGCAAATATTCCAAATAATTTCCGCATGCTATTATTTTCAAACAAAATTTGCATGCCAATATTCGCAAGCAACCATTCTGAATATCGACTGGCAATGAAAAATCCATTTTTTGTAAGTCGAAATTTCGGTTGCTTTTAGATTTTGAAATGGCCCTGTTTAAATTTGACTATGTGAATTTTTGGTGAAAAATTTGCACTGCGAGTTTTCCAACCACCCTTACTATTGAATAGACAATAAAGGCTACTTATAGTTTTTACAAAGCAGGGAAATAATGCACACACATTACTTTGCACATTTTTTGTTAGAAGCAACACTTCACCTGTCATTGTCAAATTGAAATATTAGACTATATCAAGTGAGTGGATCCAACCATTTTCACTTGAACAATGAGCAAGGGATGGCAATGTAGTAATAAATAACAGGATTTTAGAAGATAAGGAATGCTGTTGGAGTAAAAAAAGTAAATCATTTCTTGAAAAGAAGTGAGAACTGACAGAAATTATCACTGTTTATCTTTGTCAGTGATTTCGTATAAATCTGACCAGGTATCAGCATATCTATCTTTTTCTCTGTAAAGCTCCCAAATCTGTAGGACATAGCGGCCATCACTGAAATTTGTCCTGAAATGATATATATTCATAGGATTGTAAAAACTTAAAACGTGTCATTCTATCCCTAGTCCCTTTCTAAGATTAAACCTTGCAATTTGTCAGACATTAACAAAATGAAGAGACACTTTATCCGGGGAATGCAAAAGATGGAAAGTATAGGAACACAGATAAAGGAATACACATGATCAGTAGAGGTAATGTTTTTCCTCAAAGTTGTGACTTGGTTGCAGTTAAAATGTTGCACCAAAAATGTCATTCTTTGCACCAGAACTCTGTGGGCGCATTATCATATATCAATTCTCTTTTTACCAATGAATAAGTAGAAAGGTTTTTAGGAGCCTTATTATACTGTGCACAGGGACAGCGCCTTGATTCGACTGCCTAAAGGAAAGGTGATCTGAATGAGATGTGGCGTTATGGCTTTTTAAAGTAAATACCAGATTTTTCATCTTGCTCATCACCAATCACATTAAATGATAATGTATATCACTTTCATTTTCTGTGTCTGTATGAAAGATGGAGAAATCCAGGTAAGAAACATTTAATGTACCCGACAGAAAAGTGTCAGCACAAATAAAAACAACTTTAGCATTACAAACTGTGTCTTGAAGCTTTTTTATAAAATTTACAGCACACGTCCTTCAAGGCCAAATGTTTTTTCCAGTATTGCTATTATGTTGCGTTAGCCTATAAAAAGAAAAAAATCTCCGACATTAATCAACAGTGGTTTATGAGAGCCTAAGAAATCCACGATGAGATTTATTAGATTAATATATTTTGTGTGCCAGTTTTACACTTTTAGTTTTCCCTTTAGTTTTGCAATATATTTTTGTCCTAGTTAGAAGAAAAACGTAGAAAACTAGAACATTTGGTAGACTAAACTAACCTGAGGAAATGTCCATTTACAATGTACATTTGCTCACTGTATTTTGTCACACCCTAATACACATCCCCCAAAAAATACATTTGGAGTTTTTAATTTGAATACAACAAACTCGATTATTACATGCCGTAGTAAATATATTGGGGAGTAGTTTTTACAAACAGTACTGTCCCACTACTGCTGTGCCAGTCCTTTGGGAGTGCAGTTGCCCAAAAGACATACTTTCTAGTCCAACGGACGGTCCTGCAAAAGGATTGCTCTCACACACTTCCTCCTACCTAAGGCAGGCAACTCCACATGTTACATACATACTGTTTCTAGCAACTTTCTAGAACACACATAATATAAAAAATAACCTTACATCCTGATTCAGGTGCACTTTAACTGTAGTAGAGACTCTTTACTGTAGTAGTACTCCTTACTGTAGAAGATAATGGGGTAGTTGCGCACAACCTTTAGCAGTGATTACACAGCTATAGTAAATATCATGGCCAGAAAAGGGCATCATTGTGTATGGGGCCTGAGCACGTATCACAGATCAAAATGGAGTCAGTTATGAGGGATGGGTTGTTTAAGTTGTCGTGTCAGAAAAGTTTGCCCACTCAAAATGGAGGAGGGTGGGCCCCAATAGCAGACAATAAGAACAAGGCACAGAGGCGCACAACCTAGTACACAATGGTTACAAAATGGAAAAGGATAAGGTGAAACAATGGAACACAATGAGACAAAACAACAGACAAGATACTCAATTGAGAGAGGTTACAAGGCTGGCTCTCTCAGGGCCATGTGCACCAGGAGGACCTCTCTTGCCTGTGGGGGAGAAGAGATCACTTCCTGCTTACAGATAACTGGGGGGCTCAATAGGAAACATGGGAACGCGTTTTTCGAGAAGAATACTCTTTTTCAACCACTGGTTGAAAAAGAGTTCATTCTCGAACGCGTCCCATTGTTCCTATTGAGCCCCCAGTATCTGTAAGCAGAAGGAGCTCTCTTCTCCCCACCAGGACGAGAGTTCCTCCTGGATAGCACATGGCCCCTGAGAGAGCCAGCCTTGTAAACCTCTCTCAATGTGAGTTCTTGTCTGTTGTTTTGTCTCATTTTGTTCCATTTGTTTCACCTTATCCTTTTCCATTTTTTAACCATCTGGTTGTGACAGGTTGTGCGCTCTGTCCTTGTTCTTATGTGACTCCTTTACTGTATAATACAAAACTATCCTTCCTACAAGTTTAGGCAAACTTTAAATAACCCAGCTATATGTTAACCAAATAAGAGCTGTTATAATATACCGTATTTTTCGGCATATAAGACCCACTTTTTCCTCCCCCCAAACTGGGGGCGAAAAGTGTCCTGCGTCTTATATGTCGAACGCGTGACCCCCGCAGCCACTCGGCCTCGGTGGGTCGCACATCTGGCTTCCCGCCAGCTCTTCCGCTGTCAGTTCAGATTGGAAGTTCCCGATGTTCGGCTCTCCCGTCTGAACTTTTGTCATCCTCGCATTAGAGATGGTGAAATAATAAAATTCGATTCTACGTACATTTCAAGTTTCACCAATCCAATTTCGATTCGACTGCGAAATTTCGACTTTTTTTCAAATCGAAATTTCGCATTAACACTCAAAAATTTGCATACAGCCTAAAAATTCGCATAAGGTCAAAAATTCAAACATAAGTGGAAAATTTGGATTTGCTGTATGAGCTATAATAGAAGAATCAGGGTACTTAGTAGCGATCTTTACAATCAGAGCTGAGATTTAACCAATTTATACACAACTTGACATTAGAGCACAACTTATGTTTTCCAAAGGTTTCCCAAACCTTCCTACATCTGGGGCAGCAATTTTTGTGAGGATACCATTTTTTAGGGGCTTTGCATAAGCTGACAAAGTTAGCTAGCACCATGCTAATGTCGCCAAGGTGAATTTCCGTCCAATGCGAATTTTCCAATCAACCCGCTGTGAAAATGTAACAAAGGCGATACTCGCACGCGAAATTGGGCACGGCAATCAAAAGCAAAGTTTTTCTTTTTAAGTTGAAATTTCGATTTCGTCGAAATATCGGCTGATTTTTCTACCTAAAATTCCACTGGGAATTTTTCGACCATCCTACCTGCAATCCCCACCAAAGAATACACAGAGGAGAGCTGTGGGCTGTGTTCGGTCGGCTGTACATGGCTCAGCGGTTCAGTGTCCCCACCGGGGAGGGGTGCCGATCGCCCTCGATGGTGCCCGGAACCCGGCAACTTTTGGGCGGTCGGCGCCCCCTCCTTGGTGGGGGGTGCAGGGGGTGCGGTCTGCTGGGCTTCTGCACTGAGCCTCATCCTGACTTTGCCTCCTGCGGCCCCCAGGTAAATTGAGTTTAAGACCCCTGGTCTAGACGATTCACTGCAGATCAAACCAAGCTTCAGAGTGGAGAAGAAAGGTGATTCAATGACTGATGACTTTAAACGTGGCATGGTTGTTGGTGCCAGATGGGCTGGTCTGAGTATTTCAGAAACTGCTGATCTTCTGGGATTGTCATGCACAACCATCTCTAGGGTTTACACAGTATGGTCCAAAAAAACGGAAAACATCCACTGAGCGGCAATTCTGTGGGTACAAATGCCTTGTTGATGCCAGAGGAGCATGGCCAGAGTGGTTCGAGATGATAGAAAGGCAACAGTAACCACTCTTTACAATCAAGGTATGTAGAAGAGCATCTTATAATGCACAACACATCGTACCTTGAGGTAGTTTGGCTACAGCAGAAGACCACAATGGGTGGCACTCCTGTCAGCTAAGAACAGGAAACTGAGGCTACATTTAGCACAAGCTCACCGAAATTGGACAATAGAGAATTGGAAAAATGTTGCCTGGTTTGATTAATCCCGATTTCTGCTGCGACATTCAGATGGTAGGGTCAGAAGTGGCTGTCAACAACATAAAAACATGGATCCATCCTGCCTTGTATCAAGGCTGGTGGTGGTGTAATTGTGTGGGAGACATTTTCTTGGCACACTTTGGGCCCCTTAGTAGTAATTGATCATACCTGATTATTGTTGCTGACCATGTCCATTCCTTTATGACCACAGTGTACCCATCTTCTGCAGGATAATGCAGACTGTTTTTTTGAACATGACAATGAGTTTACTGTATGGTCTCCACAGTCACCAGATCTCAATCCAATAGAGCACCTTTAGGATGTGGTAGAATGGGAGATTTGCATCATGCATGTGCAGCTGTTCAATCTGCAGCAACTGTGTGATGCTTTCATGTCAATATGGAGCAATGTCTCTGAGGAATGTTTCCAGTACCTTGTTGAATCTATGCCATGAAGGATGAAGGCAGTTCTAAAGGCAAAAGGGGGTCCAACCCTTCTCACAGATTATGTTTGATGTCTCTGTTTCTCAAGGAAAATTTCCTTTCACTTTCTGTCAGGAAGATGTAACAAGTAAATGAATTTCCATTCAAGAACTCTGACTCCTCACTACACTCTTCACATATTTCTCTATGTGCATTTGGCTGATGGGGCGAAAAGGAATAATTTGCATGGCTCCGCCCACTGTCCCAAAACGAGGGCTTCCACCTAAAGTTTTGGGATTTGTGCTGGATTGGGCCGTGTAAATACCTTCTGTTTTAAGAAGGCTTGATTGTGCTATGCACTGCTCGAGTTGAGGGCTTTTTGATTCCTTTCACCATAACCTTCACGGGTACTTCTCTTTGTTCTAAATACAACTGAAAGTGATGGGTCTCTTTTATTATGTTTATGTCTTAATGACATAATGATAATTAAAACTTAACAATGATTATAAAACAAGGGGGATTAAATTTGTCTACTTTCCAACTACTGGGTAAACATTCACACATTATACTTGGTAGGGCATTCACAAACTTGTCAACTAGTCGACTCATCGAAGTCACATGCACAGTCAACAGCTCCTGAGAGTAGTCGACTAGTCATCTCTCTGTGTGCACTCCAGTCAGCACACACAAAGAGAGAAGTGCAAACCTGGGCAGTGACCAGCATAATCCCTTGTGTAGTCAGAGGCACAGACAGGGTATCAGTGTGTATGCAGTCTCTGTTTCTGATTGGTGGGGACGGGAGGTGATTTTTTTAAGACTTGGGCTGGTGAAATGTAAACAAACAGGTAGGAGCACCATCTTGTAGATGTTCTTCTAATTAATCAAGAGATGGTGGAATTTCATTTTGCATATTCCGCTATCTAACTTTGGAAGTTAATGAACCTTGTACCGCTTTTGGTACAGAAAACCAGACTGACCACCAGGGGTTAATCGCTATCCTTTTTGAGAAGCATGTAAGTCAGTAAACGTGTTATCGTTATTTTAAAATGAAATGTGCTCTTTTGTGTACAATAGTGAACTCATTATGTGTGCCTTGTCTTCCACAGTTTTAGCTGTACTCCCATTCTGTTTTGCACTTTTTTTTAAATTCAAGGTATTAGCCTATTTTATTTTTTAGTCACTAGTTGCCAACATCTTGGTTATTTAAACTATAACAAAAAGCATAGCGTACCTCTTTTCATTAACCTCATCATCGAAGAAGAGGGGGAGTAGGTAAAGGGAATTTTAAGGCAAGCAATGCATTTTCAATTACTGAATAGTAGTTTATTCAAATAATCTATAAAAGTTGTTTATTGATTGTGTTCCTTAACCGTGTCTGTGATCTGTGATGACATCATTACAACACGTCGACTCAACTATCACTTTAGTGACTGGTGACTTGACTTTATAAAATATTGAATTCCCTAATACTTACGTGTTTTGCTGGTTAGTAGTAGAAGCACACTAAAAATTATTCTTTAGCAAAGCGATATTGTTAATAAAACTCTTTTGAAAAACATTTCATGTATGCTATTACTCTCTAAAATAGGGGAGCTCATGCTGTCAAAAGTCCCTTTTTCCCTTTGCTTGTCCCTTTATCAGCACAAACCTCAACACTATACAACGAAATAACTATATTAATGGAAGGGGCCATTTTTCTACTGCTTGTAGATCAATTTGGCCTTGTCATTTTAAAAGTAAGCATGCCAAAAAAAGTGATGGCACCCCTGTTCTAAAGCAATGAATATGACACATATCATATTACTTATCTGTGTTAAGCCCCCCATACACCACGTACAATTACCATGCAACTTCTGTACAACCAACTTTTCTTCTACCAAAACCATGTAATAGGAGGACCTTTCTACACCTTCCAATCACTATGTATTCTATCAGGGAGGTCACTATACTACATAGTTGTTGGTAGGTCTCATGAAAGTTGCATGGAGGAATTTGAAGGTGTATGGGGGGGCTTAAGGGACATTAGATTGTGAGTTCCTGAGAGACAGTTAGTGATAGGACTATATACTTTGAAAGTGCTGTGTAATATGTCGGCACTATATAAATACAAGATAATAATAATAATCAAAAGCATATATTTGAAAGCTTGGTATTAGAAATGATAAAGAGTTGATTTCAAAAGTTTGTACAATTAATGTTTATGTGTACACCTTTTTCCTATGGGGATAAAGGTAAAAGCATTATGGGGGGCTTGGGTTTAATAAATTAATTAAAAAGGGCAAAATTTATTTTTTATTGTCTTGGATCTACAGTGTATGTGCATACCCATATTAAATAAATTAAAAAATAAAATGAGATGAGATGTATGAAATAAATAACTTTTAAACACTTTTGCAAATTTATTTTCTTTTGCTTTGTATTAGTAGTTTTCTTCTGACTTGCAACGACCAGAAAACAACATTTTCTTTTTAAACAACAATTATACTGAAAAGAACAAGACATCTACAGCATGTTTAGAATCCTATTTCTATCGATCTCTCAAACTAATTTCTTTACCCCTTTAGAAAATATTGATTTTAATAACAGTTTTATTTGAATAAACTGGCAAGACAGCAGATTTATAAGCATATTACTTATAACCATTTAGATTAAACATTAAGGCACAAAAAAAAATATAGCAATCAGCTTCTTAAGCCATACGAACACAATGAAATATTCCAGAGCTAGAACTTAACGATCTACATAAACATGTTAAAATAGGCTTTGTGATCACAGAAAGCAATATGTCTTTAGGAAAATCCTTTCAAACCAGCAGCTTAATGAGATTATGGATCAGGCAGGTACTTGAATCATAGTTCCCATTTGCAATAAGCTTTACCGCCTCTTTATATTATATAACCCGTCACAATTTAAAGTGTAAGCTTATATATAAAGAACCAGACAGTGTGTGTTTTTAAGGGTCTGTGCTCTTTAACATTTGATTTTATGGGGCAAATGAACTCAGGCTTGTTTATCTTCCTTGTAATTCTTTACACCGTGTAATGTTCTCATAAAAAGTTAACAGGAAAGATTTCATTTTTGTGCATTCCACAATTATGCAATTTTAAAAATGAATAAAAGTTGCAAAAAACATAAAGTCATATTAAAAATCTATGTACGTCCATTACGTTTTTGCCATAAAAGCCAAAGAATTTAAAACAGTCCATTTTGTTCATAAAACTTCTACTGAAAATAAGAAAAAGTTGCAAAGCAAACAAGGGCCCTTAAAAGCAGAGATAATCAAAATAACCCTTTAAATGGCAATAAATGTTCACCATTCCATCCTTTAATAATGTCACCAATGAAACAAAATTGGGATTTAATATTAGAGCAAAAACAATTCCAAAACCCTTTAAAGAAAATTATAGCCCTAAGACGGAATTAAAAGTAAGATAGATTTTAATTGAAATCATCATCAATTAACAGACTAGGCCATAAGAAAAATGCACTAGAGCATGAAATTTGATTAAACAGAACTGATGACCTTCAAAAGAAGAGGCTTTATAAAAGATTACAATGATGGTTTGTTAATCGGAAATTCAACAATTTGAGTACAATACCTTCAAGAAGGTTCCCCTTAGGTAGTCACTAACCACTAACAGAAATGTTAACTGAAAAGCAATCTGTTATTTACAATTGATTAAAGTATTACATTATACTATAATGTCAAATAGAAAATTATTTGCAATATATCAATTTCTTTATGCAGAGGAAATAAAGTTCCATTATTGGGACACATTTACAAATGGTAAATCCAGCAATAATTGTGAGCGATTGTATATCTATATATATTTTATATATATATATATATAGATATATATATATATATATATAAATATTTACAAAAGTAGCTACAACAGAACAACAAAAGCTTAAACCCTGCTAACTAATTGTGTTTTGTTTCAGCACATCTTGGTAGCGTAGACGTCTTGCAGAGCATAAAGCCATGGCAGCAGCAGAGTAGCTGGTATCCAGGCAGAGATGTCAGGGCAGGCGGCAGGTGTAATCATAGTCGTTATTCAGGCAGATGTCAAGGCAGGCATAATCGTAGACGTTATTCAGGCAGAAGCCAGAGCAGGCGGCAGGTGTAATTGTAGTCGTAATTCAGGCAGAGGTCAGGCAATAAGCACAATGTCACTCAGAAGCAATCCAGGAAAAACTACATTTTAAATCTGTAAGGGCTTGTTTCCACTACAGCGGATGGATGCGGTTCTATCCTCGCGTCTGCAGCCGCTACCGACCGCAACACATGTCTGTGCGATTGGATGCGGATTTTGTGCCTGGCCCCTGTCCGCTCCTGACCGTGCCCATAGGAAATTAATGGACGCGGTCAAAATCCCGGTCCATAGTAAATTTAGACCACGTCCATTCCTGTCAATGGACACGGTCGGACACGGATTTCAGCACGCGTATGCGGTTGGGTGCGGCATGCGGATAAAAACGTGGTAGGGTGGTGTTCAGAACCGCGTCTGCGCCCGTCTGCATACCTTTTTTCGTTTGGCTGTGAGGAACATGGAACAGAAAAGGTGAATATTGGCCAACTTTAAGATATCTGTAAAGCCCCCCATAGACAGGCAGACTCCTCCATGCAACTTCTGTACAACCAACTTTTCTTCTACCAAAACCATGTAATAGGAGGACCTTTCTACACCTTCCAATCACTATGTATTCTATCAGGGAGGTCAGTATACTACATAGTTGTTGGTAAGTCTCATGAAAGTTGTATGGAGGAGTCTGCCTGTCTATGGGGGGCTTAAGTATCCCAGTCTGGGGTACATTTTTCTCAGGGTCTCAGGGTATAAGTTTTCTTTAAATGCCTGTCAGTCTGTTAAACAACTGATATAATTTAATGGTCACAAAGTCCCAGTTAGCAATTGGCGGCTATTGGAGAGTAGTATGACTACTTACTAAACCTCCAAAGCAGAGCTAGGGTAAATTAGGACAATTATATTACATGGTTTTCGAAAAGTTAGGCCAAAATGGATTTTGTAGGAAAGCACAGTTTGGTACTCCTAAATAATTCTAGACATTTACACATGCACTCACAAATCACTAAACACCATAATACTTTTTTTATTTTGTCTATGCTTACAAAATAAATAAATGGGACTGTGATGCCAGGGACTGTTTTTCAGCATTGGACATTGTTGTCTTTTATCTGCAGCATGCCATTCCATTTCCTTGCAATAACAGTACGCACCAAAAGCATCTCCCTCGGCCCTTTAAACTTTATAACATTATGCTCATCTCACTCATAAATCTGTAACATGTTAGTTCCTTTCTGCAGTGATTTCTTATATACAGGAATTGATAAATTCCTTCTATTAAATAGCTTTAGTGTTGGCCCAAAGCCCACTAAATGGTGTGCTTAGTCTGGCAACTAAAACAAAGGTATAAAACTGAAATTAAAATAAATTGAGCAAAAATACTTGCTTCAGCATACTGACAATGATTTCTGGGCTGTATCACTAAAACATTGCATGACTTTGGAGCGAATACATTCTGTATTTACATTAAGAACTTATACATGTATATAAGAACAGTATATAAGTATCTGAAAGTCAGTGGGTCAAAAAAGGAAGAGAAGTGTCTGATCATTGAAGAGAGATTCCTTATAAGTAGAAAGCAAATAAAACTTTGTTAACGCTACTAGAGGCTAGTACACAACCATTTACTGATAGCTGGGGCTTTGCCTGAAAATAGGTATGTGGTTATCTCTGAATATAGAGATAATGATTTTCTATCCATTTCAGTTCATCGTTCTTTATACATTATTGTGTATTTTATCTAATAATCCTTTTTTTTCTTTTTAAGGGGATGTGGATTATAGTTAAACAACATCCACCATAAACTATCATAATTTTTGCTACGTGAGGTGCATTGTTTTTCCATAAAATTGGGCTAAATGTGTCTCTGCATCAAATCCTCATAAGAGAGAGCTTTTGCAAGTGCGGCAGTGCTTCTGCCTATTCAGATGGAAAAGTATGACTTTCTAAAAAGTCAAGAGAAGAGAAGTATAGTTTTGAATTTTGATGCCCTGTTTCTGTTGTCCTAATACATTATGGGGGAGAAAGTATTGGTCAAACTCTAGGGAAAGAAGTGGAAAAGTATGAAACAAAAACTACTGCAACAAATACTTGTTTTTTTGGGTGGTGGAATTAGATAACTGTCACAGCTGGACTTGAGGTTAAACTTTTATTAGTGTTGTGGGTTTGAATATTAATAATAATCTATTTTATATATATTAATAGAGATATTTTGA
>CM070033.1:89951927-89963818 GCA_036250615.1 Ptychadena robeensis
GCGAACATGCGATGTTCGCCGCGAATAGTTCTCCGGCGAACAGTTTGGGCCATCACTACTCTTTGCTCTGGCCGGCAAAGCTGGCGTTAAAAGAGGTTGGGGGAGCTGTCAGTGGCTTCCCTCTCCTCCTGGTCCCATTCTGCAAAGCTGTATGGAAGTGGACTTAAACAGCAGCTCACATACTGAGATCTGTGTAAAAGCTGAACTTTGGAGGGTAAAAAGTGTGATATGTAGCATGTAGACATTTATTTTGTTCATATTTGGATCATGTAGGGATGGGCATCACATGACAGTTAACATGTACATGTACCAGCTGTTAGTTCCATATGATGTTAGATTTCTTTTATTGAAGTTTAGGTCACTCACAAAAAAGTAATATCCAAAACCACATAGCTCTAACAACAATTATGACGTGTTACAACCTGACAACTTTATACCAGATTATTGCTGGTCTATGTTAACCTGCTGATACAGTAAAGAAGATGAAGAACAATTAAAAAGCAAGATGAAGAATAATTTAGCCACTAATCAAATCATATTTCTAGAAAAGTTTATATTTGTGACTACTCTGGCTTTACCCGTATCAGGTATTCCATGTGCCTCACTTTAAAACAAATATGTACAGTTATGTTATGCTTTTTTTGGATGGAAAAAACTGTATATTTTTTAACTGCTGTATATGATGCAATTATATATATATAAGCTGAATAATTTTATTTACAGGACTTGGTATAAAGTTGTATTTTCAGATGCATAACTGGGAAGATAGTATCTAGATACGTTTTATATCAAGAGAAAAAATATATATTCTTCTTACAAATGGTTCAGTGCTGGGGAAATCAATCTCACCTTTCACTCCCATTTTCCTCTCTAAAAAGCCTGAAATTGGTATTAGTGAAAGAGAAATTAAGCGTTGAAACCTTGAAGCTTGGGCTCGTACAAAACTTTGTAACAGAGATAATAGCATAAGTGACCTCTGAAGCTTTGCAGTGTCATATTATTCTGTAGCAGTTCTAGTGTTCTCATTTAATATACAGTCATTTGATAACAGCATTATGCATGGTTATCAAAAGGCTCAAATTCTAGAACACAAATAAAAAAAAAGTTTGTTTTTACACAGTTGCTTGTTTTGCACAATATGCAAAGTTGAAAAACTCAAGTTTAAAAGGAAAGAGTAATGGAAATAGTTTTAATATAATATATGGTGAACATAAATAAGCAATGTGAGAATATAGAAGCTACAATAATGTTCCTTTTGGAAATGCTTCTGCTTAGTTTATGTGACACATTTGCTGTTTGAGAAACTATCTTGTTATATCTTGTACTGCAGGTCCAGGATGGACATGGGCCACAGTAGAAGGCAGTTGCTTTGCCACTCACAACTTACAATAAAACATGCCATGGATTTCTTAGTTTTCAGAAAAGTTATGCTATTTTATGCATAGTAACATAGTATGTTTTTTGTCCTTAGAAATTATGATAATTTTTATTCCAAAAATAATGTGTAATGTAATTTGTTGTTATAGTGTTGGCGTGCTTATCCACCATTGGAAAGCTCAATAGATTTACAATAAAATATTTAAATTGCATACCTCAGAAGTGTTATACACAACAAACAGCACTGTCAGGAATACATTTTTTAAATCTTATGTATGTTTACTTCCTTTAACACCTAAAAGAGTGTCTCAGTATCTTCAGTTCAATAGGTTGTCATCCCTGTCCCATGAAAGTACACCAACAACGGACTGTTCCAGTCCCACTTATTACCAACCCCTTTGGACCACTAACTTCTCCTAATTAGTGTTGAGCTCGAATATTAGATTTTCGAATATTTAGCTGGAATATCGCTATTTCGCGAATATTCGCGAATATATCATCGGATATCCGACGCGATCGCAATTTTTTGCGATTTTATTGCGATGTTATAATCGCAATTTTATAATCGCGATCCATTGTAATGAATGGAATCGCGATTATATAATCGCAATGCGATTTTTAAAAACGGAAATGACGGATATTCTCCCAGTCGAATATCCAAGCTCCATTGACTTGCATGCATTGCGCATATTGGATCGCAATTGCGATTTTAAGATCGCAATTCATGTTGTAAGTGCGGATATTCGAGATTACGAATATGGAATCAAATATTATGGTGAATATTCGCAAAATTATGCCAATTCGAATATTGCCTAGCATTTGTTCCAATTGTTTCTCCCAACAATGTCCGGTTGTTTTTTTTTACATCCCTTCCCCTTCCAGATAAGATAAAAGCCTTTATTGGCTATTACAGCAATCAAACGCTTCCTCTAATTGCAAACCAGCTTTTTGCATGTCTCCACAGGTATTTTTGCCCATTCATAAGCAATGAGCTTCAAATCTTTCAGGTTGGACGGTCTGTTTGCCATCACCCTGATCTTTAGCTCCTTCCTCAACTGGATTCAAGTCAGGACTCTGGCCGGGCCACTCCAAAATGTTAATGTTGTTGTCTGCTAACCATTTCTTCACCACTTTTGCTGTGTGTTTTGGGTCATTGTCATGCTGAAATATCCACTGGTGCCCAAGACCAAGTTTCTCTGCAGACTGCCTGATGTTGTCATTGAGAGTCCTCATGTATTGCTTAAAAGGATTTGGTTATTGATCAATTCAGTCCAGTCCATTATCTGCAATCACCTACGAACATGTTTGGGAACAGCCTCTTAAAGAAATAAACACACACACAGGTTGTGGTATCAAGAAGCTGTCCTGTTTAATGATATTTTGCTTAGCTATTTTATACCTCAGATAAGACATTGTAACACATGGTTGGTTTAAACATCAAGAGTAACATATTCTCCCCCAAGCTATAATTGGAAAATTCCAGTAAGAAACTTCTGTTATCAGCTATAAAGTATCATTAGGAAAAAAAAGAAGTCACAAAACTAGATTCAACTGGTATCGGTAGTTAACCTTGAAAAGAGAACACAAGAAAATACCAAATTTTAATTAGCTACTTTCTACGTGAGTTTCAGCTTGTCAAGAATGGATGCAAGATAGACAAAATGGAGGGAGACTGCTGCATATATCCTTCATTGTTCATTTTTAGTGGTGCTGTTTACTGTAGTTAGGTTCCCAGGTCCATTGGCTGAACCCCCCCCCCCCAAAGAATTAGGTTCCCACCACCATTTTTGACAGTGGGGATGGTGTTTTTTGGGTTGAAGTTCACAGATCTTCACAGGGCAAGGGGATCTGTGTCTGCAGCTTCTGCATTGCCTGCATCTAGCTCCTAATACCTTCCTTGCCTTAGAGGGTTTACTCTCCTGCAGCCGAGCTCCCTCTGCTTGACACCTGTGATGCTCCTTACCCTTGTCAGCTGCCCCTCCCTCCTGCACTATTTACTATCTCCAGCCTCCTTGCTTGTTGACTTCATGGTTCCAGACTCTCTGCTCGTCCAATGGATTCTCCCTACCTCTCGATCATTGTCACTTAGTTCCAGTACCTCCTCTGTCTTCCCGGCTCCAGACCCTCGGCTCGTCTCACGGACTCCGCTTATCTCTACACTATTGGCACTACATTTTGGTATATCATCAGCAGCCAACTTGCAAGGGTGCATCCAGGAACCGCAACCTGGGGTTCGTCTGCAGCACAGCCCATCAGCCCTTGCGGGCTGCTCTGGTGAACACCAGACAGTCCCTTAGACTCTGCACTCAGATTGCACCTTTGCCAACTGTACAAGTTGGTCCAGTGGGTCCACACCCTTGAATATCCGGTGTCACCCTTGCTCTGGTGTCACCCACTGTGACAGAAGGCTTCTACTTTTTACACCAAATGAAGGAAACATCATTGTGACCAAACAATAAAAGTTTTTTTTTTTTTACCATAACACAGAAGACCAAAAGTCTTCTTCTTTGTCCAGACGAGCATTTGCAAAGGCCAAGCGAGCTTTTTGTGGGCCTTATCTGGAGAAGTGGCGTCCTCCTTGGTGTGCATCTGTGGAACACCCAGCAGTGCCCGTTGGATTGTCTGCCTGTAGACATTGCCACCAGCAGAGCCCCGATTGACCAGAATGGCCTTGGTGGTGATCCTTGGATTCTTTTTCACCTCTCGCTATCCTCCTGGACAGCACAGGTGTCACTTTTGGCTTCCGACCACATCCTCTGAGATTTTCTACATATGCATAATGAATTTATAAATCAATTTATGTTTTGCCTAGGGAAAGTTTTACATATTTTTTCATTTACATCTAAATTTTTTTAAACCCATCTCCAGCAACATTTCATCCCTCTCTGACCCATATTGATCTCATATTTGTTTTCACACCTTGTGAAAACAAATATGATTCCTAAATCCATCATCCATCTCGGCTCCATCTTGGGGACAGTGCAATGTTGACCCAGTCCAGGACTCCTTACCTTTTCCCAAAGCAAAAAATTCACCACTGGACAATTAACAAACAAAACTCATAAGCATTTATTTACTTGGTGATGGTTACTTTCCACAGCATTTAAAGTGTCTTACATAGAATTGTGCATTAGAAGATTAGTCATGAGCGGCATAGGCAATATTTAAATTCGCAATATTTTGCGAATAATTCTACTTATATTTGATTCTATATTCGGAAATTTGGATATTCGCGATATGACCATATATTGTGAATATCATATTCACATTGCGAAAATACTAATCTTCAAAATGAATGGTCACATGCTATGTTTTTTTTCGCAATGTGAATATGATTTTCGCAATACATGACCATATCGCAAATATTCGAAATTGCCAATATCCACCAACATATTCGAGATATTGGCAAATTCTCAAATTGCTGATATTCGCTAAAAAAATTCGACATTCGAATATTCAAGCTCAACACTATAGAAGATATCATCCCTACACTTTGGTACCATTTTTGTTTAATAAATAGTGTTAAAGTCCCCTTATAAACACAAAATAAACCAACCTGCAATGGCTGCAATGCAGTCAAGTGGCCCCCTTTTGCATCATTTGCACACTCGCTATTTTTTCATACAGGTACACCAGACTAATGTCTTAGGGTTATGAGCTGGTTCCTTTAGGGAAACTTAACAAAAATTTGCCTTAACTTTGTAAAAAACTAGATAATTAATGCATGAAAAAAATATATTCAAGTACATCAAGTACATCAAGTACTCTGGGCGTTGTGCAGGTGGCGCGGTTTTTTTTATAAAAAACCCGGTGACGCAATTGGGGGAAGTCCTGACGGCCAGTGGAATCTGGCAGACAGGTAAGTCTCCCACTAGTTAACTCGGGTTGTGTTTCATGATGCATGAAACTCAGCCTGAGTTAACTCGGACCAAACACCCAGGAGGTTACTAAACACATGACTTTATATTCTGTGTAATATATATACTATGTCTCAAGGACTAAGAAAATTATTTCTTCCCCTATCCAAGTTAATTATACATCTTTCTTAGATATCCTTTAAATAATATTACCTAAATGATACAGTTTAAAATGGGAAAAAACCCTTGCCTTTACCGTCCACTGTTTTTATATTAAACCGGGAAGTACATTGGTACAAAAACAAACCTCCCTGGCGGTTCACTGAGGTGCAGATTTCTGTACCAAAAGTGATACAGTGTTTTGCCTTTCCGCCCCAGTAGAAATGCTGCAGGCACACAGAGAGCCAGCGGTTGCTCCTGATTCTGACATGGGCGCAGTTTGATTCACGATCAGACTGTGCCAGTACTTGCTTCAGGCGTAACGCTAGGGAGGTTAAACCGGCCATAGATGCTATGCTTGGCGGATGTTTATCGAACAATCGGCCGCAGCATGATGACATCATCATGCCATGGCCAATCGTTCAAAAAACACCATTTACAATTCGACAACCAATACATTGGATGGGGACCCTTGTCCCCATTCAAAGTACTGGCGATCGACCAGAGAAAAACTTTTGTTCTCTGGCTGATCAAAGTTTTGTGCAAGTACGAACGGTTGCTCCAGATGGGCACGTTCATTTTGCGATTGATCACCAAGCGATCACCCCGAATGCGCACGGTGATCATTCGCAAAATCAGCCATAGATTGAAGCGTCTATGGCCGGCTTCAGAGGTACAGAAAAAAAATATTATTTATTTTTTTATAAGTTTACACTTGTTTTCTTTTCTTTTGATTTGGATTGGATAAAATATTTATAAAACATTTACCCAATCCAATCAAAATAAAAAACAAATGTAAAAAAAGTCTAAGAAAAAATCTAAGAAAAAAAAAAATTCTGTACCTTTAAATCTCCCGCCCGGCACGTGACGTCATCAGGACACGAGTGCCGATGACGGAAATAGCCAGAGACATCGGCTATTTCCAGAGCACTCAGGTGCAGCCGGAGATGATCCAACTAGCAGAAACGCTCAGTGAGAGCGTTTCTGCTAGCGGGATCCACTTTTGAACTGGATTAGAGAAAGACATTTCTATAATCCAGTCCAAAAGTAAAAAAAAAAGATTAAAAAAACGAAAAAAAAATATGTTTTTTTCTTTAAGCCCGGGTCCTGCCTCCGTGGCGTCACACGTCACTCGCGGACCCAGAAGAAGCCGGCGAGCAGAAGGATCGCAATGGCAGCCGGACCAGGTAAGCTCCCACACTGTGTCCAATTCCAGTTCGTGTGTATCGCTAATTGCAGCGTCCCTTTGCCCGAACTGGGTTCGGGCATATCGCTAGGGAGGTTAAGAGAGCAAAATGTTACGGTGGCTATGGCAAATGAAAATAGAAAGTGGATGTTAATCTCCCAGTGAACAATGGTACAAGGAACATCAGGTAATACAGTATTTCAATATGAACTACGATTTCTGAAGGCCAACAAAACAGGAAAGCAATGAAAAAAATGAATATTAACCCAATCTTAGTTCTGGTCATGCTGCTTGTGTAAGGTAGAACCCACAGTTATTGTAGAAGGACTGCTTCTTCTTTCAGTTGCATTCAAGCTTTCTTGTCTCTAATTCTTTCTCTCCGATGATTCACCTCTTTAACTGAGCTATCTTACTCCACTGCGGTTAGCACTCAAGGAAAGACTGTATTCTCTTCTAAAACAATCTTGTTGTTGGAACCACAAAAATTATCATGAAAATTTTTTTTTTGTTATAATACCCCCTGAATGTCCTTATTGTTGCTGTCTTGTCCTTTTAAATTTTATAGTGATGGGGTTGACTTATTCAAAGGTCCTTTTATAAGACCATCTATGGCTGAGTGCCATCGCTAACAGGTCATGCAGTCTTTTCTATCTCAAACATGTACTATTCTTTTCAAATTCAAACCTTGTCTCATCTGAAGAATCACTGATAAAGAATCTGTACATTTTAAAACTTCTTTAGAATATATGGTAAACTATTAATTATTAGGCAAAATATTCTCCAAACTAAAATGTCATGTAATGTTATTTAAAATGCAACATATGCTACCAAATATTTAGATGTTCTTAATTTAGATGTTCAATATAATGTACATATAAAGATGGCAAGCTTGTGCTTTTACCATTAATAAGTGAAATATTCAGTTCTGAAAATTGACAGGCATCAGTATTACTGTGTATAGAGATAACTTCAACAGCAAGACAGTCATTTGGACAGTTTCACCTAGAAATGTTTATCTACCAAAGTCTATTAAAAGTTGATACAATTACCACTGCACAGTGTTTATGGCTGCATTCCATATCTGCACATTTCATTTCACACAGTGGAAAACTTACTTCAGTGACATCTTTCTTTTATTTTATATATAGTACTAGTGATGGCCGAACCTCGGGCATGTTCGTCCGCCGTCCGCCCGTTCGCGGACAGATTCAAATTCCCCGCTGCTAGGCGGGGAATTAGAATCTGAAAACCCGGATGTGACGTCAGTGACGTCACATCCGGCAACTGGAACGCATAGTTCCTGGTGTGCTTACCGGATGTGACATCACTGACGGGTGTGCGAGCCGGCTTTCCACTGAAAGACCGGGTTCTCTACCCGGTCTTCAGTGGAAACATTCTTCCTGCGGCGGGATCTCGCCGCGTATGATCCCACCGGAGGAAGAATAGAGGGCTCCTTCACGCCGGCGGACAGGGCGGGTCGAACACCCGTACTGTCCGCCGGCGGGAAGGAGGGCGAACATGCTTATTCGCGGCCGAACTGTCCGCCTTGCGGGCAGTTCGGCCATCACTATATAGTACTGACACATTTTATAGCTGCATGCAAATATTATATAAATGTATTAGTCTTTCTCCCCAATAGAGCTTGAAGTCCTTATTCTAGCAATAAGACAAACACCCATAATAGAGATCTGGATGCTACCAGTTTGATTTTAGGTAGTGCTAAAAAAACAGAAGCCAAAAAAACAAAAACAGAAAACAAAATATATAGCCACATGGGGAAAAATGCCAAATTACATGTAGAGATTATGTCTTCTGTGAATTGTATTATTTATTTAACCCCCATGTTTGGCAATTTGAAGCAGCCTATTGTTTAATGCAGAAAAAAACAATTTATATAAAACATTTTTAAAAAACAATCTAAGAAAAAAGTGTGGTTCCTTATTCTTATTCAGTCTATTGGGTTCCTTTCCTGTTTCCAGGGAAGAGAGGAGCTCCAGGGACATTTTAAGACTGAAAAAAGGGAAAAAAGAAGAAAAAAGGAAGAGAAAAACATGTAACTTGATGCATAACAGCTAATCAATGGGGATGTCAAATTTTCGGTATTTACTTACACTCTTGGTTGTTGGGTTAGAAACTCACTCTAGTACCAACAACCATATGTTGTAGTAAGTAGTGGTGTGACACTTGTTGTTACAATGTGTTCTTCTGCTGGTCGCTCTTGCTTGCTTCTGGGTGCCCAGGGGTGGAAAGAGTGGGGTGCTCTCCCTATCCTCGGTGATATGCAACCTTCTTTGAGGTTAGGAAAAAAGGTCTGGGCAAGGCGCCCGCTTGGTGAGTTCTTCTTTTATTTGGTCATTCAAGTACATTGACGCATTTCATGGTTCAAAAGACCACTTCTTCTTTGTTATCTTAGATACATGCTTAGGTGTAGGTCTGTATGTATCTAAGTATCTAAGATTAGAAACCAGAGATCGTTAAAATGTATATATTTATCCTGAAGAAGTGGTCTTTTGAACCACAAAATGCGTCTATGTACTTTTAACTGTTAATTTGACCATTTCAATTATTTCGATTTAATTGCAAAGCAATTTTTCAGTGGGCACCCTTTGTGTGCCAGACATTACTTTGGATGGAGACTTACCATGCGATCTGACATGTGGGAGGATCCCAGTCTATCTGACCAGGTGGGTGCCGGTGGCCGAGCAAGCACCAGGCGATTGGCGGAAACACGCCTGTATGCCTACATTTACTTTCCACAAAGGAGACTTTAAATCCACGCTAAATAAAATATATTCATCTCAGAAGTGCCCCAAATTATAATTCCTAGAGAAGTAGAAGCCACAATTCAGCTGAATTACTTAAGTGTGAAGAGATGTTAAGTGCTCTATAGCTAAAAAGGTTTCAAAAATCAAACCAAAAAAAGGAGCTAAAAAAAATATAGTAGGGATTTTTTTTTTGTTTCACCTTATTTCACACTTCAGTAAATCAGGCACACTTTCCTCTCACATACTTTTTATTCCATTTTGCTTATAGTACACTTTTACCAAGGATGTTCATTATTTTTGCAGTGCAGGAATGAACTAGTATGTAAATAGCCCATTAAATTCATGCAACCAAATATGGCAATACCTTATATAGCTTTGCCTAAGAACAAAACCTATTTTTGCAGACATAATGACCTGAAACCGATAATGATCTTTCCTCTATTCATACAGCTTGACACAGGCCCTATTTTCTAAACAGGTTATTGACAAGTATTTAAAACAGCTTCTGGTGCTTTCAAAATGAATAATACTACCAGTTTTTGTCACCCATTGTCTGCACTTAGCAAAGAATTTCGCCATGAAATAATAGAAGTGAAGAGAAAGCAAGAAAGCCAAATAAAATAGCTTAGTATTGTAAAGTCAATATTGGGAAAAATGACTTTGAAATGCAAGTAATTTCAGCTCAAAGTCATTATGTAGTCTCTTTTTTTTAGCAGCCCAAAAAATTATATTTAAATATATATTTCTTTTTCTTTGTTTTAATGTTAACATTAACGTTTTAATAATTAAAGAGAGTATTCCAAATTTTAGAACAGGGTTATTGTTTTCATAGTGTTAAACGTTTTACATAGCTGGAAACAAGAACTGCTAATGTTTCTATTCTAGTTATTGTCTTTTATGCTAAAGCTGAATTGTGAGATAAAATGTGATATATTGGCGTGTTGGGAAAACCCAAGGGAACCATGGCTATTTGCAGCAGACATTTAAAAAGCATTTTAAAAGCTATTCCAAACCAAAACCTAATGCTGCTTATAATGGACTTTCCAGTATCTTTACACGTCTAAAAAAATAAATTCTTGACATATCATATTGTATTCCTCTGAACACTTTAAATAAAAAGGGGTGACACTGGTAAGTGGAGGGTAGTTTTTAAGTTGTTTTCTGTAACATCGAGAAATAGATTGGAGGGTAGGTGTAGTCACTGTTACCATCCCTAAAATGTAATCACTAAAACCAAGATAAATTCCCTCATGGGACTTGGAACAGTGACCCGACAAAAAAGGCGAAAGGTGCCATTGGTATAGATTACACCGTGTTATCTTAAAGAAACAGTCTTTATTTTTCGTGAACCAGATCACAGCAAATAATAACATAGACACTAAAAAGAGCCAAGATACCCGCTACACTGTAACACACATAAAGTGTAGCGGTTAATTCATATATTAGATGATGCAGATGCATGAAGGCTACATGTTTCACCGATTTTGGCTTCTTCAGGCCCGTAGCATCTTATATGAATATGTGGATCTATGTGAGAGAAGAGATGTGCATTGTCAATTTATGGTATGGGGGAAACGGAGACCCTTATTATGTATCAAACGTACCTTGGTGGCTAAAAGTATAAATAAAACTTCTCCTATGTAACAGAAGGTAGATGAGGACGTCTCTCGGAATTCGCTCTATGGTTAAGGAAGTCTCTCTATGGGTAGGAGGCAGTTCAGTCCGGGATTTACCCGGGGCCACCCCAAAAAGTCAGGGGATTGGAGGGAATTTATTGCGCTGTGTTGTATAAAGAAAAAAACAAATAAATGGTTCTGTCTATAATCAAGTTAACCCTTCGATGTGAGGCCTTCAATACCCCAAAAACCGAGCAGTATGGTAAATATGTCTAACTTAAATTTAGCTGCCACGTATCCTACTGTAATCAAATCAAGCTAAACATGTGTAGGCATCTGACCGTTGAGTTAATGTTATGAGTCATAGGGAGAGTCAATCACACAAACGAGGTTGGTGATTACCTTATAGTAGTTAGTAGAAAGTAAGGCAAGATCCGCTCCAAGGAAATCCCAGCAATCCGGTCACTGCCACCTATCCGGGAGCCTCCACGTGTAGCTGCCGCTACAGTGACTCCTGTGAGTGAGGGCTATGCTCCCGGCGTGCGGTTTATGTAGCCACCGCAGCCGGAAGTATGAAGCCTGCACACACAGGAGTGGGGAGGGTCCTGTGTGGGCGCCTAAAGACCATGGCGTCCACAGTAACCAGGAGGGTTGGCCCAACACCATCACAGTGTGTGGAGCCGATACCCTCCAGCCCGCGGATCGGCCGGCGGTCACCTCTGTATGCGGTCGGGGCGGTAGATGCCCCTCCGCCTCCCCCTGATGGAGTGAAAAGTTTTCTGTATGCTTCAGAATGTGTGCCACTCACATTGTTTACAAAATTCAATGGGTGGTGTTGTGTGGACAACGTGGGGGTTTGTTGGGGTGTTTGGGAAAGGGTGCTATAAACATAATCCAAGTCCCAGAGCAAAAGAAAACCAAAAACAAAATT
>CM070033.1:89991641-90012005 GCA_036250615.1 Ptychadena robeensis
ATGGCTGTCTATGGCCAGCTTTAGCGTCAGATTGTAAAATGTGTCTCCCTATAAGCTGGTCAATGGATATTGATAGTGATGGGACCCCTGAGTAAAGTTTCAGCCTTGGACACTCTGCTGCCTTATCTCCTAGCACTGGCCTTTTTGCTAGGCCGAAGGTAGTAGAGCAAAAGACTTGCCTTCTGACACTGGCCTTATGGTTTGGCTGGAAGAAGCACTGAAGGTTATGGTAGGTAGGGATGGTCAAAATATTGGCAGATGGAAAAAGTCAAAAAGCAACCCAACATTTCAACTGAAATCAAAATTTCGACTTTTTGTTTTTGATTTGCCATGCTGATATTCCCTTGCGGAAATGACATGAATATTCGCGTTGGAAAATGATTTAAACAAATATTTGCATATAAAAAATTTACATGCTGCAAGCTTTGTCAGCTTATTGCAAATCCCTTGAACATGATATCCTCACAAACATTTCTGGAGATGTAGAGAAGGGATGTAGAAACATTTGTAAAAAAAAACTGTTTTGCTCTAACATATCTAGTTTGTGAAATGTTGACTTTAAAAATTTTGAAATGTTAACTAATACCCTGGACACTTTTCTACATCTCCAGCAAGTTTGGTAAATATATCATGCTCAGGGGCCTTGTAATCAACTCACAAATTTGAACTTGTTGAATTTTCAGAAACAAATCCATCATCTGTATTTTTTAATTAGGGCAGGGGTTGACAAATTTGGTTCTCTAGCCTCTCCTGTCTGGCTCATCCTGCTAGCTAGGTTTTGAAAAAAAAATTTAACATTTTTTCCCCTCATGCCCAGCATGACCTCCCACATGCCCTCAGCCCCCACCCCACCCCCGGCAGCAGTGAAGCTGACTCTTTTGTCCTTTTGCCTCACTGTCTCATCAATCTGGCCCCAACAATTAAATGTTAGTGCCAGCCAGCAGCTCCACTCCATTGTGCAGACATCTGAGTGAGTGACAAGAGTGCCATACCTTCTGACAGTGAGTGACAAGATTGCCATTCCTTCTAACAGTGAGTGAGAGTTTTTCCATTCCTTCTAACAGTGAGTGACAACATTGCCTTCCTTCTAACAGCGAGTGACACCATTGCCATTGCTTCTGACAGTGTGTGACAACATTTCCATTCCTTCTGACAGTGTGTGACAGTGTGTGACAACATTGCCATTCCTTCTGACAGTGAGTGACAACATTGCCATTCCTTCTGACAGTGAGTGACAACATTTCAATTCCTTCTAACATTCCCTTTTATAATATTGTTATCATAAGTTATAACAGATTTCTATTTACTATTAACTTAGTTAATAGTCAATTTCGAGAGCAACCCAAAACAATTTTTTTTCTTAATTTCGACCATCTCTAATGCTGGGCCCATTGGTTGATTGACAGGTTGATTCACAGGGAACTATAGTCATATGGGTGGTCACATGGGGCTAGTCAAGTGAAATCTTGAAGTGCAGAGTCAGTTATTCTGAAGATAGAGCTGGCTCTAGAACAAGGCAGATATGACTATGACACACCAAGAAATAAGGACATACAATGCAATGTTCTATTCAAAAAAAAATGCAGAACAAAGAAGGAAAACATGTATTAAAACCCTCAATGTACTTCAAATATAAAGTTTTACCTTTACCTTAGAAAATTACAGGAACATTTTAATAAATAGTTACTAAAGCCTTTTGTGTGGACAAAATGTCAGAAATATATCCTTTCAGGTGATCTTGGGTTTACTGTAATTAACTTTTTTTATAGTGTGTATTAAGTAATTGAATGGCTGCTTTCCAGCACTATACATGACTCTGACTGTATTTCAGAGGAACAGTAAACTGAAATGATGACAGCAGCTTGTGATTTAGCCTGAAATCATTCCTCTTGTTAATATAAAGCATTTGCTCCCCCTTACTGTTTGTCATGTAAGATCTCACAGTAGCTAGACTTCCCGTCTTATGTCATTGTCAAACAGTGCCTAGAGCCAACAGACTTTAATAAATTGTACTATTATCAGCATGTTTAGGCAAATAATGTATTCTGAACAGAAACAACTCTTTCAAAATTGTTCTTACTTCCTATGATGTATTACATTTTATCAAACATTGTTTAAGAGAACAAAAGTTACAGTGCATCTGCACTATCATAAATCATGATATAGCGTAGAAAAAGTCTAACTATATCAAGGCAAATGCTACTGTAAACAAAGTAAAACATTTAAATGTATTCTTTGTTAGCAGCTTTTCAGATATACATTGTTTTTTTTTTTCTTACTAGATGTGGTTCCACAGTTCCATAGCCAATAGTGGGATTGTGATAATGCATCATTTAAAACACAATAAACCTCTGTAACCAAATCCTATCAAGTACAATGCAGATATTGTTTTTTTTTCATGGCATTGTTTACAATTCAGACTAATTGTACCTTCAAGCAAATCTTTATATGTTGTCTCTCAAGGTAGCCCATAGTGCTCTGTGAGCCTTTTTGATATATTATGATTATTATCCTTTTTTCTTTATACTACAACAAATATTACACAATTTATTCCAAAAACTAAATATTTTTGGTTAGCAGTGAAATAAAATATACCATTAAGTGTAAGGAGTTTTTTCAAGGTTATTTAGCTTTTTAGATTTATTAAATAAATTTATATTACTTATGATTCTCTCATTCCATTGATAAAAATATTTTAAAAGTGTGCTCTGTATAGTACTGTACACCAATATGGTTTATTTGAAGTTATGAAATTTTAAAGAACATACAATATTGATTGTAATACATATATAGACTAATACTATTTTATTAAGTAAATCATATTGAATATTAAACAATTGTGTTGCTAAATATTAAATTCTAAAGAAAACATTAACTTTTTGAAAAAAATGTATTATGAGTTATATACGGTAATTATGGTTTATGTTAATATATAAACATTGTATTTTTTCTAACTTTTAGATGCTTCAATGCATAAGACTCACCTAAAACATTAAAGTGTCTATAAGGAAAAAAATATCTGCAGAGAACTGATGCTCTGCTGGTAGAAGCTGTGTGCCATGTCAAGCAGAGTGGGAGTTGAAGGAAGTAAGGAAGATGACAACTTTCTTGCCTCTGCCTCCTGGTCCTGCTTGCCAAGTGTGTGTATATCAGCCAGCATACAATGCATTTAATTGATGATAAAGAAATTTGACTTTATTAATAATAGCAGATACTTATTACCTACCTTGTATGTATCTATTAAACTTATCAGTCCTGTGTCATGTGAGATGTTGGACAAATGTTGTGGCCAAAGTAAAATGTTATAAAGTTCCCAGATTGTCCATTGTGAATCTCCCATATATGGCTGTTTGTGTAAATTAGTTCTTCTGACCAACTGTATTGTTCAGATTACATTTATAAAAAGTACATATATAGACTAATACTATTTTATTAAGTAAATCATATTGAATATTAAACAATTGTGTTGCTAAATATTTAATTCTAAAGAAAACATTAACTTTTTGAAAAAAATGTATTATGAGTTATATACGGTAATTATGGTTTATGTTAATATATAAATGTTGGACAAATGTTGTGGCCAAAGTAAAATGTTATAAAGTTCCCAGATTGTCCATTGTGTATCTCCCATATATGGCTGTTTGTGTAATTGAGTTCTTCTGACCAACTGTATTGTTCAGATTACATTTATAAAAAGACTAATAGCTAATAAAGATGAAAATATATTCTTACATAGAATTTTCTAAGTTAGTTTATAACTTACTAACTAACTAACTCACTAATAAGACTCATATTGGTGAGTTTTATTATTATTATTATTATTATTATTATTATTATTATTATTATTATTATTATTATTATTATTATTATTATAATAAAATTATTATTACTGAGTTAATTTAGTATGGGAGCTATGGAAACATGAAAGAGCAAATTACCACTCAATAAGGATATTTGTCAACCTTGGATGGTTTGCTATGAGACCCAGAGCTGAACTAACAAATCAGAAATCTAAAGTCATGAAAAATATATAGCATAACTGTACAAACTGCTGTGCTATAAAATATTAGAATTACATATCTGAAACAATAACTAACTATGGGTCCCCACACACCTAACGTGCGTGGACAATTTTGCCGCCGTCCCCACCCAAACTAACATCCACCACACAAAGGGTGCCCTCCAATACTGTGAGCGATGGAGAGCAGCGTGATGACATCATCACATTGCTCTCCACAGCTCATCTGTTTGTCCCCGCTTGTTACGTGTGTGGGGACCTTTACTCTTCCACTGAGCAGGGACAGAGTGATGGAGTGAGGAAACCCCCCCAATGAACTTTTCTATGCTATACTAAAGGATAGTGTAATACAGGAAGTCTAATGAACAGGGAAACCACATAAAAGAACTTGCAATCTGTACGTGCCAGCCGATGCAGACCATAGCAATCACTGGCCAGCTCCTGTGAGCTTTACCCTTACTGACTGAAATGATTCTATTAGGACACACTCTCAGGGGTCTCTCGAACAGAGGAAGCCAGGCCGCAGTTTGGGACACTGTGTTCTGCATCTGATGACTGGACTGCAGCAGAGTTAATTTTCAGTACAATACCCTCTACACCAGACGCAGGCTGACTGTCTTGCTCGGAAACCACCTGCACACTTCCAGAGTGTTGCACAATAGCAAGATGTAAACCACATGCGACAGTCCACCTTTACTGACCTCTACTCCAGCAACACTGAGCAACCTCCTTTATATGGCATGGGACAAAGCCCCTGACATTAACTTCAGCTCCCTCAAGTGCCTATTTCTGTAGGGACAGATGGGTTTGCAGATGCAACATATGGCTAACTTGTCCCGTCCCTCGTAACATAACTAACTAACAAACCAAAAAAACAGCATATTATGTATACCTTTTTTGGAGTATACACTGCAGAAATCATGAAACAGATGCATTAGAGATGCTTTTGACATTGGCATACAAATGCATGCAAATTGTATGCAGCAGAAACTGGGCCAATCAAGCATAGCAGCTGTACTTAATTGGCTCAGTTTCATTATTTAATTATTTGTTTTCAGCATGACCATAAATTAATTTGTAATTGCACCATCATTGTTAAGGCAGAGAAAAAGATTAACCTAACCCAAAAACCTTAACACTAACCAGTAGATTTAAACCAAGGCTAATTTAATTCTTAAAAATGACCCCTAAAAACTAGTAAAACACAGCTCTGGAATTGATAAGACCATTGCAATTTATTTTTAAATCAGCAACTCTTTGACCCTGACGATTATTCCATTCCAGTGTCTGCTTAACGTATACACAAGCATACCTCATTCAGCTTTTATGCCATTTAAAAGCAAAAATAACACTCTTTATTAAGGATAACATCTCAATTCAATCAATCATACAATTTAATGGACAATTAAATTGTATTTTACAAAATGTGTTTACATTTAACCCCCCTTATCAAATCCATAAGTGACAACATGTTAAAATAGACAGCATTGTCATTAACCTCCCTAGTGGTTGAGACAAACCTAGTTCGTTCAGCGTAAAGGTTCGCCCCAACTGCTAGGTACCCGATACACCCAGGGAAAGCTACAGCAATTGTCTTAATCGCTGCAGGATTTCCGGGGTTTCGCCATGGACCTCCATGTTAATGGAGAAGCGCTGGCTTTCCAGCCCACATAGCCGGCGTCATTAATGACACCAGCTGTGTAAAGAGGATGGGAGAGGGGTGGGTGGAAATACTTTTAACAGTGCCGCGATTGCCTGTACTGTGCCATAAAAAAAAAGGTTGCAGTATGGGCAGACCACTAGGGAGGTTAAAAAGACCCCCAATCGTGCAAAAAGAAAGGGCATATTGTATATTTTCTTGTATCCTTGTTTACCATTTTTGATAAACTTTAGGCAAAATATTGTTGTCTGGTCAGTAAATAAATAACCAATAGCAACCAGTAAGATTTAAATCCAATTGTCCTGGCTTGTGCATTATAGTAGACACAGCAATGGGTAGGAGATCCAAAACTCTCTAGTAAAAGATTATCTTCAATACACATTAATTTACTAAAAATGTTTACATGCATTTTGTACACGTATCTTCTGAATTGTGATGTGTGGGATAAGCCGCTTGTTATGTTTCTCAATCCATCCAGATGCTTAGCTGCTGATTTTCTGACTTTCAGTTCTCTTGTCACCACTGCACTGGAAATCCCAAGTGGTATTGATACAGTACAGTGCATCTGGAAAGTATTCACTGCACATCACATTTTCCACCTTTTAATATGTTACAGCCTTATTCCAAAAGGCATCCAATAATTTTTTTCTCCTCAGAATTCTACACACAACACCCCATAATGACTCCATGAAAAAAGGTTTACTTGAGCTGTTGGCAAATGTATAGAAATAAAAACACTGAGAAATCACATACATACAGTAGGTATTCACAGCCTTTGCTCAACACTTTGTTGATGCACCTTTGGCAGCAATTACAGCCACAAGTCTTTTTGAATATGATGCACACCTATCCTTGACCAATTTGGTCCATTCCTCTATGCAGCACCTCTTAAGCTCCATTAGGTATATAAGGTCCCACATTTGACAGTTCATTTCATAGCACAAACCAAGCATGAAGTAAAAGGGATTGTCTGTAGACTTCCGAGACAGGATTGTCTCAAGTCACACATTAGAGGAAGATTACAAACATATTTCTGCTGCTTTAAAGGGCACAGTAGCCTCCATTATTCGAAAGTTGAAGAAGTGTAGAACCAATAGGACTCTTACTAGAGCTAGTTGGTCATCAAAACTGAGTGATCTGGGGAGAAGTCAGAGAGATAACCTAGACCAGATGGTCACTCTTTCAGAGCTCCAGCGGTCCTCTGTAAACTGTCCAGAAGGACAACCATCTGCAATAATCCACTGATCAGGTCTGTAAGGTAGAGTACCCAGACAGAAGTTACTCTTTAGTAAAAGGCACATGGCAGCAAACCTCAAGTTTGCCAAAAGACACCTGAAGGACTCTCGGACCATAAGAAACAGAATTCTTTGGCTTGATAAGACAAAGATTGAACTCTCTGGTGTGAATGCCAGATGTCATGTTTGGGGGAAACCAAGTCAATACCATCGTTACAGTAAAGTGTGAAATTGTGTACAGTAAAATTGTGGTGGCAGCATCTTGCTGGGGCATGTTTTTCAGTGGTAGGGACTGGGAGTCTAGTCAGGATAAAAGAAAAGATGACTACAGCAATGTACAGAGACATCCTGGATGAAAACCTGCCCCAGAGTGCTCTTGAACTCAGACTGGGGTGACTGTTCATCTTTCAGAAGGACAATGATCCTAAGCACACTGCCAAGATATTAATGGAGGGGCTTCAGGACAACTGTGAATGTCCTTGAAGGACCCAGCCAGAGCCCAGACTTGACTACGATTGAATATCTCTAAAGATATTCAAATCCAACCTGATGAAGCTTGAGAGGTAATGCAATGAGGAATGGGTGAAACTGGCCAAGGATAGGTTTCAAGGCTGTGGCATCATATTCAAAAAGACTTCAGGCTATTATTGCTGCCAAAAGGTGCATCAATAAAGTATTGAGCAAAGGCTGTGAATACGTATGCACATGTGATTTCTCAGTTTTTGTTTTTTTTCATAAATTTGCCAAAATCTCAAGTAAGCTTTTTTCATGTAGGTAAAATGGGGTGCTGTGTGTAGAATTCTGAGGAAGTAAAATGAATGGAATGCATTCTGTCATAAGGCTCTTACATAACAAAATGTGGAAAAATATATGTCCTGCGATTACTTTCGGAGTGCATGTTATTTGAGATGAGGTGTCGTTGTGTTAGCACCATGTAACCTTTTAGCCAGATGAAGTAAACCATCAGTTGGACGATTAGGTGATCACCTAAATCAAAGTAAAAAAAATCCTGCAACTTCTTGCAATGTGACGAGTTGGATGGCAACACACTGATTAGGAGTATTTCAAAGATAATTGGTAATTTAAAAATAACAGTTTTTATACAAATGCAATTTCCCTTGCAATTTCCTCTTCATATATGAAGTACTTTGGCACTCTGATGCCAGCTAGCCTTTCACATGTATTCTTTCTCAATTTTTCTTCTTTCCGAGATTCTTTAAGATGCTTTTTTAGAGTAGAACGGTACGATTCACACCTGGTTTGGCAGGGCAAATGTTATCAATATGAAGCTTCTGCCTTGATTGTTGTAGCTAATGCACACCTCATCCGTTTACATACCTAATCAATTTTTAATCCAGCTCCGTTCCCTTATTCTGAGATTTTCATTTGGCAGGAGATAGGGTCAGATTGAAATATTCAATTCTTAGATTACCTAAAAGCTGATGTGGACAATTCTTCCCTTACCCACGCAACATGGCTAGTACCCTGAAATTGTACATTAACAGATTCATCAAGCTACGGATGTATTTGAAACAGGAAACACCAGCCTATTGGGTATGCCATGGATCCCCAGCCCATTGCTGTAATACAATCATTTTTTCAAAAAATGTGAGGGGACAATGACCCGAACCTTTTTGATTGGTTTTGCCTTGCCCCTGAAAATAATTAGTAAATAATACAATCCTTTGGAGATGGTATAAGACCCAAGTTCTTTTACACACACACAAATGCCTCACAATCTGCCAGGTTCCTTAATCCAAAACTACAAATAATTAAAAACTCATGCATGTAGACCTAGGTATGGAGCCGTTCTCTTACCTAATGTATAATACCTCCATCCCCTTTAAAACAAACAAGAAATCACTAACTATCCATTGCTTAAACACAGTCAATGTTTGCATTTCTATCCTATTAAAATAAAATCTACCCTTTTCATTGCACAATGGTTTGTTCAAATAGACAAGACCCGACAAATGTAAGATCTTACTTGGTCTCTCCAGACCAGCATGAAAGATCTCACAAAACAATCGTACTACTGGGACCTTTTTCACTTTTCAGATGCTACTGCCTCTTCTGTGATATTACTACTCCTCCGTAGGTCTACAACTGTGGTCTGCTACATAAGGAAAACTGGGTGTTCTTTGCCCCCCCCCCTCACACCTTATTTTTAATAACTGCAAGCTTTATTTTGTCTGTTTGCCTTTATGATCTGTTAAATACAAACTTTTGTATATTTTTACTGTTATTTTCTTTTTTTATTAAAGATACATTTTGAGCAAATAAAGTTTGAATTGATCAAAATAACTATTGACTATTATGCCCCAATGTATGAAAAGAACAGGAGAACCAGAGAAAAGAAGACCGTACAGAAGAGGAAGGAACAGGCAATGGGGAAAGCAAAGCAGCAAACTGGCAGAGTGCAAAAACGAGACATAATCAAGAGAAATGACAGCAAACCCATTGCAATGCCACTCAAGAACTCAAGTGACCTTCAAACACAGTGAAAAACTGTTTTATAAACAAGCTCCTACAGTCAAAGCTGAAGTGAGACAGAATATAAGGTCTTCAGTGAGATTACAAATAAGAGTCAATGAAGGATAGTTGGTGGAATCGATGATCGATTGTGGCCACCCTGTCTTTGCGCAGGATTGAATGAATAAAGACAGCTTGATCCTGTGTGATGCACATATATTCCCACACGATAAATGCTAGAGCGCAGTGTGGTGATGTCACATGACATCACCACATGACGTTTGAGCGGCCCACCAATTCAACGTGAATTGACCCGTGTATGGGGACCTTAAGGGAATTTAATATTTTAAGCATGGGCTGAAAAACATGCGTGTGAGAATGTGATTTAGCATTGTGTTAAATAGAGATAACAGAGCAGATTGAGATTTTTAAAGACATACAGGTTAAACAAGTAGAAGTTTGTCTGCCTTTAGCAGGAGAGACTTATTGAGTCAGAGGCCAGCAGTCAGTCTAGGAGCAAGAATACAGCAACGGAGAGTGAGAGTGAAAATATCAACTAGACCTAAAAGTGCAATTTCAAAACATTACACTAATAAATAAGTAGTACCAGGCCAACATGCTACACTCTGATGCACCTCTTTATAGTTCTGTTTGCTTAGGTTTTATATCCTAGGTGAACATTCTGTTAAAACAGTTTGTAAAAATCAGTTAACAAAATACATATTTTTAAATACAACTTTTTGTGCTTGCTTCTTTGCAAAAATGAAACTCTTGTGTATCAAATGCATAGCTAAATAAAGATATAACCTAACCTGAAACAAGAAAATATGTAAATTGAGCTACAAAAATCCAAATCAAGAATTTTTAATTATATAATAAACACAGTTATCTGATATTAGCATTCTGCAATTTAAACATTTACAAAACACAGTCAAAACTTCTTTTAAGCGCTTATTTTTTATCAGCATGCATGATTAGAATTACTCCCTCTTGATTTGAACAATTTTAGTTTAGCTCACAGAGAAATATCACAGTCTAAATGTCACCAATAAAGCCAGATGACAATTTGAATGAATAATTTATGTGAAATATGCAGTTCTATTTTTAAATATTTTTTTTGTTTTGCTTACGCATACTATTCATGATACTCAGTGGAGGGGAGTTATATCAAAGCTGGGGTCTCAGTCACTGAGGGTGAAATGGGGAACTAACTAGGGAGAATTAGCAAGCAATGATTCCCCCCATTCTTCCTTCAGTACCATTGGAAGAAATAATATGCGCACAGCCAAATATAAGAGGCATTGACATGGCAGGTCATTTAATAAATCTCTGCTGTTTATATGTGGCATGCCTTTAGGGTCCCCATACACCTTTAGATTTCCCAGTCAGATTTTCTTTAGATCTCCTTTTGTTTTACCAAAACCATGTAATATAAGGGACTTTCTAAACAATCAAGTCTACATGTGTTTAATCGCAAAGGACCCTATACTACATAGTTGTTGGTAGATCTAAAGGTGTATGGCCAGCTTTACCTATTTCTTCTAGGCATCTGCCACTGATCAACTGGTGTTGCCTACTTACAGAATTTGGGTCTTCACCTGTTAACTATCCTTTTTTGGCCGGGAAATTCATGTATTACCTTATTTTTTGGACCATAAGATGCACTTTTTTACCCCCCAAATAGGGGGAAAAACTAGGGTGCGTCTTATGGTCCGAATGTGAGAGCCCCCCCCCCCCAACCTATGTCTGTCCCCCTTCCCGAACTGGTGACGTAGGGTGGCAGATGATGGCAGGTGTTCCTAGTGACATCTAGTGGCTGAAATGGATATGGCATGAGATTTTTTTTCCCATATAGAGATTAATGCTTGAACACTTAAAATTCTTTTTTTCTTGTATTCCTGCCCTAAAAACTGGGTGTGTCGTATGGTCCGAAAAATATTGTATTTGCCACTTTTCTGGAAAAAACCTAATTACAAGAATTCCAGGATTTTTCCTGGGATTTTGAAATCGGGGTAACTTAGGAGGGAGGGGGCTATTTCTCCCTCCTAAGTTCCCACCCTGCTTGATGATGTGGGGGTGGGAAGTTAGGAGGCAGAGTAACGCCCCCCTCCCACCTAAGTTAGCCAGCTACTAAAGAGGAGTGAGGGAATAATAAACCTCCTGATACCAGAAGTGACATCCGTGATGTCCCTTACTGTATTTGGAACGTGGAAGTCAAGCACTTTCTTATTCCAAATATTGGAAGTGACGCCAGTGATGTCAATTCCAGTCAGTTTTCCCTTTATTCAAAAAGGGAAAAGTTGACAGGAATGGTCTTCATGTTAACGAGTCTAAAACAGCAATGAACATCTCAGAGTTTTTTTCTCAGTTGCAAACCGACTACTCCTTCCCTTGGGTCCTTCTTCCTATCTAGACATACATCTTCCCTGTAAATATGCAACAATTGACACAGCTTAATATCCCTCCCCTTTAGATCTCTTTTCTGAACTTGACTTATTTTTCTCTATTAGGGTCCATTAGACTGCCTTCAGTCAAAATCATCTACTTCCCTAAATTGTTTTATTATTTTCGGGTCCTCTCAGTGTCTGTTGACACATTCTGCAAATAGAACAAAAGCCACCCAGATCTTTCCAAACCTTTTAACATCACAGAGACGTAGCTGGACTGAAACAAAGTAGCTTGTCTTTCTCTACAGCTAAAGATTTTGTGTTTGAATCTTGAACAATTGATTGCTGTGTTTGCATTTTACATGTTGGTAAATCCCTCTTTGATTGCCCCTCCCCCATCCAAAGTATCGGCCAGGGATTGTTACCCCCAGGTGGTGCTCATCGATTCCCCAAATAATTGTTTGCCAAACGAATGCGGGGAATCAAGCTTTGTATAGCCGGCTTAACAGTCCCTGTAAAGTTCTTGCATTTTACTTCAGCAGAACTCAGAATGGACTCCCATTACAATACAGCTTCTTGTGTTTTCTGACACGTTTAATGACAATAGGTAGATAGTCAGTGCAGATTAAAGTGTCACTTCTGTGTTTTAAAGACACATCTTCCTGAGGATAAGGCTTAACCTGGGTTAGTTCCTCTCTCTGGTAAAATGGTAGACACCAAATGACCAGACTAAGAAATCAAAGTATTTTTATATGCAGCCCAAGGCTTTTTAATGATTTTCATGTATAAAATTATGAGTTCGGGCCTGTTTGGTATTTCAGATGATTTTTAGAATTTTTAGTTTTAGTTTAGTTTTAGTCTAGCTTCATGACTGTGCACCATTACAGGGAAAGGCTCTTCTTCCCAATAAAAACGATGTATCATAGCCATCTAGTGATAACACAGGTAAAGTCTTCCTTTGAAACTGTCTGTGGCTGTAAATGATAAAACCTGTAAAATATACCTTCTTTGAGTATAACATCAGATGGTAAAATGAAATGTTTGTTCACTGGTAATCTTAGTACAGCATATTGATAGAGATACGTGAAATAATATTTCAGCACATTGTTAAGTTTCATTGCCTTATAAAATAACAAATCAACCTTTGGTTGGGCTAAATGTTTTACTGCCTTAGCTGGCCATTCCATTAAACTCTGTGCAGCCAGCCTGAGGATGATCTAAGATAAGAAAATGGCACCTTTCTGGAAGGATTTTAGAAAGCTTTTGTTCCGATGCTTATCTATTTGCATATATTGGAAGAATGCTGACTAATGCCCCCCATACATACACAGATTTTAGCATCCGACAGACTAAAAACGATCAATTTTTTTCAATCGTACAATTGGAGATTGATTGATGGAAAATAGAATATACTCCACATTGAATAACCAATTTTTGATCGATTTTTTGGGGGGTTTTTTGATCGATTTTTTTGGAATCGTAATTTGTACTGAATTTGTACTCAACCGATAAAAATTTTCCAACATGTCCGATCATGTTTTGATCGATTTTTTTCACAATTACGATCGGTTAAAATTGATCGGACCATGTGGGCATGTTCCGATTTTCAGTCGAGCGATCAAAAAATTGCTCGCTTTTCATCCGTCGCCCATTAAAATCTTTGCATGTATGGGGGGCATTATTCTACTTTCACAGTGCTTTCTTTTCTTTATCTCTCGAGGGCCAGGATTTCACCTTTTTATATAAAACTGCATTTATCCTAATAATGGAATAGAAGACAATACAGACTCCAGGAACCTTGTAAAATAACTCTTTAAAATAATAATATTCATCATTGGACATGGAAGAATCCATTTGCTATGCATAAAGTGCAGTCAATACCTCTCTGGTTTTTTTGAAGATACACAAAAAAAATATTTGTTTAATGTTAGTGCTAACTGGCTAACTGGTGGGGTCATGTGGGGTCATGTGGGGATCATGCATTTATAACATGTTATTCCATAACATGTATTTTGCAATGTGAATAGCTTATGGTCTTTTCCTGTCAGTAATGCACTGGATGAAATGGAGCTGTCCAACAAAGATCAGAGCCCCGGCAGTGCATATTTACCATTTAGCTCTGCTACTGCGGCTCCGATCTGAAGAATAAGCTGCTGGAGGAGAGTGTTTCACTGTGATTCACCAGATGTGTCCTCACACCAGGGGGGGGAGAATGCCAAAGGGAATTGTACTGGATACAGTGATACCAGTGAAATCAAAGTTAAAAAACCACATTTCAATTGAATATTTACTTTCTTATGAACAAAATATAAATATAAATAAATACTGTTTTGAAATCTTTCATACAAAATAAGTATTTTAGAGATTTTATTATTCAAATGATACATTTTATTTATTTTTATACATGTTATTTTTTTTACATAATTGTGTGTTTCAAACATTATTATACTCAGGATGTCTAAGACCCTTGTATGGACATATTTTGGGAAGTTACAGGTCTACAACACAGGTCTACAAAAAATTCCATTTAGGGCTATGGTGATGGGTTTGATACAGAAATCTGCACCTCAGCAGTGCGCTAGGGAGGTTAATAAACTGTCTGCATATTAGTGCATAGACACAATGAATATTTGACTTTTGTTTTAAAGTCAAAATTATTGAGACTTAAGGTGGCCATACATGCGCAAATTTTTTTGTTGATTGGAGCACATTCACCGTGCACGTTAACGGTGATTGATTGTGCTCAAATTGATTGCACTCATTGTTTCTTAGAGTGGGATCAATCGATGTGTTGGCAAACCCTGTTCTATTTCCACTGAGGGTCCACATCCAAGGTATCGAACAGGATCAATTGTGCAAAGTGCTGCACATCGAGTCTCTGCTCAGTAGACAAATGCAGCGTGGTGATGTCATCACGCTGCCTTCGAGAGTTCATCGCGCATGTATCGACCCGTGTATGGCCAGCATCAGTTAATAAGCAAAGGGAGGGGCACCAAGTTTTATAAAATACCATAAATAGTCAATATTTCCTTAATTTATTCTTTTCTTTTAGCTGGTCATAGATATGTGGACTAGTGCTGAGATTTTTCTCAAATTATATAGATGATATTGTAGTTACATAAAGGCATTTGTCCTTTAAACAGTTTAATGGTAGCCATTAAGCAAGCAAGTCATTATGGCCTGCCAGTAACGCTTAGTAAATAGTATGGGTTTTTCATTTCGGGTCTCATACAGAAGAGAAGTGAAGAGTGGAATTTAACTAGGGTACTGAGTGCCCTCCTAATCATCACATAGAGTATTATATTTGGATTTTAATGAGACTCCTGTAGTACAAAGAGAAAAAGCCTGAAAGAAGTAGAATGTTTTGTATGACATTTTTACTCAACTATTTTAATAGTGATGAATCTGCCAATAATGCACATTTTGGCACATTCATATTCACATTCCACATTCATTAGAAGAGTAAAGACAACACATTTAGCATGTTGTATGGTTTAATCTTAGGTTAACAATAAAGCTGTGATTGTTACTGGTAAATTTATGATTGGTAACTAAGCATTGGGAGGTCTGTCAACAAACCATTTGTCCTATTTATTTCCCTTCAGATGAATTCAAACAAGAAATTCTATTGCTTTAATTGCCAAAATCTTTCTCTATTTTATCATCTAAGTGTTTCTATTGTTTCTGAAATGAAATTCACCTTTATAGTCAAAGTCAACTGGAAAAATAATATTCCTTTGAAAGTTCCTGCAGTTTTTCTAATTAAAAGATATATCATTTTTGCCGCTGTTAGCTCAGAGAAGTTCAAATCAAAACAGAAAAATTCAGTAATAAATGTGTTTTATGTGAATTGCTAGGTGTGCGTGTATGCATATGCATGTCTTTCTTTTAATGTAGTTGGGCATAAAACTGTTGTATCCCTATAGCAGTGCCAGAATATGCACACTTTTTATAAACCTCCCAGTGTGCACTGTGCAGTCAGTCACAGAATATAAATTCATAATTTTTTAAGGCCACCTAGATTATATGTTGCTCAGCTGACTCTCATGAAAATGGAAATAAGATTTATTTATCTTTAATGGCATTTTATCTTTATTCTAGTTTTACTTTACAGTCATTAAGGTGCTACCCAGCCCTTGATCCATCTTTTTGTCTCCTATTTAGCTGCAATGTTCTGGTTCTGCAATCTTGTGTCTTCCTTGTTACAAATATTCTTCTGGTACTCTTTATATATTTGTTAGAGTGGATTTCACTACAATTGGCTCATACTGCCACCTACTGTTGTGAGTGACTAATTTAGCCTCATTATGCATAAGCTGATTTTTTTTTTTTTTTAAACACTAAGGTGGCTGAGTTCAGATGGGCAGTTAGGAGATACACAGGCAGGCTGACATGTGACAATGCACATGGAAATGGAATAGAGGACGATCAGGGACAGTAAATTACGAAAATATAGACACTGCCCTTTAAGTTCCCTTTGTCAGCAACTGAAAAGAAATTCTTTTACATGAGCGTATTCTTTTTACAAGATGGGTACACTTCAAACAAACCGTATCTAACCCACTCTACTCCACCATACTCATCCATAATTTCTGAGATCTTAATGGCAACTTTATGTGTTTAGAGAGTCTTGGGTCACTTGACCATGTCTGTGTGGTTAAAGCTCTATAGAATTTGAAGGAAGCTCTAATGTAAAAAGACAATTAAATTGAATGGATTGCAATAGAAATCTATAGAGATTTATTTAATTTGGCATAAGCAAAAAATGTAATTGATGGCAATGGAATGACAGCAACCACATGAATAAGGCTGTCTCAGTGTCCTCTTTTGCCTAGTGAAAATTGGCAAAACAAACCTGAGAGGAATAGACACTATGATGCTAAATAATGTTTCATCAGCTATCTCTTTTCTTTAAAAGGGTTGTCTCCCCAGTTTTAAGTGCAACACACTTGTACTGGTATAAATTTGGTAACGTTTGTTGGGAAATGTATGGCTCAATTCATACTTGTGCATGGATGGTAGTACAGGCTTTGTTTATTGTAGAAAGGCAGTGCTTCCATTTAAATGAATTGACTATCGTAGAATAGATTAAACATGTATGCATGCCTTTATTCTCTAATGCACCACAGCATACAGATGTGTGAACAATGTGGTGGGATGCACTGCATGGCCACTGTCAAGGTGCCTTAGGACTATTTAAAATGATGGTACTGCAGTGCACCAGCACAGGTATCATATATTTTCTGTGAAAGGTGCCTTACTGTTATAGAAATGTATTGTTATAACTTATTCAGTAGAATGGCACTAATGCAGCTAACTTCATGGTACATTTAAGGATGTCCATGCAATACTAGTGAACTTACAATAAGGGCAATATACAGTTATTTTTTAAAGTAACCTTGGTTAGTCAGAAGAAAAAAAAAGTTTTTGTTCTTTGAAGTTGACAAATAGTAAAGATCTGAGAATTCATCCTGGCCTTATCTCTCACAATTAATTAGAAGCAGCAGAAGTATATACATTTTTCACTTACTATCAGTGAAAAGATTTATTTGCATCTGAGCCTGAGGGAGAAATTCTGGGACTTTATGGGTACACTAATTTCCTTACAGATACATCCTGTCTGACAAAGTTTATTTTCTGAGGCACTTTCATGCCAGTGATCAAGGGGCTTACTTAGCGACTGCTCCAATGATTTCCCAGTGTGCCTTTGAAATGCAGCACACTGCAATCATTGCTTTACCTCATCTATCATAAAATTAAAGCGATGTCATTTCACTCTTTTTATAAAACTGACATTTTCTTTGTGAGAAAATGGATGTCTCTTTGTTAGTCAGTCTCATATATGATGCGGGGGTGTACAGAAAGATCATTTTGTTAATATTTCAAATTAAAGTTATCATTTCAGGTCACATAGCAGTCATTATATTATACAAATCATTACAGGAAAGAATATAACCCATGTATGTAAAGCTTGCTGTGCAGAGTATACAAATGTAAAAAAAATTTCCGCATTAGTGGAAATAATTGAGGCTTAGAAAATGAAACCATACTAGAATACGCCCAGTCAAAAAGTTTGCAAGTACAAAGGTTAAAGTGGTTTTACACTCAAAATAAAAAAACCAGACATACATTAAACAGACAAAATACTCACCTGCCAGCAGTTCAGATGCTGGGAAACTGCTACACAAAAAAACCTTCACTTGGCTCCTGGCATCTGCACACTTCACACTGACCGCCCCTCTCCTCTCCACTCCCCTCCTGTGTCCTTCTGATCGGCGCTGCATAGACTCGTGGGGGGGGGGGGTGAAGAGAGGGGATTCTGCTGCGGTGACATTTCCTGCCTGGCAGAGATCTCCCAAACACCACTTCAGCTGCCTAGGCAAAACGTAAGCAGTGGGAGGGGGAGCACTCGTAACCAGCTCCTCTTCAGCTGTCAGAAGAAGATTTGTTTACTAACTACAATCAGATACCATTATCGCTTAGCTGCAGCTGATAATGCTGAGTGACCTCCCAGGGTGGTAGTCCGCTTTAAATGTGTGTGTAGGTTACCTTACTAACAATTGTTCCCAAACTGTAGGCTGGGCCCCCGGGAGGAGTGGAGGTATTTCGTGGGGGAGCTCAGCTAGGTGGTTCAGGGAGGGACAAGCAGGAAGCTAACTATGAAGGTACCAGCTACAGACATTAAGTAGAGTGCGTGTAATATGCGTGTCTTTGTGTGTGTTTGTCTCTGTCTCAATGATTCATGTTTCTACATGGGTGTAGTGTGTGTATCTCTATGTGAATGAGGACTGTATCTGTTTCTGTATATTTGGTATAAAAAACAAATAGAGTTGTATTTCAAGTAAAGTTTGAGGGCCATTTCATGCTAGTACTAGTGCACGATACTTCAATGCAAACACAGCTATTGTAAAATGGCCCTCAATCTGAAGTTGTGTTGTTCAAATGTGGGTGGGGGAAGGGGCTCGATAACGTAGAAAAAGGGGGGTCCTGCAGGAAAAGTTTGGGAACCACTTCCATATTGCTATATGCAATAAGTATATTTCATAGGAGCAGCAAAAAATAAGCATGAAGGGGACACCAAACTGGTTAGAGCAGTGGTGGGCAACTGAGTTGATATGGAGAGCCACAAGTGCAGCCCTCGGCATCACTAGGGCCGCACATAACATTTTCAATGTATACTGACTCGTATAAGCATTTGTTAATGAAGAAATTACAGCAGGCATTGCTAGAAGACATTATTTTTCATTTTTTAAATAACAAAATTTGTTTTAAATAAAACTTCAAGTATTAGGGAACACTGTAGTATGGTAATGCACATTTTGTGTCATATATATCAAAGGTTTCAATGCCATTGATTATATTGATGGGGCACATAAGCTTTGATTTGGCAGACAGGTGAGTTCCTATGCATTAATAGTTAGGTTGTGGGGGCCTCAAGTGGAAGACTGAGGGGGCCACCAAAGAACACCCAAAGCGCCGCAGGTTGGACACCCGGGGGTTAGAGCTAGCAGGAGAGCAGCAGTACCGTTTGATTCACTTATCTCTCTTACGAAGGATTATTTTAAGCGGTGGGGATAAAATCCCCTCCTACATGAGACAGGCTGTCTCAGGGATTTTAATGGCTACTAGAAAAGCTCTTCCGGACCAGAAATGTTGCTATAAAAAGTCACATTTATTTCACAAGTTTAATCATGCTCTGTGAGGGCCCATCAGGAGTCAAAACAGACATGGAGATTACAATAAAATGCACAATGCAAATACAGATCGGAGAATAAAATATTTAAGATTTACGCAAGTCCGGCCATATATATATCAAGTCCAAAAAAAAGATTTTTTGTAATACTCTCCCAGATATTGTCACGCATTTCGCAAAGGACTTCCTCAGGGTCTGGGGGAGTTATGATGATGTTGTTTAAAAGCCAGTCGGTAAAGCTTTAGTATATTCCATTCTAATTGAAACACAAATCATTCAGTACAGCCATAGTAAAATACAAAAGTCTATCTCCACTTTCACATGGTGGCACCTCTAACAGAATTCTATATTCACATCATCGTCATATGTCATGTGTTTCATATAACATATGTGTGCGTAAAGCTTGAATTTTTTGCATTTTATTGTAATCTCCATGTCTGTTTTGACTCCTGATAGGCCCACACAGAGCATGATCAAACTTTGGAAATAAATGTGACTTTTTATAGCAACATTTCTGGTCCAGAACAGCTTTTCTAGTAGCCATTAAAATCCCTGAGAAGGCCTGTCTCGTGTAGGAGGGGATTTTATCTCCACTGCTTAAAATAATATTTATGTATGATGGGATGAGGCTATAATTTTTACCAGTCCATACCCCACAAAAAACATTTTTTTTTTCTTACTAAGGAGTTTCTTTAACCAGATACTGCATTGTCTTGTTTTTTTTTTAGCTATCTTTGCATCTGGACTACATCAATCTCACCTGCAAACAACCAGACCCCACTGATCAGGTCAGACCTTGTAGTCCTCAAGCCTCATCCATACCTCTGACACCAAGACATTTTACCAACACTAGTGTGGCCAGTAAAGGGGTCCCTTTGTTTCTTTAAGTTCGCCTCCCA
>CM070033.1:90049994-90067721 GCA_036250615.1 Ptychadena robeensis
GATTCAATTACAATCGACATACGTTTTAATGATCGAAAACTTCGATCGAATTGATGATCATGATTTGATGTCAATTGAACCATGTATGGCTAGCTTTACTGTTAGCTACAATACAAATCTTTTTTTATTGGTGTCATAAATATAAGCATTTAAGGGCCTAATTATACTTAAGGGCTCATTCATACGCTGCTGTTTTTGTACATTGCACCATAGACCCAATATTCATTTTAATAGGGGAGCAAACATAGTGAAAGTAAAATGTTTGTCAATGATACAGCACTAATATGTTACAATGAATTGCAGCACTTAAGGTACCCAAGGTATCATTTTTGCCATACACGTTTGCAGTGATAGTTGAGTGGCAAAGAAAGATAATAACTAGTTGCGAACAACAGCAGTGATTACACAGCTACAGTGATAGCAGTGGCAAGAAAGGCCCTCAATGGGTGTAGGGGGCCTGAGCAAGGATTGCAGAGTAAAATAGGGTCAGTATGAGGGATGGGTGTTTAAGTTCTGTGTAGGTGTGCAGCTCTAAAAATGGAGGAGTCTGGCCCCCACACAAACAGACAAATAAGAACAAGGACAGAGGTGCACAACCTAGTACAACAAAGTAAGGTACTGTAAATGGTAAAATAATATGGAATGGAATAAAATTAAACAAAACAACAGACAAGATACTCACTAAAATTCCTTTCCATATTATTTTACCATTTACAGTACCTTACTTTGTTGTACTAGGTTGTGCGCCTCTGTCCTTGTTCTTATAGTTCAGTGGCCCACCTGAAGCAATCAATTCCCCTACATAGAAAAATCGATCGAACAGTTCAACATGTTCGTAAATCCTGAGGGTCCTCATACAAAGTATTGCCCAGTATTGCCTGCGCAAAGTGGTGATCGTTTGGCAATTCTTTGCATCCCCACGCCGTGATCAATCCTTAATCGATTGCAGGGGAATCCATCTGTGAATGAGTGGTGGCAAGTGCTGTTCTAATTCATTGCACACAATGTACTTTAACACAAAACATGCATTATAGTGACACACTGGTTACTGCACCAAAATGCTAAATTGTGGTTGAAACTAAAGCCCCCCATACACCACATACAATTACCATGCAACTTCTGTACAACCAACTTTTCTTCTACCAAAACCATGTAATAGGAGGACCTTTCTACACCTTCCAATCACTATGTATTCTATCAGGGGGGTCACTATACTACATAGTTGTTGGTAGGTCTCATGAAATTTGTATGGAGGAATCTGAAGGTGTATGGGGGGCTTAAGATGATAAAATGAACCCGTGTTCACATCAAGGCCGCAGTTGGTGTGCCTGAGATAGCATGCAGCCAGGATCTACCTTCTGGATAATTGTTCAAAATGAACAATATTTTCAACATGCACTTGAATGGCTTTGATAGATATTGAATTTTGGTATACCCTGAGGCATCCCTGTTTATTCTAAATTTATACTGGCATTGTTGTTCCCAAGAGCAAATGAGAATGAGAAATGACCTTGTGCAGATGTTCAGGGATCGTTTAGATAACAACCCTATGAGAGGTCTGTGGGGCCAAAGCACAAAATACGACGGACGCCTAATGTCGCATCTGCTGGTCAGCTGTGTTAACGCGTTGTTCTGAAGACAACAGTGTAAATTAAGCCTTATAGGCAGTCATGGCTGAGTAGACGTTTTTAAGCATTTGAGCTGTACAGTTGGGATATATTAATTGCACCACTTATGTTCATGTTCATAGCATATCAGACCTTATATTTATAGTCTACAATTCTTCAATAGCAATGTCCATACAAAATGTAATGGCATGTCCTTGCAGTCTTTAAAACCATATATATTTAAAAAAGAGAATAACTAGCTTTCAGATAAAACACTGCAATTTATTCATAAACCATTGCTTCTTTAGATGTTAATTTAATACATTCTGGAAAAGTGAAAATGACAATTGGCTCACAGGCTTATAAGGCGTTGTTTTTAATTTGCTAACATTCACAGAACAGATGTCTACCACCAACGATTCCATTACAGAGTTCCAAATTGGCCAACATTGGTTTAAAGCTAGTAATTAGTCATCTCTCCCTGTGTGATGGGAGTTTCTTGATTCTCTTACAGATACATTTTACATGTGCAGATCATTTTGTATAGTATAGTTCATGATCTTATTCAAAATAGGGATAGGCTTCAACCCACACAAAAAACAAATGATAAGTTTACTGTTCTACAAAATGTAATTGCCAAGGTTACAACTTATGTGTATCCATTTTGTAACTGTAAATGTGTCTTTTTAAAGAGATTATTATGAACAAGGAGAAATGAGTATAACACACTTCACAATTGATAAATAAGTTAAAAATGGAATCAGGACTAAAAGCAACAGGCAGCGATTTCTAGCAATTTTGATATTGCCTATGAGACATTACCCTGGAGCCAAGCTAGTATTGAGCACGAATTTTCAAAATTCTAATATATTCGTAGTATATTGAGTATTCGACAATTTGCAAAGTTTGTGGTGGATATTCGCAATGTAAGGTCATAGAATACAGTTGAATTGAATTTTACAAATATTGAATGTGCCTTTATATATTTGCGAAATTACGCAAACTCAAATATACCATATGCAGCTCAACACTAAACCAAGCTTGTTTCACAATGGTTCAACAAGAAACAGGTCAACCCCTTTGCAAAGCCTGTTTCTTGTTCACAAAACAACAAACACAAACAGCAATATTGTAAATGCGCAATAACACTTAGTTACAGAGAACAATATGATGAAATGCAGTAATCTTCTAAGGCAAAAGCTGCATTGAAACTGTATTAGTATTAGATTAATCCAGTGGTTCCCAAACTTTCCTAGCAGGGCCCGCCCCCCAGTTTGGGAACCACTGGATTAAACACAGTAGTGTAAACCCTGAACATTCAAAACAGATGGCTATTGTTGGAAACACCTAATACGAAAAACCTAGTTTGGGGAGTGAATCAGATTATGCTATATAACAACACATCTCCTCAGAGGAGGTCAGGTATATATAACATAGAAAATCAGGTATAAGATAACAGGATTTACTGATTTATATTTTTTTACTGAGCCCCCAGTGCAAAAAAGTTCACACAATAGTGTAAAACCACATCAAACTGCACGGGTGTCTTAATTGTCCCACCCGAAAGGGGCTAAGGATCCGTTCCCCAAAAAGGGGTGACTAGTGGGTCAGACAGCCGAAGCCATCTGAGCCTTAAGTGTCCCGTTTTCTAGGTGACCGCAACCAGAGCCATGTCTCCCAAGAACTAGGGACCAAGGTGGGAGGTTCTCTGAAGAGGGTCCTAAACTTGGAGAAACTGCCAGGCCAGAGGCGTAAACAGTCTCTCCCCACCACTTTAAGGTTAAGTCCCGAAGGAAAAACACCTGAACTAGTGAACAATCAACAAACGTTCAGGGGCAGTGGGGGGGGGGGGGACAGGCTACATAAAAATTAAATAAATGAATAAGTTCCCTGTGCAATAAAGCATGGAGCACGCCTAGCTTTATATGTTCAAATAAAACACTTTAAGGATCAAATTGGATGTTTATAGCTCTAATGACAGCTCTGTACCCAATTGCTCATATTTGGGTGCTCAAAGGAACCCAGAGGGTAAAGTATCCAGTATCCAGAGAGAAAAGGAGTGAGGAGGAGCGACGCTTTAAGCAAACCTAAGATAGTTATAATCTCAAGCACAGTGGAGGAGATCAGCTTTTAGAGGGTAGGATGGGATATTTGCTAGTAAAGTTGAATAAAACAATTTACACAAACTAGTAATTATAATAGAACCAATCCGGCCCAAAAATGTGAATTGTCCATTTTTCCAAGAGAAAACATCTTGAAAGAGAGGGATGCATTTTCCTTTAAATATAATTTTGGCATAAAAAGCAATTGAAGTTTTCAGATGAAGCTTCACCCGCTGCTCCAATCTGGATTCACAGCTTCTGCATTCAAACATAATAAGGCTGGTCTTATAAGCTTATATAAGCTGCATCTTATAGTCAATTGAAGTAGGACGAATATGTCCAAGTTAATATATAAGGGGGTCAGCAAAGAATAATAAATGTAAAAACAAAGCTGCGTAACTCATTTAAAAGTTAACTCCACAAAGCTTATAAATGAACAGATGTGACACATATAGAAGAGTCATCTTACTTACAGACTATTGCATTTCTGTTTATGAAGTTTTGCATACTACAGGTGTCCTGCATTTCAGTGGCATTTGCTGCTTATGCTTGTAATGACCAGAGAATGGCCCTAACTGTACATATTGGGTTAAAGCTGTGCATTTCTGTAAAATGTTGTGTATATGCATTTAATGATGTATCTATTGCCAGGCAGCTGCTGAGTTGCTGCCTGAGGTCAGCCCAAGGCTCTCCTTACTACTTGTTGTTACCTCTTAGTCTGCCCAGCAACTGCCCCTGGTCAGCCCCTAATCCTAGTTTATAAATATTTGTCGCTCAGAACATTCTGGGCCATTCTGCAGGATTGCTTTCCTGGAACTGCTGAAGCTGTTTGGTCTCCAGAGAGAGAGCTGTTTACCCCCACCGTTTACCCCGGACCATTTCTTGGGTAAGAGCCTTGGCTCCCTCTGTCCATGCTCAGCGGCTGGTTAGGCATTGTTCAAACTGTAGCTCACAAGTCTGTGCCCCATCCCCGCCAAAGTGTTTGATGTTGAAGCTGTATATAACTTCCTGCTAGTAGTATATTCCGCTAACCAGCTGAGTGGATATTGCTTTATTGTGTGTGAGAGCCGCAAAGACAGTGTGTTTGAGAACATTCCAAAGAACCTGGTTGTGTAGAGAAAAGTTTACTCTCCACGACACTACATGCACCTACCCCATCATGTGAGAGAGAATGTGAAACAGATTCACTGATAACTATGTCACTTGGAATTTTACTTCTGTCAGCAGCCTGCCTGTACTGTAGATACCTGTTTAGCCCTTTGTGTTAGTTCTTTCTCCCTCAGGCCTGTTGACACTCATGCATTTTTAACCTCCCTGGTGGTATGCCTGTACGGCATTGTTTTTAACAACGTGGTACAGGAAATCAAAGCAGAGTAAATACATGTGTTTCCCTGCCCTCCCTTCTCCCTGCTACACATCCCTAGCGTCATTAATGATGTCCGGCATGTGGAGCTGAAAACCGGCATTGCCTGCATATACATGCAGGTCAATGGTGCGGCACCCCTACCACTCTGGTGTCACCAATGATGCCAAAGAGGCTGTTCCGGAAGCGATCAAAATCCCTGGGAAAAGGTATTCCTTAGTGTAGTTCAGGGTGATTTTACTTTAAAAAAACTGTTTTTACTGTAAAAAAAGCTTACCCCGACAACCACAGAGGTTAAGCGCATACACACATGTATAAACCCTTTTAAAGTAAGCAGAGATGAATGGACATCAAATGGAGGAAAACATGGCACACCACCTTGGATTGATGTGAACCCAGCCTCAATGTGAGCAACTTAGTCTCAGGTATTTACACGGCTTGTGTGTTTATAGAAAAAAAAATTGAATACAGATATGTTATCATTTGCGTTCTTTGTATTTGTACTAGACTGCAGTAAATTAGTAAATTGTGCTTTACTCCACATTAATTTTATAATGGACATTCTGCCATTTCTCTTTTTAAACATTAATGTTTGATTCAGTGTCCACATACTATAGAGAGTAAATTAATGTTTGATTCAGTGTCCACATACTATAGAGAGTAAATGTAAAGAATTCATAGTGTTGGCTTTCTAATGTCTACAAGACAAACGGCATCTCATGTGTCATTGTTCTCTAACAATAAACACGCATTTTGGTAAAACCTGAGAAAACTGTAAATGACTGAGACATTATGTTTTAACAGAGTCTTATCATTAACATATCCTATGCTGTAAATGTAAAGACTAGACAGAAATTTCAGAATGATAATAGAATGCATTATTCTAAAATTATGAAAGTAAAGCAATCCTGGGTAAAAGCACCTGAAGATTAATTAAACACAACCACATAGATCATTTAGCACTTAGCAATTATCCATTTGATGGTGGAACTGTGGGAGTAGATTCTACTCCAGTCAGTTTTACAAATAAATCATAAAAGAATGGTCTAATAAGATTCAATCTACCATAGCACTTAAACGTGCAGACTTATTTAATTTATGTTTTTAATTTTCATAAAATGAGCACATTACAAATAATCACTCTATAACTACCACGTATTCTCAGTGTGAATTCTGCAAATGAAGTCGCTCCGAATATTGTAGAGAACATTAAGAAGTATCTGCGGGTTTCTTCGGCACACAAGAGCACAATAATACTCATATAAAATACATTCTTAAAACTACATTTATTGTTTTTTTACTGATGAATCAAATTTAGAGATTTCCCAGCATTCTGAATGATAATGGCCAGTAAATTGTACACGCAACTGCACAAAATAATATTTACCCATAAGATTGTGGCTCATAGCAGGCACTGATCCATGAATTACTTGACACTCCAAAGTCTGGTCTCGCCAGTTATCTCATACATACCTACATACATATGCAATTTGTTGTCACTGGGAACAAGCCTGAATTATTTGTGAAGACTCCCCATTAATATTTATAGAAAGGATGACTGTTTTGTTAGTTATCTTAGATAGAAAGACAGACAGGTTAGACAGAGAGAAAGACAGATGAATAAATAGATAGGCAGATGGATAGATAGCTTAAAGGAAAGGTGACACATGGTGCCTATACTTTAATAGAAAGCTGTTTAACTCAAAAATGATGAATGCATGAAAGTTATAACCGTGTGATCTAAGTTTAACACTGTTAATGGTACATCACTATTTTTAAGTTACTTTAGTTTACTTTACCTTAGTTTAGAGTTTTATATATTGTATGTAATTATTTAATGGAATTGTGGTTTGATCAGAGGTGTGCCATATGTAAATACCACATAGTTGAACTTAGTATTTCCACAGGTCTTAATTTACATACCTATTAGACGCACCGGACCATAAGACGCAGCCAAAGTTTTGAAGACATAATTAGGAAAAAATCATAGACAGCTATTCTGATATCAAGTGAATAGTGATGGCCGAACTGCCCGCAAGGCGGACAGTTCGGCTGCGAACAAGCATGTTCGCCCTCCTTCTCGCCAGCGGACAGTACGGGTGTTCGACCCGCCCTGTTCGCTGGCGAGAAGGAGCCCTCTATTCTTCCTCCGGTGGGATCATCCAGCAAAATAGGCAGGACTGGACCATACAGTATTCACTCTATATTCCTCCAGCCAAAAGCCCAGTACCAGGAGGGAGGTCTTTGCTGCAGCAGAGTGTGCAGGGCTAAAACTTCAGCATGTGTTTATACACTAGCAGTTCCAATTCTCTGAACACACTGACCAACGTATGAAGAGAAACATTTTACAATCTGGCACTGAACACTTCCCCATGAGCAGCTATTTCCATATGGGAGGGCATATGAGTCTTTGTCACAAAATGGATTTATTGCAATCTAGAATGTTAATATAAATGCACAACTCTTGCCATCTAATTGTGAAATGTCTCTCTATAAGTTGGTCAGTGTTTTCAGAGAATGGGTACTGCTGTAGCAGTAGCTTTTTGGCTTTACTGGAGGGAATAGAACATATTTTTGCCGCCTGGGATACATAGCTATTGCTCCCAGGATGGTTGGGACTCCAACCATCAATTTCTTTTACATATAAGACGCAGGTACACTTTCCCATTGATTTTAAAATTGGTAAAAAATTGCGTCTTATAGTCCGAAAAATACGGTATGATTAGGAAAACCTTCTTCACGGGTAGAGAACCTGGTCTACTAGTGAAAGAAAACTGGAGTAAACCAGAAGTGACGTCACTGATGACATGTTTGGATATTGAAACCGGGAACTGCATTCCAGGCACCGGAAGTTTTTAGATTAAAATTCCCAGCGAACAGGTTGGGAATTTGAATGTTTCTGTGAACAGGCGGATGTCTCACTTTTTCAAAAGTCCGATCTGCCTGCTCACTGATGGACCTGGCCAAAGTTCTGCCATCACTAAATACAAGATGACAAAGCATATAATAAAGCAAAAGATAGTAAACAGTGAAAGAAAAGGAAGTTCTGAGGCTCCCGGGGTACAATCACTGCATAGATATAGCTCCCTAGGCCAAAATATAGAACCATTATAACAAAGGTAAACGAGTCAAAGTGATCCACTACAGGAATTTGCTCTGGAGTCCGCTCTGGAGTGAGAGACTGCAGGAGGAGAGGTCACACCACATCAGAGGAGCCAATTCCGGTGAGAGGTATGGCAAAGCTTTGGGGCAGTGTTAGTTGGGCATGAAACAAACAACCTAGTGGGGGGGCTGCCGGGCAAGAAAGTAGACGGCAGGGAGCTGTGGGGGGACTCCAGACATAGGATCGATATTCAAGGAGGCCTACAAAATTAAGAAGCAGGGAAACAGCTAGGAAGAAAGAGAGAAGTAGAGAAATAAGGGGGGGGGGTAGACTAAGAGAAAGAGGGGGGGGGGGGCTCGAGTCTAGGGGGAAAGCAGGGTCTAAAGTAGGTTTCCTGGTGGCCTTCGGCCTAGGCGGGAAATTTGAATCTGAAAACCCGGATGTGAAGTCACTCACGTCACATCCGGGTTTACAAGCCGGTTTTTCACTGAAAGACTGGGTTCTCTACCCGGTTTTCAGTGAAAACATTCTTCCTGCGGCGGGATCTCACTGCTAATGATCCCACCGGAGGAAGAATAGAGTGCTCCTTCTCGCCGGCGAAAAGGGCGGATCGAACACCCGTACTGTCCGCCGGCAAGAAGGAGGGCGAACATGCTTGTTTGTGGCCGAACTGTCTGCCTTGCGGGCAGTTCGGCCATCACTACTCTCAACCACTCAGCGATGGAGGGAGCAGAGGTAGATAGCCAGTGTCTTGGGATTACCTTGTGGGCTATAATCAAGAAGAACAAGAGTGTATGCCTCTTGATGGATTTGAGTGATCCTGGGAGAATAGAAAGCAGTGCAATAGATGGCGTGTTGGGTATGGCAGACTCATGCATAGTGTTGTAAATGCAAAAAATGGCTTCCCAGAAGGGCTTAATCAGGGAACAGGCCCACCAAATGTGGGTTGTAGTACCCTTTTGGCGTAGGCATCTCCAGCACCGATCAGAGGTTGCGGAAGAATAACAGGGCACTGATACTATTGCATTAGGATCTTGAAGTTCATCTTCTGAGCTTTACTCCTTGATGAAGTCTTGTGGGTGAGGATGAAGGCCGTGGACCACTCAGCTGCAAGGAAAGTGTCATCCAGTTCCCGTCCCCACCGGGCAACGTGGAGGGAGGGTGAGTTGGGACACTGCCCACAAGCAGCATGTAGATGGAAGACACGCTGTGCAGGTGTCTGCTGTCATCGGTGAGTAGATATTCAAAAGGTCAATAGGCAGGGTCAATAGGGATGCAGTCCGACAGTTGGGCTTCAGTCAGAGTGGGGAGATTGAAGGTTACCCTGTGAGGCCTGTTTAGCCATGGTAAGATCTTAAGCGAAGATTGGACCAAGGTCTATTCCAGAGTCACCCAGGGTTTACAATCAGCATTGTGCAACTAGTCTACCAATCTGGTTAGAATTGCTTCAGAGAGATAGGCAGAGTCATCAGGAAGACATGCTACACCGGTTTGGGGAGGTGGAGGGTCTGAAGAGCAAAGAGCTTTTTCAAGGAAAAAATCATTCCGAAAGTAAACATGCTCTCAAGTAAACCTGCTCTATGCAGGTCAGTTGCAAGTTTATGCATTCCATGTCATGGCCCACCCATGTCTTTATGGACCTTGCTTTGTGCACTGGTGACACTCATGTTGGATCAGGAATGGCCCATCCCCAAACTTTTCTTACAGAAGTGGGAGCATAAATTTGTCCTAAATGTATTGGTATCCACAACCATTCAAAGTTTTGCTCACTGGAACCAAGGGGCCATGCCCAATCCCTGAAAAACAGAAAATCACTAAGCTCCCAATTCTTTCTCATATGTTTTAAGAAGTAGTCTGCATGACTAGGGGGTAATTATACTCACCTGTGGCAATGGAAGTGATTGTAACCTCTAAATTTAATTATTTGGAGGGGTATCACAATACTTTTGGCAATATAGTGTATGTGTTTGTCACACTATCTAATGGTTCTTGAATGATGGTTTAGTCACTCCTTAGTAGTGATGATCCCGAATATTCGGATTCCGAATATTAATCGCAAATATCGGCAATTCGGAAATTCACGAAGATGGTGAATATATTGCCGAATATTCGCAATTCGGGATATTCTGTATTTTTTCTTCCTTACATATGCCTCCCAATGCAAGTGGACGAATGGGAAGGCTGCAGCAAGAGCTTAGCAACACTCCCAGCGACCATCAACAGTTTTTAAATCCAATATTGGGGTGATGCGAATATTCGGAATATTGCAAAAATCTACACTTTTGAAAATTCGCGAAAATCGAGATGGCGTCCAAAATTCAAAAAATTTTTTCAACACGCCCCTCAATGCAAGTTAAACATTTATTTTAAAAAAACTGCCGATATTCGCAATAAGAAGAATATTGCTGGATGCGAATATTTTTCGAATATTTTCCAAATGTTTTCTAAAAAATTATATGAATCTTGCCTATGCCGCTTATCACTACTCCTTAGCAAACTTACATGTAACTCACTAACAACCAGTGCTGTTGTCACTGTGAGATTTTTTGGTAATTATCATTTGACAGTATTTTACTCCCAAACATTCCAGACAGAACATTTTTTTGAATACAGGGACTATAGAACTTACAAGTTACACAGCATATATTACTTGCAGCATTCTATATATGCCACTATGGGTTGATGCAATGGGTGTCTGGCACCAGGTGACACCAAACCTAGTAACACCACTGGTTGTAGATTTGAAATAATACATTTATAATAAAGCATTAGGTATGTCCCGGCACCTCTTTAGTTTTAATATTATTCTGGAAATTATTGGCACCATATTAATATGGCTAAACTGTGTAATGTACCATTGGCAGGCCCTAATATAAATTATATAAAATAAACAGCTTTGAAAAGAATGAATTTGTTTATGTATGAAAACTATTCACAAAATAATGAGATGTTTAGCTTCACAAATGTATGAAGTTTAAAGTACTTTATATTTTCTAACCTTGGTAGCTGCATTGTGTATAGAATGTTTTAAGAAATGTGTCATCTCATTTAGAATAGAGACAGACTGTCTTCATGGCCTGTTGCCCAGCAAGTAGGCAGTAAGAAATTACATTCCATCTTACATTCAAGCAATACCATTTATAATTTATTTGGGTGAAAACAAAACAAACCAATGAAAACTTCTTCCTTTCTGTATCAAATACTACACTGAATATTGTACCGTGCCAAGAAAATTCAATTCCTTAGTAATGCCTCAAAAAGATGAAATAACTATAAAAATAAAATAATGCAAAGCTGTAGTTAAACAGCTAAATACACACACCTATTGTACATATGAATAACTTGCAAAAAACTGTCATTCCTTTAACTATTTTTGTGATTCACAAAGGTCTGTGACATTATAGAACTGGGGGAACACACCATTCTTCATGATTAAAGCTCCAGCCTGCCTATTGTACTATGACTACTATAACAATGCTGAAATACTTCCTGCATGCTTCCATGCCCTAAGCCCACCGTTAAATCTTTCAGTGCAGCTTCTAATACACATTCATTACATTTTGTTCCTAGCGGTCTGCCAGTTGGCTGTTGGGTTTTTATTAAAAAAAAGGGTTTACAGTGTTACCACCAAGGAGGTTAATAGGTTTAGTAATTTTTGAGAGGCTCAAGAAGAGAAGCTTCACTGCCTGAAGTATGTTCTGTTCCCAGGCTTTGGAGATCTATTGACAGCATTGTCCAGCACCATTTACGTTACCTATTTTTGTACAAGAAACTTGAAGAAGAAAAATCATATTCTAGTAACCAAATTTGCTGAGGATTAAGGCAACCGCAGGTATGTTTTTTTTTAGGATTGTAGAAATCTTCTCTACCATCATGCCATCTCAGCAGTAAGTTAAAGATTAATGTAATGTTTAATGTGTTTTTTTCCCTATATAAATCCATTTTAACTAGGTCAGCTTCATGAAGTGTGGATTAAAATCTGCAGAAAGTTGAATATAACCCACCATGTTTACAGTTTTTTTGGCAAAAAGCTTAATCTACTGTGGGGGTTTAGCTGCAAATGGTGCTCCCAATGAGGGGACTCCACACAAACATTCCTTTCTTTAGGGCTCCTGCCCGTGTTTATTGGAGCATACCAGGCTCAAACAAAAGAAGATACCCTTGCAGGGGTCATCAGCTGCAACAAAAAAATTTCATAAAGGATATCAATAACCTCCTGGCTTCTAAACCAAAGTCTTCCACACACACACACACACACACACACACACACACCTGACCTTAGCACCAGGTGCTCGAATGGGCTTTTGAGCCTCTAGAAATTCTGAACCAGTAATTAGGAATCTGCCCCACCCTGCTCTTGCAGATTCCCAGTAAAACCAGCCCCAGAACACAATGCAGAAAAACAGTATAAGAACATGAAAGTTACCTGCAAACATAACACTGCTGGTTTTACCTCTGAGATACCGTGGTCCAATGTACCTACCATTCATACCAGGTGATCTTGAAATCACTGTGTTACACTACCCATTTTCTCGTAAGGTTTACTGTCCTGTCTCGACAGTGTCCTGGAACGCAGAGGGACTACCCTCCCCCCTCCTATTTCCACACCTTGTGACACAAAGCCAGGTTTATAAGAAACTGCATGTTCAGTAGCACAGCGTGTGGTTTCTATGCTCACAAATGAATTTTCAAGTGGCAGGAGACCCCCACCATACTATTGTCCTGAAGAAGTGGCGAAAGGGCCAAGAAACGTGTCAACAAGAGCTTTTTATCACAAATTTTATCACAATTTTAAAAATTTTTGTGTTGTTTTATTCTACCTTAAAATAAACCAAGGAATTATGTACAAATAACCAGCACCTCCATAAGTCCTTTTTTGGGGAATCCCACAACCACATTCATATATAAATTTGTTTATCGAATACAATCAACACGAAAAATTCTACGATTTTATTTTGATCGCTGTACAATCAACAAACATTTTTCAATGTCTGATCACTTTTCGATCGATTGAACCATGTGTGTAGTATACGATTTAAGTTCAATCCATGTAAACTTTAAAAAAAAGTTTTAAGTCGATCGAATGCTAAAATCGAACCGTGTATGCCTAGCTTTATTTATTGCTTTTCTGTTTCTCTAAAAGCTGGGAGTTCCGCATCACACAGGGAAATTACTACAACTTAATATTTTCATGATTCTATGTACAGCACTTTTGCTGATCCACCCAACAAACTTTGAACTTTTTGAAGCACAGACTAGCAATGATGGTGTGAGGGAGTCTACACTAAGGGATTCAATGAAAATTGCAAATTTTTATAAAAGTAATTTTTTACAAGGAGGAACCAAAGGCAACATATGAGCACATTATGGAGAGTTAGGAGAGTTTAACCTCCTTCAATAACCTCAGGAAACAAGGTGAACATGCACTTCAAATCCATTGCCTAATTTTCTCTGGGGCTATAAAATGCAGTAGAAGTGTCTATTATAAGCAATTCCTAATTTACCATTTATTAAATAGCTAAGTCAGCTAATCTCCCATTCAGTGACGTCTACTAAAACAGGATTAGGTAGTAACGGATTGACAGGGTCAATGTCTGGTTTGTCCGCGCTGTGTACTGTGTAGCATTCACAGAAAAGAGCCTCCATAATTTAGGTTAAGTCATTCAGCTGGAAGCTTTGCTTATGCCAAGTCTTTAGAATAACTTTTCATTATGTGATTAGATACACAGTGACACATGTTTAATTACATCCTTACAAAAGCATTGATTGTTTTGTATCGTTTTCAGTTCCTCTACTTGTTAAACAAAACACATTCCTTCAGGACTGGACAATGAAGCAACAATGAAGAATTGGTACATTTAAGTGAAAAACACGATTGTCCTTGTAAATCTTTAGTTTAGTGTAGTTTTATGCAGATGTAAGCTATAATGGTTTACCAACAAATAACATTTACAAAGGCAGCCAGGATTGGCTTTCAAATAAAATGCAACTATATTACAAATATTATATTCTTTGTATTTATTTAAAAGGACCATACCGAATAAACAATTTAAAACTAATAAATGCTTATCATAGGCAATATTTTGCCAAATGTTATCTTCTGTGACATGATGAAATACTTATTTGCCTCATTATATATATAAAGTTACTTTTATTCAACCAGCAAGTTATTTTTATGGGAAATGACATAGGTGTCTCGCAAAAGATAAAAAGATGATGTACAAGAGACATTATTGTGTAAAAAATTTTTTTTCTCAGCTTTATTATTTACATTTCAGCAAAAAGTACAATATAATAATGTATAATGTTCAAAATTAATCATAGCCTTCTCAATAATCAATAGAAAAGCATTTATTGGCTATTACAGCAGGCAAACGCTTCCTATGATTGCAGACCACAGGTATGTCTCCACAGGTATTTTTGCCCATTCATCTTTAGCAATGAGCTCCAAATCTTTCAGGTTGGAGGGTCTTCTTGCCATCCCCCTTATCTTTAGCTCCCTCTACAGATCCTCAATTGGATTCAAGTCAGGGCTCTGGCTGGGCCACTCCAAAATGTTGTTGTCTGCTAACCATTTCTTTATCACTTTTGCTGTGTGTTTTCTTTGTCCAGATGAGCATTTGCAAAGGCCAAGCAAGCTTTTGTGTGCCTTATTTGAAGAAGTGGGGCCCTCCTTGGTCTGCATCCGTGGAACCCAGCAGTGTGCATTGGATTGTCTGCCTTGAGATATTATCAACAGCAGAGCCCAGATTGACCAGTATGGCCTTGTGGTAATCTTCTCTTACTATCCTTCAGGCCACCACAGGTGTCACTGACTGACTGACCAGGTCCTCTGAGATTTTCCACAGTGTGTAACATCTTGTATTTTTTAATAATACTGTAGTCTAGCAACTGGAACTTGAAAACATTTAGATATGGCCTTGTAGCCCTTTCCTGACTTGTGAGCAGCCACAATGCGCAACCACAGGTTCTCACTGAGCTTCTTTGTCTTAGCCATGGCTGTCCACAAACCAGCTGTAGAGAGCTGCTGTTTTTCACCAGTTGAGCTGATTAAAACAGCTGTTTCTAATTAATCAGGGTAATTAGGATGCTTTAGAACAGGTTGAACCATTTGGACTGGTATAGAACTTTTGGATTTTCCCAGAGACTGTGAGAGTTTGAGAAGGGTATGAATAATTTTGAGCTGGACTTGCTCAAATGTAAATAAAAGCGAAGAAATGTATTAATGCCTCTTGTACATTGTCTTTTCTTTTTTGAGAGACACCTATGTAATTTCCCATCAATAAAAATACCTTTAAGTCAAAATTTGCCAGGGATATGAATAATTACAAACTCAATTGTATATATATATATATATATATATATATATATATATATACATACACACACTCATGCATTATAATATGTATTTGTATCCCCGACCACTTAACTTAATTCTAATAAATAGGAACATTTACATAATTATTGTGTAAAGAATCTTTAGAAGCTTACATACCAGCTGCATCAAGCTTTACAATATTGCAGGCCTGTCTAATAGCTCCATAAAACAATAATCTTAGGTTAAATAATGAATGGACCTGTAGCAGAAACAGTTTAATAGTGGTTGTTGAAAAGCAGTTACTGGTTAAATGTAACTCCCTGCTTATAAGTCAAGCATTGCAGAGATTTCTCTATAGTGTTGATGTTTTGTGAAGTGCATTATAATGATGAATGATCCTTTTTATTATATACCGAGGCAAGAAATCTTTTTAGGAGGATACTTAATTATATTCATTGAACAATATATGAGGATGCAGGTAGGCACATTGACATTAACAGTTTAAATGTCTCTTGAGCCATAAATACAAGTGTTTTCCTTTTTGTTTCATATTCGAGTACAGGAGAGGTAAGAATGGACTTGTGTACAGCTTTAGGGCTTGTTTCTCCTATGCCCTTTTCCCAAAGTTCAGCACACGCCAACTGCGGGGAAAAAGATGCGGATACTCCTCCTATTAATTTGAAAGAGACAGATTCCACTGCTACGTTAACAAAGCATCGATGCCTTCTTTTCCGCACTACAGAAACATAGTTGTAGTTACATCTTGATTATAATAGACTCTTCACACCAGATCAAATCTACAATGTCCATATATAGAGCTGCAACAGCCAATGACAGATTAAGAAAGATAAATCAAAACCACGGTGGACAAGCATACATTTATACAGCAAACCCATATCACTAATGCGTGAGAATATATAAAGAAGTAATACTAAAGGCCCCCACACGTACCGAGTGGGGGCCGACAGATGAGCGGTGAAGTGCAGTGTGATGACATCGCTAACAGCATCGTTGGGCACCCTTTGTGTTGGCCGTTAGTGTCAATTGGGATGCTGGTCCCCATTGAAACTAATGGCATCGGCCAGAGATTTACGGACATGTTTGTTCTCTGGCTGACCGAGCTGTTGCCCCATGTGGGCACCACCGATTGGCAGATTTTGCGAGCTTGTGTGTGTGTGGGGGGGGGGGGGGGCTTAAGCTCAATCTTTATAAGATGCAAGTATCCTGTTTTCCTAAAAAAATAAGCCATACTCTGAAAATAAACCCTAGCATGATTTTTCAGGATTTATGCATATGCTTGGTAAATAAGCCTTTATTGAAAAAAAATCTTACAGGTATTAAAAAAAAATAAACATGGTGTCCAGACTGCTATATGCTGTAAATCTATTGTTAATAAAATGCAGCAGGACAGATAGACCCTTCAATATGGAAAGTATAAACCTCCAGAAGAATCACACTTAAAAGACCCAACAAGGCCCAAAACAAACTGGAGCACCAATAGACCTGACAGCTATTCAGGGATTGTAGAGTTCATAATCATATTCCAGAATTTGATGACATGACCAAATTTGAATAAATGTTTATATGTAGATAAATAGATAGATAATCTTGCTGAAGAAAGTAGTGTATTTGTGTGAATTTGTAGAATTTTAATAGTATTTTTAATCCTTTCTGGCAAAATATTCCAATACAACATTGTGCAAAGTCATGAAGATGGCGACCCAATTTTACTTAACAATCTCCAAACATAACATTAATGGATGTTCCCCATCAGGTGATTATCAGTGGCCAGTGCCTGATTCCATAGTAAAGAAAAGAAAATGGCTTCACATAAAAAGTCTTTATTAATACAAAGGTCTTTCTTAGTCTTTTGTATTTATAAAGACTTTTTATGTATTTATATTGCAAATCAGTTTCTTTGATTTATTTTAGCAGCCACAAAAGTCCCACTTAGAATTAGCTGGACCTGGGAAAGTGGGGGATAGTACCCCTCGCACCTTTGGAGCACCATTTGGGGCATTTTCCTTTCTGTACCAACTTTATTAAGTTTGCATATTTAGATCTAGAATTTATTAGTTCACAATGTCGGCCAGAACCATTCATTTCTGAAATTTGATACTTGCCTTTTTGTAATTTTCCTTCTTGGCAGCATACAAATAATGAAGTTACTAATTGTGCAGGACAATGCATTCAGTGAGGGAAAGATAACCCCTCATTGGGTGGGAGTGTGTATG
>CM070033.1:90079642-90094391 GCA_036250615.1 Ptychadena robeensis
GATATATTTATTTTAAAGTGAGAAAGGCGACCATAAGTGTATAAAGCTGAGAGGGCGTTCAGGATCGAGATATGTGGATTTGATATAAACAGAATTAGGTCATCCGTATACGCTGCAAGTCTGTGCTCACCAGAAGCCTTGTATGCTGTGGTTGTTTCTAATGGTACATAAGAGGGGTTCTAGTGTGAGGATAAAAATGAAGGGTGACAGAGGACAACCTTGGCGGGTGCCATTAGTAATTGAAAAGTAGTCAGATCTAGTTTCATTGACCCTGACTGCTGCCGTGGGGTTAGAGTACAGGGCCTTGATCCAAGCCATCATATGCGGGCCTAGGCCAAGATAGAGCAGAGTGGACTTCATAAAGTTCCAAGATACTCTATCAAAGGCCTTTTCAGCATCTAGCGAAAGCATAAGGGAAGAGATGTGTCTGGTTGTGGCTGTATTTATTACATTGATGACTCTGGTTGTGTTGTCTCTAGCTTCTCTATTGGGGACCAATCCTACTTGATCTGGGTGGATGAGGTGAGGGATATGTTTTATCAGTCTATTTGCAATAATTTTAGAAAACAACTTCAGATCTGTATTTAGTAAGGCTATGGGTCTGTAGCTTCCACAAGCAGTAGGGTCCTTATCTTCCTTTGGTATAAGAGTTATATGTGCCCTAAGAGAATCTGTTGGCATCTTGTGGCCATCAAGGACTGAGTTGTATGCAAGCAGGAAATGTGGTGCTAGCAGGTCTTTGAAGGTTATGGAATACAGGGCAGTCAACCTGTCAGGGCCAGGGGCTTTGCCATGTTTTGTAGATTTAAGTGCAAGCTCAAATTCTGCTTGCGATATAGGAGACTCCATGCTAGCAGCTGCTTCCTGTGAAAGAGAGGGTAGACCAGAATCCTTAAGATATTGATCTATCTCACGAGAAAGACGTGCATTGTGTGGTTGAGTGTCAGAATTGGAGAGATTATACAATTTGGTGTAATAAGCACAAAATTCATCAGCAATGTCAACAGATTTTGTCTTTTTTGTGCCTGCTCGATCATTGATCTGTGCTATATGCGTGATCACTTTGCGGGCCCATAGTGCCCTGGCCAGCATGTGACCTGGTTTATTGCTGAATTCATAGATTGCTCTTCGACCCCTAAGTAATTTATGCTTAGTTTTTTGGAATAAAAGTGCATTTTGTTTAGCACGGAGAGCTTGTAGTTTAAGTCCATGTTGAGATGCAATTGTTTGCTTGTGCACTGATTCTAGTTTATGAATTTCTCTAAATAGTGAGTCCAATTGGAAAGTAAACTCCTTTTTTCTTGTTTAATGAGGGTGCCTCTAATGGTGCACTTATGTGCTTCCCAATTAATGAGAGAGGAAGTGTCTGAGGCAACATTGAATTGAAAAAAGGAGGAGATTTGTTTTGAAGTATCTTGTAAAGTCAAGGAATCTTTGAGAAGAGCCTCATTCAAGCACCATGAACTAATTCGGGGAGGGAAATCTATAAAGTTCACTTCAAGATGGATAGGGGCATGGTCGGAGAGCAAGATATTATCAATATGGGCCCCACAGACCATTGGGAGGTCTCTCTGCATGACAAAGAAGTAATCCAGTCTGGAGTACATCTGGTGAAAGGTAGAGTGGTATGTATAGTCACGCACATCTGGGTGGAGGTATCTCCAACAGTCTACCAAATGGCTTGAGTGCAACTAATTTTTAAGGCGTTTCAGATGGGTAAATGAGAGGTGCGATGTACTCTTTGATACATCCACTAGTGGGTTCAGCGCAAAATTAAAGTCACCTCCCAAGATAAGAGTACCTTCCTGGAATAAGGAAAGCTGAGAGAGGATATGACACATAAATGAGACTTGGTCCACATTGGGGAAATACATGTTCACCAAGGTGACCTTATGCAAACCAATTGTGCCCTTTAAGAAAATGTAACGTCCATTGTCATCAAGTTGCGTATCTAATAAAGACCATGGGATGTTTTTAGCTATCAAAACACTCACTCCTTTAGCCTATCTATCTCTCTGCTCTTCATTGCTTATAACAGCATGGCTTTGCTGATATAAACAATACAGTGCAGATGGGAGCTGTGGCCTTGTGCGGATCTCCCATCTGACAGCTCCTCCATCTCCTCAGCTAATCTTCTTGCCGAGAGAGCAAAGAGGCTGGTGGGAAGCCGAGTGGCCACGGGTGGTCGCACCTTCAGACCATGAGATGCAGGCTTTTTTCCGCCCAATTCCTGAAACTTTAGGATGTGTCTAAACACTAGTACTATCCATTCTCTGAACACACTGACCAACTTATGAGGAAATGAAGAAACACATTTTACAATCTAATACTAACAACCTACCCATGAGTATCTATTAATTAATCCTTCTGGTTTGACAGTGTGTTCAGAGAATGGGTACTGATACAGTTAATTTATTACCTTTTTTGTTTTTACATATCCGGACCTCAGGACACCTAAACATTTTCCAACTGATGTTAATGGAAAAAAGTGAGTCTTATAGTTTGTAAAAATGGTAACTGTTTGGAGTCATTAAATATTTATCTTATTCCAGTGGTTCCCAAACTTTCCTTGCAGGGCCCTCCTTTGCTGTTTAGGAACAATATTGAGCCCCCCTCCCTATTCAAACAAGAGTTAAGAATGGTAAGTTTGGGAACCACTGCCTTATTCAATGAAGAGAAGAAATTTATGTAATTAGTACAAGTGATGAACAGGAAAAATGAAAGGTCAATGTATTTTAAAATATGCAGAAAATCGTATGTCAAACCATGTGAAGCCATGTATGGAAACTGGTTGCATCTGGCATTTGGTTTGGTACCTGAACAGATAAACCATGAACCAAATTAATTTATCTGTTCTGACGACAATTTTGGGGCCAGTTGTGTATCTTAGAATTATTGGCATAGAAACCTAGACGAATCAATGTTTCGAAAGTAGTCAACAAGGTAAAAGAAAGAGAAACAAAAAATTTGACGTATAACAAACTACAGCTGTCACCAATCATATCCTATTAAATAGGACTCTACCTGGCACCTGTAATTTTGCTCATAAAATGGGTCCAATTATTTTTGTACAGATCACAAAAATCGGTCAGCTCTGAGAAGCTTGCTTTTGGAGAAATTATTCCTTTATCCATGTAAATTATACTTCTCCTTGTGGCTTTGTAAACAGGGAGTGATAGTTGAAGTTCAAGGTCACTCAGTCACTATGAAGTAATGAGATATTAGATTTACATCTGACATTTTGATCCAGGAAAGTATTTTTGTTTAAACTTGGGTTCCTTTTATAGCAGAAAAAAGCATGTTACGAGATATACTAATAGGGACTTAATCTTTACTGTAATTAGAATCCATTTTTGTGAAGCAAAAGTCCAATTAAATGAGCTGTAGGAGCTAACGTGAACAATTATCTAGTTTCCTGACTAAGAGGCTTTGCACATAAATTACTTATCTATTGAAGTACATTGTGGAAAAAGTGCCAAACAACGTAAGACACTGCTATTTTCTCACACAATATAAGATATTTTTTAAAGTTTACAAATATATTGAATTTAAAAGATACATACAATCATTTATATTTCTGTCAGATGAATAGAACAGAAGTCACATTTCCCTTTTTTATGCCTGTATGTTTTTTGTTATTGGGTATAGCTACTCCCTACAACTCGAAAAAGCAAGTTGTCTGATAACAGTGACAATATTCTGACTGTAGAGCTTTTGAAGTTACTGACCTGGAATAAGTATACATCAAATGTAAAGTCAAAACTTCTGAACCGCTTACAGGAGTCAATGACTCCGAAAATATTGAAGTCATTACATTATCATGACAGTCCAAGATCTGTTTTCATACTTCCAAGACATCAATGGCAGTATTTTTATTTTTCTAAGCTTATGTTTCCTTTTAATAAACTCTTGTGCATTGCAGCAAGGTAATTCATGACAAGTGATCACAAGAACAGAGATAAAAAGTGGAGTTGCAGCACGTGCCAAAAATATAAAATGTGACATTAAAAATATAAAATATGCTTAATGTTTTCCAAACAAGATCATTGAACTAGGATTGCTGATGATTAAGCAGAATGGTGATTTAATTTGAATAACAGAAAGCTGACTGTAGTCATGGATGATTAATGACTTTAAAAGGTTATGGTGTGTTTACAAATGAAATAAAAGACCATAAAAGAAAAGAGGTTTGCCTGTTTGAAACCATCTTGATTTAAATGTGTGTGTAAGAATGTATATAAAAATTGTCAGAGCAAAGTCAGAGTCTATATTGGTAAATAAACATGGGGATGTATATACCGTATTTTCCGGCGTATAAGACGACTGGGCGTATAAGACGACCCCCAACTTTGCCAGTTAAAATATAGAGTTTGGGAGACTACCTCTCTTCAAACGCACACCAAATAAAAAATGTTATGTCTACTTTGACTTTCAACCCCCCAAAATCTAAAAATGTAATACAGTGTAATACAGTTGTGTATGAAGTGAAGTTTTTGTACAGCTATTTAATGTGTTCTAGCTTTAATTCAATATCGCTGCAATACCAAATTCAGCCACAATGCACCACAATGTCGCTAGAAAGCACACTTGTCAGTAGCAGCTAGAGTTAGTTTCACTTCGCAGACATCGGCAAAGAGAAGGAGGGGGTGAGGGGGACTTTGAAGATTTCTCTCTCCTGTCAGCGCGGGGAGCATGGCTCGGGCGAACAGAACAGGAGAGCACCCTCCGACCCCCGACTTTTGAACACATTTTCCTGTGTTCAAAAGCTCCCCTCACCTTATACTTGAGTTAGCTTACTGTCCACGCACCTAAGCTGAATTACTTAGTAAGTGTATTTCTATTCAATGCATACAAATCTTTATATTAGTTTAGAATAAGCAGAATTAAAGATATTTTAGAAAAATATGGTTTAAGATATACAACGAAAACAAATGTATTCAATTAGGGGAAGCAATTGAAAAGGGGCAGTAGCATTTAGGACGTTGCGATATGTAGAAACTAAGCAAACTATCCACTGGAGGATGTAAATAGTAGTGGAATGGTTATTATCATTAGCAAGATGTTGTTAAGTATATGTTGGTAAGAAATATTTTGTAGCAGGTATTCTATTAAGTCTTTGCAGGTAATCTTCATTGGCAAACCATTTTGTATATCATAATAAAAATGGCTATGGCACCCCAATTGGCTGGTCATAGTTCACACTAAGGATATATTGAAGATGGTTTACATTTCTTCCTATATCAGATGTATTCTTTATGCTTTAAACCTTGACTTAAGTAAGTTACTAACTTACTAAAAATTGCAGTCTCACATCTTTACCCCCTATTATGGAATCTATATTACATGTAGAGGTCTATGCCAATTACTCAAATTGACAACTTTGGGTTCCATAGTTACTTTACAAATAATCTTACTGCTCTTAAAGTGGACCTATCACCCACTTTTTCATTTTCTATTATCAGCACCTAAAGCTCCAATTGTGCTGATTGGGGCTTAAAAAAAAAGAAAACCTTAACTGGGTGAAAGTCATATAAAACCAGTAACACTTCAGCCCTCCAGTGATGTTGCTCTGTGGAGGGCTGCAGATGTAAGGTGGTGCCACTGGAGGGGTGGTGCATTGTTAGATTGCTTGAGGTTGGAGGGCTGGGCCCAGTAAGGAATTGAGGAAGAGGGGATTCTAAGTACTTTATATATTCAAGTATAAGCAGACCCGGATATCAGCAGAGGTACCTAATTTTACCTAAGAATCCTGGAATACTGAGCGACTGAAGTAAAAGCCTAGGGTGGGAAATGATGCAGCTAAGGCCCACGGAAGTACACAATACATGCTTTTGTTTCAGGGTTCAAATATATGTTAATAACACCCCAAACTAGCTTCTTAAAATCCACAACAATGCACCGTAAAGACCATTGCACACTAGCTGCATTGCATTGTGTACACTCAACTCATACATTAGCGTTAAGTTACGGGTACACAAAACCAGCATTAATGCAATGCATGTTAATGCATAATGCAATGCACAAAAGTATGAATCATGCAGCAATGCACAAAAGTATGAATCATGCAACTAATGTCCCCCTGGTAGAAGAAAACTGAGCAGGGCTGAAGGAGTAGGTCAGCTATGGTTGGCTATTTGCCAAGCCTAGGGAGCTCTGCTAAGAGTTTCACTTTCATTTTTAGCAAGGAGAGAACACAATGCTGTACTCGAGTATAAGCTGAGGGGGACATTATCAGCACATTTTGGGGTTGAAAAGCTCTGCTTATGAATATATACAGCATATGTTTTTTTACAGTACAGAACATCTTACATGCATAGTTATTATTACATTTATCTTTTGGCATTAACATAAGGCCCTTCCTATTTTGTTATTATTATATCGTATTTATATAGCGCCGACATATTACACAGAGCGTTACAGAGCATATATAATCAGAGGAGCTCACAATCTATTTTAAGTGCTTGTCTTTTATTTAGCTGCAAAATACATTTCCTTATGTCCTCTTCTGGATGTTCACACTCCCACTTTTAATCCCTCCTCAGCCCATATGACCCCACCCCTTTTATGTTTTTAATGTTTTTTTAAAAAATTAAGTGGTTTGTCAGTTGCAAAAAGTTGCCCTGAAGGCAAAAGGTTACATAGGCGTAGGGACTGGATTAAGTAGGCAAACTATGGGTTACTAAATTAAATCTTAGACCAACATTGATGGCCCGGGGTCAAGAATAAACGTTATCATAAAGTGCCACACCCTGAAATAATTACAGAAAAAATGAAAAATAACAATAAAGAATTGGTTTACGTATATATAACAATATTCAAAATATTGACACAAACATGACACAAATTGTTAACATACCATACAAAATAATAATTGTGGAAACAGACATGTGGGTGGATTAATCATCAACCTGATACATAAAATTGGTTACCACCAATGTTAAGACAGAAAGGCCATACTTTTCTTTTTTCAACATGTTTGGTCCTTATAGGGCTTCTTCAGGGAAAAAAAATATATAGGGCGACATTTCTAGAATGAATTACAGTAAAAATAAGTATGATCATGTACAGAAAATGTATATACAAACAATTATATAGCATCTCAGCTGTGCCCCCCTCTTAATGCCCCACTGTAGGCTACCATAACACTATTTTTCAAAAGTGCCTAGATTTAGGTCAAAGTTAAAAACCTACCCAGCAGTTGATGTTATCAGGAAACAGAGATGATCATTAAAACCAAGTACCCCATGCTTGTGGGTTTATATCGATCAGTCCCTGTGTTATGGTCCAATATTATCCTCCATCTTAGTCACTGTCCATCGGAGGAGTCCAATCAGTTCGAGAAGAAACCTTTCTTCTCGAACTGATTGGTGGTAACAAATTTTGTGTATCAGGGTGATGATTAACCCACCCACGTGTCTGTTTCCATAAGTATTATTTTGTATGGTATGTTGACAGTTTGTTCATGTTTGTGTCAATAAATTGAATATTGTTATATACCTAAACCAATTCTTGAGTCCAGTGCCTTAAAAGCCCATCATTGCTGTTATTTTTCATTTTTCCTAAATTAAACCCAAACATAATAGTTATGTTATTATGTTCTTGATTGTTCAGGTTAGTCATGTTAAAATGGGAGATGTTTTTTGTCATAGCAGGGCATGGTGGGCTTAGGTCTTTGAAGGATGGCTTTTTTGGTGTGGTTGGGGAACCCTTGTTTAAAGACTAATTTCAATTATATACTCCAAAATACTGACTCATTTTGAGAAAGCAAATGGGTTGTATAGGTCTTTGTTAAACTCTATATTGGGTCTATCAAGACATATCAAAACTAAATGGGAGCTTTCTTTTGAAATGTAAGTCTTAGATGAAGAGACAAACTATAAAATATGGACAGATTAGTAAAGGACTCTTATCCTGCTGAAACACTTTGACTCAAAAATAGAAAAAAAAATTGTGCTGTAGATGTCAATTATCTGATTATTCCTCTTGATACAGGGTTTCTGAAACATGATCTTTAAGATATTGATGCAGAATCTGCAGATTTCTCTTCCTGAGCTTTACCTTCCTTACTAGAGCTGGTAAGTTTTTAACACTATACATCTCTAAAAAGTCCCTAATAAATGTTGCTAGACACCAAGATAGAGGTAAGAAACCCTAAGTGCAGCTCAGGGTGAGTAATGTCTGTAAACAAACTTACATCGATCTACACTCAGGGTTAACAAGTAAGCTTAAAATCCTAATAAGTTATCACCATCTTAATTACTGTTCTGGAAAAGACGCTCAAAAAAGATTTGAGTAAAATGTAGAAATGTTTATTTCCTGTACCAGGATTATTTGATTCATTTTTGCGGAATTTTTTTCACACAATAATTTAGTCTTATCATTAATATCCTATTTGGCATTCTCCCTTTTGTTGCTTTTTATTATTTTTTTTCGATATTAATGTAAAACAATGGTTGTATTTTTAAACTTTGTATTGTTACTTACATCTTTTTAGTGTGTTGCAATTATTTTGCAAAAATGTTTGTATTGCTTTGTTTTAAATTTAAATACATTTCTTTATTGTAACAAAAAATTTAATGGACCCGTTCAAGTGCACAACGATTGGGGAACCATCATAGGTGTGGTACTCCTTTTTATGTCTGGTCAGAAGAAACTGAACAGCTCCTGTGCAAAATGGTTGGGGAACCATTGTTTTTGTGGTATGTCCTGTTTAAGTTCAAAAGTTGTAACCCCTGAGACACACTCAAGATGGTTTACCTGATCCACACAAGCTCCGCTGCACCCTAAAAACATCCTCCAGTAATGATTTATTGTCCCCTGGCCTCATGTCCTTGGTGTCATTGATGCTGGGGCCACCAGGGCACTTGGAGACGTGAAGCCTATAATCTGTTTAACTTCGCTGTGCTGGTTATAAAAAGAAAAAAATGTACAACCAGGGCGGTAAAGAAAGGTGAAAGATGAATGTGACTATGAATAGGTAATAGGGCATCCTGCATATGTTGAAATAGGATCAGCCAATTAGAGTAGTATTAATTAATCAAATGGATCATGGATTTCTCAAGGAAATTTTTGCTAATAAGGCATCCCTAATAATGAAGAGCATTATGAAGATATACAAACTGCAGAAAATGTTATATTATCCAAATATATCAAACAAAAAGCACAGTTTAACAAATCATTTATACAGCAGAAAAAAAAGAAGCCCTACGTCATAAAGCAGCACAAACTTGTAAATCATTGTCAGAATTAAGAAAACTTTTCAATCTATAGCAGATGGTTTCCAAAATATAAACGCATAGAATTCAAGGGTTGTGCGTCTCTGTACTCTGACACATAGAAACAGTACTTTTACTTTAAAAAACAGTATAGCCAATCTAAAAACACTCTGACAGCTTATGTTTTTCAATAATTATTATTCAGAAAGTTTGAAGTTCAAGTGATACCGTTTATTGGCTAACTGAAGTCATTAGAGAAGCAAGCTTTCAGGATGTCGCAGATCCCTTCTTCAGGCTTTAGAAAGGGATCTGCGACATCCCAAAAACTAGCTTCTCTAATGACTTCAGTTAGCCAATAAATGGTATCACTTGAACTCCAAACTTTCTGTATTCATCGATGGCTAACACGGTAAAACAATTTACTATTGCTTATTATTCAAAATTTGTATTGGAAATAAAGTGAAAATGGCTCAGTTGTAGCAATCACCTCTACATCCTTTTAGACCTTTACCAGACAATTTTTAGCAAGATGCAACCTGAAAGATTTGGAGCTCATTACTAAAAATGACTGGGTAAAAATACCTGTGGAGACATGCAAAAAACTGGTCTGCATTTATAGGAAACGTTTGATTGCTGTAATAGCCAATAAAGGCTTTTCTATTGATTATTGAGAAGGGTATGAATACTTTTGGACAATGCCTCTTGTACATAGTCTTATTTTCTTTTGGCAGACACCTATGTCATTTAATGACAAAAGATAACTTCCTGGTTGAATAAAAGTAACTTTAAGTAAAAAAAAAGGAGACAGGCCAGTGCATCAGGAGACATGGAGGCGGCCGTAGGAGGGCAACAACCTAGCATCAGAACCACTACCTCCACCTTTATGCAAAGAGGAACAGGGGGAGCACTCCATGAGGGTGGTATGAGGGCCCGTTATCCAGAGGTGGGGGTTGTGCTTAAAGCCCAACACCATGCAGGATGTTTGCAGCATTTGCCAGAGAACACCAAGATTGGTAAATTCTCCACAGACACCCTGTGCTCTTAAAGATCTTCATAACTGGTGTCCTGCCAATGTTAGCTGAAGTCCCACCACCTGTCACTTCAATGTTTAGTATAACAGAGTTTACTTTTAGGATTTAGCTATTCATGGCAGAGATAGGAAAACGTTTTGACTTGTGGGAAACAGTAGGTTCTTATTTTGAGAGACTGGCTGGACCAAGAACCTATAATGGTGGTCGCGCAATATAGGTATCCCAAAACCTTACCTGGATGTGCAGTGTGATTGACCCGGTCCCGCACTACTCAGGATCTCTAATCCAGAACTGAGGCTTTCTCTCGCTGCAATTAACACACATGGATTTCGCTGATGCTGCCTGGGACCTTTCACTCTGCTAGTCTCCACACTAACATCGACATTCAGAAATACAGAAAAGTCCCACACTCAAGATGAAAAATTCAATTTTCCTAATTGTAGTAACATAACATGAATGAATTACATGAAAATTTTTACAAAATGTGCTAAATCACACCTACATTAGCTTGTCTGCTGAGGAGACCTTGGTGACAAGGCACTCTGGCTCCCCACTGTTCGTTCCGCAGCGGTCCCCACAGTGTTATCACATACCACTGCATCATTCCTCATGTGACTTTTAGACACCTCTAGGCATTATGTTTGCTCATTACAGGGAGTTGGCAAATAGGTCAAAAGTTGCCCAGGTCTGATTTATGGGAATGGATAAGGGATCTGAGGACCTCTTTACTTATTCATTAGGGTGGGCGGGGGGATTACTAAAGGGAAATTACAGCCATTACATTAAGAAATTGCAATTAAAATGTTAATTAAAAGTATTTATAAATGAAAATTCAAACCATATTTTTTCAGGGTAATAAAATATAAGTATGAAAACTATGAACTTTTCATATTTAACTATAAAAATTTACTGTATTTTTTACTCCTGTGATATTGATACCAAATAATAGACACAATAAATACAAAGTCACTCTAGAGAGCCCTCTACCAATCCTGAATGTTTTACCTTGCAGTACTTCTTTATGTTGTGAAGATCCTCATACATCCATATTTTGTTTTATTTAGTTTTCACGACTTAACTATAACTAAAACCTTTTCAGTTTTCTCAAATGGGTTTCAGTTGCGCTTCTAATTACGGCTTCTTGTCTGCGAGGGTACTCATAAATATTCATGTGCTTGATAAAAGAGAAAAATACATCATACCTCAATTACATTTTTACATTCTTTTTAATATTTCATAAAGAGACATATTTATCCTGTATTTGAAAACCAGGAGACCTGAGAAGCCTACCGTTAATTTATGATATACACCTATAGCTAATATTTTAACATTTCCACGTCTGCATTCTCTTATGTGCAACACCATAGATGTTTTTATTTTTTTGCATAGATCATGTGTGCTAACTCCCACTGGTCTTTATTAGCAAAAGACTTCACACTGATGTATGCAGCAAGGCTCTGAAAAAAGAGCCTTATCAATTAGCACCTAAAGCTAAGCATAAGAAGAGATATGAAAGAACATTAATAATTTCAATAATGTATAACTGGGAATAGATGGATGTTGTAAAAATGAAGGAATGGACCAGATTGCAGCCACCTAGGTGGTAATATATTTCTATACCTGTAGTCCTCAAATTATGTAACTTGAAAGTATGTACACTGCATGGAAAAATACACATCAAAAATTACTTAGAATAACAACTCAATATAACTCACAACTTTATTAACAGAGGATGTAGTTCCTACAAGGAGGCTAAAATAATGAGATATATTTATTTGGGTATTTTAAGCTGTACACCTTATTTTTCTTGTTAACAAGATATCATGTCAGTAAGTTAAATCAGAAAAATTGTTGTACCTAAGTGAATTCAGTTGTATGCTATCCATTAGGAGGATGCTCAATAATTAAAGGGAACTTCCTCCTTATGCAACCCACATGCCAGAATGAACACTTTTCAATATAATGTGGCAGCTAAGTATAGTGGAGACTGTGACAAAGTCAGATCATATTGGAGAAGTAAGAGAGGTATTAAAAAGCATTACAGGATTAGATATGGGAGATAAGCCGGAAACATAATTGCTACATTGCAACAACCTTCATTCCAAATGGTACAAAGGCTCGTTGGTATGTCACCTCCTGAATGCAGCAAGAGCAAGGATTCCACTTATAGGGAAACAAACTCAATCACCTAGTCTGGTAGCATGGAGGGACAGAATAGTGAAAATACATTGAATGGAAGATTTGACTGCACCATTACATAATACAGAAGGGAAATTTAGGAGAATTTGGCTACAATGGGAGGAGTTTACCAAAACAAAAACATTAGGAAATAGCTTCTTGTTGAGTGAAAGGAGCAGGTAGAAGGAGAAGTGGGGTCTTTTTTTGTGTTGTTAGGGTTACTTTGGGTGAGGTGGTGGGGGTGGAATGGAGGGAATTTAAGGACAATGGACATGATGGTGGAAAAGAACAATTGATGATAGCGGAAAAGAACGTTGATGATAGCGCATGATCTATGTATTTCAACATATAAAAACTGCAAAAAGCCCATCTAAGCCATATTAATTAAACTCATATTTCTGTTTGTTTCTATTAGGTGAATTTATTAGTTAGAAATTTGTAGATGAAATAGGAAACAATATGGTCTGCAATATGTTGCAACTCTTTTTTGGGTCCAGTTCTCATTTCCAATGTGGACCTGTGCTGCAACCTATTACAAAAAGTCTGAGATGTGCTAATTGAACCTGGATGTACACTGTCCACATGACCTAGTGGTGAGAAAGAGCATACCTGTTAAGTGTACTGAATTCAAAACCCTGTTTTTGACAGATTTTGCACTTGTGTATAGAAAAAAAATTTATATTGTGTGAGTCAAGTACTCTGAAACACTGTCAAATGTATATAAGATGTGCTGACCACCTTTAGACTAGCAACATCTATTCACTAGGCAAGGGCGTCACTAGCTTTGGTGTCAACCGGTGCGGGGAATCTCATTTTGACCTATGCAGCACACTAAAAACCCTGTAGCAGATTGTGGGAGTGGTCAATTTATGAGGCTTTAAATAGTATGGTGTATGCTTTATGAATGAAGCTACTGAAGATAGTAAATGCAGAAGTACTAGTACTACTGGAAAATATCAATTAGTTTAAGTTTGCATACTACAGGAGGTAGTCAGTCACTGCAGACATACTACAGGAAAATGGTCATTTAATGCACACATACTACAGGAAAATGTCAGTTACTGCAGAGATACTACAGGAGGTAGTCAGTCACTGTCGAAATACTAACGGGGATGGTCAGTTACTACATAAACACTACAGAAAATGGTGAGTAAATGGTTACTTGTACTTTGTCCTAGCAATGGCATATAAAAAATCAATAGGAAGATCTCCCAGCAGCACTGCTCACCTTAACACTTTGTCTCCACAGAGTTTTGTGATCCATCGGGACCCGCTATGTTAAGCACAGTGCTTGGCGGGGGTCCCGAAGCATCACATACACTTTATCTGCCCGGCGGATGTCTGAACAAAGCAGTCAGGTTAAGAGTATGGGATACATCGGGACCCCCGCCAAGCACTGTGCTGAACGCAGGGTTCTGACGGATCACAAGACACTGTGGAGACATAGCCTAATACTGGATACAGACAATATGCATATTCTTCATGCTGAAGCCTCAGTACACACAGGCATAACACATGGCATCAGTCTGTCTATAGTCACCTTGGACTGTACCATTCACAGACAAGGAGGAGGTGCAACCAATATTTAAAGCACATAAACAACTGATTGCTGTCTGAATGGGCCCTGGTTAAAAACGATGTATTTTTCTTATATGAAATACCTGCAATGCTACTACTAGCCCTATTGAGCCCACAATATGACAATTAAGAAGTTGGAAATCCCACATCTTCAAATGTCACACTTCTATACTACGATTAAATCCAGGAGAAAACAGAGCAAAATATGCGAATAAATATTTGTGAGCATTTTTCTCACTAAGAAAAGCCTGAGTGTTTATTTTATTATGAAATAAGGTGTCAGTCATCAGGAAAGCATTTGAAAGAATGCCAAAATGAGATGTACGTTCACTTTTTATCCTTGGTAAATCAGGTGGAATGTCTATATACAAAGCAAGTTATGAAATGAATCAAACCTAACACTATAAGAATGTACGGGTGGAATGTGAAAACACACAAAACAAAATTATAACCATATTTATATATTTTGGGAAGTACATTGAATTAATAAAAATCGGGAAACAATCTAGCAAGCCAATCCATGCAATACACAGTGTAAGGACCCTTTCACACTATATGCGTTGCCTTTCATTTTAAAAGCGTGCACATTTTTTTACTGCACTAGCTTTTACATAGACAACCAATGTTACCATGCACACTGCATCTGTTGCATTTTTTCAAAACGCCCTGCTGTATGCAGTTTTTATAAATTTTTCATTCATTTGTGCAATCAATTGTTCTAACACAGATGTAATGTGAAAAACTCAT
>CM070033.1:90094850-90113446 GCA_036250615.1 Ptychadena robeensis
GAACATGCGATGTTCGCCGCGAACAGTTCGCCGGCGAACAGTTCGGTCCATCACTATTCTTAAGCACATTTAGAGAAGGATCGATGCTTTACAACTTTGCTGTACGAGACCTACAAAGTTAAAAGGCGAAAAATATATGTGGACAAGTACACCATATTTACGAGGGGAGCCTTTTAGCTGTCACATAAGTTAAATCGCTCAAAATTGCTGACTAATAAACATTAAATTATTTTGATGTTTTACCTACAAAAACTGCTTTACATATTTCTGTCATTAATTTAAGTTTGATAATTTAAAATTTTTTACACCTCTATAAAAGCAATCGGCTGACTGCTGATTAATGGTACATTGGGAATAGTGTTAACATTTTGGTATTTTGTATGCTGATACATACTTCCCAGGATTGCTGACAATGCTCTCTCAATAGTCTTTTAACCCTTTTTCCATAGCTGGATATGTTTTGTCAAAGAGTATTTTCCTAGCCAGCACTTTATCCGTGTCTTGCCTTACGTTTCCCAGACACAGCATTTTATCCTTTTTTGTGTACACAGCATCATATCACTCTCCTCTACTGCAGCATAACACTCTATGCTGTTTATTGATTTTACCCAGGAGACCGCTTTCCTGGAATCCCATGTCCACTTTGTTTACACTGTCTACCAATGTTCTAAAAGGTTCCATTTTACAACAAACAAAAGGAACAATCTCTTTAATCTAGAAATATTATTTTAAAGATGATATGTAAGAATTCATAAATATCATAATGAGCATAAAACACTAAATAGTAAAAAACAAGAAGAGATAAATCACTTCAAATCATGTTTACGCCATGCAATCCCATGAATGCTTTGATGTGTACAAATAAGATCTCTGAACCTACTGAAATACTTAATGTAAGGATATTTGAAGGCCAAGGGGCAATCCTTGACTTAGCATTCTTTATTAGGATGTTGAAATTATATTGTTATCTAGGACTGTACCATGGCTATTGAACATAATAAATATAATGTATTTAATGGTTTTTCAATTCTTTCAGAAAACAAAAGATGTGACTCCTTTGGAGTAAGCTTTTTCTTCATTCAATTCTCTGGTATTCCTCCCAACTGCTGCAGGAATTGGCTTTAGTGCACAAAAGACTGTTTAGTTCTCACAGGTATCAGCCCTAAGTCACAGAGGTCAGGCTATTTCCAGACAAAAACAGACCAAAATTAGTATCTCATATTGAGAAGATAGCATTGTAGTATGATATAAAACAAAATGTGGGCAAGTATATAGGTGACGTCATACAACATAACCTTAATTGGGATCTCTGAAAGGTCTTGAAGTGACATATTTTTTTATATTTGGTTCAATCAGGTAAGAAAATTCCACACGATTCAATTAGATATTTAGCATGTTGGGTAAAGTCTCAATGATGTTAATGATAACATTCTTCAGATTAAGATGATGTAATCTTTGATGATGTACCTGCTGATATGCTAGCTGAAAAGCATCGCAACAGATGAAACTATGCACATGTACATTTGTCTCAGCAATGCAGCACACAGCAATGCACAGAAGTGGACTTATTGATTAAATGTGCTAGCCATAAGGGCGCCCATACATGGGTCAATACCCGCTTGATCGATGAATTGATCCCCTATCCAAAATAATGTCAATCGAACAGGGATTTACCAACATGTTGGTTCCCTGTTTGATCGAGCTTTGTTCAAGCGAGATCGATTGAACCCGTTCGAAGAAAGGGTGGTCCCGTTCTATTTGAACTAAAAATCGACCAGTGTATGGGGACCTTGAGTTTACTGGTGTTGGGCAATCCATGTTAAAATTCTTAGGTGTTAATTGGACATTAATATCAGATATTAACAAATCTCCATCTGTAGAACTACCATAGTAAACTAATTAGATCTTTATCTATAGACAGGGGTGCAGTATGTTGGTACCCATTATGGTCTAAAATCTAGCTCTGTGTTTCCTTCCTAAGCACATCCGGGTACTACACAGGGGAGAGCTGCACGGAGCTTTTCTCCTCCTCCCCTTTCTCTTTGATAAGGAGCGTTGCTTGTGTTGTGCTCTGATGGCAAGTGCTCTCTAGTGACATCCAGTGGCTGAAGCTGATATTGCAGATTGAGTTGAGATTACAGCTTCACACAGCTTTCTTTGGCCATTTTTATTGTTTTTATTGTTAAACGTATACAATATATGTCACTTAGACAACCACAGGGAAAATTTAGTAACTATTAGAGGTTGCAGTTAGGGGTTTCAAATTGGGCATGTAAATTACTAATTAAAAATTGAGATCTGTGGGATGAAAATCAGAGTAGGTATATGTAGGGTAAAATATGACAAGAGAAAAGTTGCACTACTGAGATATGATACTGAGATATATACTGAGATCTGGAGGTTGAAATGGTGTTGTACTGTGAGGGTTACATTTGACCCAAAGCTAGCTGTTGATCTGTGGATGGAGACAGCTAATCAGAGGCTCAATCAGGAACAGGGAGGTCAATCTGCAGTAGAAGCTACCATGCGGGAAGGTGATGCAAAGGACAGTGAGGAAGACCACCCTACATATGGGGTGAGTACCAAACACCATCTCCTGGTACTCATCTAACTCACTAAAAAAGTTGTGTGCTCCCTTGTCTATAGAACACTGTAAATGATAGAATTCACAGATGCACATTTATTTAAGAAACTGGTGAGAAGATTATATTTCAATAGATTGTTTTCTCTAGCCTGAAGATAAATATTGAAGGAGATTCCCAGGTATCTTGCCACAATCTAAAGCAGACTACTGATTGAACACAAGCTTAAAAGAATTAGGCAACCAATATGACTATCACTAATTACCTTAGCATACCATAAGGAAAAAAGAAAGCATTTCTTGATAGCATGGGAAGACTTTTGTTATGGCTTGAGGCATGAAAGGAACATTAGATCTCGAACAAAGTCATTCCCTTTGGTCGTTGTAATAAGGGTGGCAGAATAAAATCTTTTAAGATCCACCACTGGCAATAAACCAATTATGAGAATAATTGATACTTCCTGCACAGATATGTGTGATACAAAGAACATTAATAAAGTGTTCGAGCATTATTTTATTATTTGATTCAGTTATGTGAAGACCTTCAAGAGATCCTGTCTCAGATAACATAATTTCAGTGAGTAATATCCAGCTGAAGCCATTTCTCTAACTGAAGTTGTATTTGTTAAGCCCCCCATAAACCCGATTTTCGATTTTCTGTACGAATTTTGCCCGACCGACCAACGTGGTCGGGAGATTTATCGATCAGGAGATTAATCGGATGCGGAATTATGTACCCAACCGATCCTGATTTCTTAAAATTGGCAGAAAAATCGGTCGGGACCGCTTCGGATCTGTCCGTAAATTTTGGTCGATCTGCTGTTAATAAATTGTGTCGGGCCAATCGGTCGGTGATAATTTGAATTCCGATTTTTCGTGCCAGCCAACTGAGAAAAATCGGAACGTGTATGGGGGACTTTAGTCGGAGTTAAGAATAGTCTAGACAAGCAATTTAGGCTGCAATAAAAAAAGTAATTAAAGTACATGGTCCTGGGTATCTTGCCTGGACCCAGAAAACTGCTAACATGCTGGCCATTCATAACTATTGCCTAAATATTTTGGATGTCACTTTTTTAAAAGCTCTTGAGATGGTCATGAAAGTTCAGCTATATTTTTGGCAGTTGATTGCAAAGCCCCTGACCAAGATTTTCTCAACCGAGAAAGGTTGTGAAAACATTACAAAGCAACAAGTATTGTTTTAGCACATATAGTTTTTGCAAAAAGTAAGTTCAAAGTTAAGTTGGAATTTCAATTTGATGTTACCTTAATTTATGCAAAAAAATCCCACAACCCTTTCCTACATCTCCAGCAATTGTGTTGATGATACGATGCTCATGGCCTTTGCAATTAACTAAATAAATCATAAAAAATATTGCTCTGTAAGAAAACGAATGAAAGGGGTCTTATACCAGTATAATAAGGTGACCTTCTTATTTCCCTCCAGATGTATAATGGAATTCTTAGTCTGATAATTTTATATATCATTCTTATTAAATAAAGTGCAGTGATTTTTACTTTTTAGCTACAATCCATTATCTAATAACATGCTTTTAATGAAGTACATAAATACTCCTTGAATTGACGTTTATATAGTTCAGCAGAATGCAGATACTTTATGCTTTATGCATAAAAAATTTTGCCACAAAAATGCTACAAATGTGCAGCGCTTTCTGGCTATAGTTAATTTTACAATAGTCTAGTGTACATTAAGATTAATGAAACAATAAGTTAGCATACACATTTCTGTAATGAAAAAAATGCTTTTTCCACTGCTGTGGCCAAAATGTTGCTAGATCAATAGTACTGTATTATTACATTTAGATTACACATGCTAGGTTATTAAGGTAATTTAAATTCTAGAAAAATACCTATAGTTTTCCAAAGCAAACTATTTGTCATGCTAAAAATCACACTTTAGGCAAAGTCTTATTGAAAACATATATAACTTTGAGGCCAACTAAAATGAGATATTGCTAACACAAACCAGTCTAAAATAAACAAGAAACTTTTGGACAGTTTAAACATTAGCCTTATAAATCCTGGAGTGTTTTTCTGTGTAAAGTTATACCTTATGTAATTATATCACTTCCACATTACTCATACCTGTTATTCACTGTATATTCTGTTTTTAAAATAAATGTAAATAGCCAGGAGGCTGATGTTCCGATATATTGTGCTGTCAGTGTAAAGCTGAAATGTTTGTGAGGATATACCTGATTTAACATTCTTCGTTCGGTTAACTGAATTGGGGCAGGAGACTTAAAATTAACTTTACAGAGTGGACTGTCACAATATATATTAAAATTTAAACAAAGTCCTTCACAAAAACACAGTCCTGTCTACAAGAGTGAATAAGCCTAATAATGGCCACCATCTAAAATACTTACCCTTACCCTGCTATAAAGTACTATTATCTATTATCATGCTTGTATGTAAACAATAATTATTATAAAGAAACAATAAAGATTCCCCTCGGAAGGTACTTTAATTGGAATGTTTGACTGTTTTATATTTTGGTAAGCCCCTGGTCGGTTTGGTGTAAATTAAGATTGATAGAGAATCCAGTCTCCTTATTCTCTCTCATCCTAAATGTATAATTATTCTCTACGGCCCTACAGATAAAACAGTGTGTACATCATCGATGTACACCATGACTACAATTGAAGGTCTTGTTAGTATGGATGTGCCAGTACTGCTTATGTATTGTAAATCGTTCATGTATGATCATTAGTGATGGCCGAACATCGGCCAGATCTGTCCGCGAACGGGCCGATCAGTCTTTTAAAGAAGTCTGCCGTCCGCCTGTTCGTGAACAGATTCAAATTCCACGCTGGCAAGAAGGAGGGCAAACATCCATGTCCTTCACTAATGATCATTAGTGATGAGTGGCATAGGCAACATTCGTATTCGCGGCATGCCGCGTATTTTATGGAAAACATTCAGAAAATATTCGCATTCGGCAATAATGAGGGTTTTTTTTATTGCGAATATCGGCAGTTTTTATTGCGAATTTTGCACACGCAATATATGTTTAACATGGCGCGAATTTGTGTGCGAATTTTCAAAAGTGACGATTTTCGCAATATTCGCATCACACCAATATTCGATTTAAAAACTGTTGATGGTGTTGCTAAGCTCTTGTTGCAGCCTTCCAATTCGTCCACTTGCATTGAGAGGCATGTGTAATGGATAACAAAATACAGAATGTCCAGAATTGCGAATATTCGGCAACATATTTACCATCTTTGCGAATTTCCAAATTGCCGATATTCGAGATTAATATTCGGAATCTGAATATTCGCAATTATCACTAATGATCATTGCTGTTTATTGCTTTGTGAGCTTGGACCAATAAGCAAAACAGACATTGTTTGGTTTGATTTATATTATGATTTATTCAATAAAATTGCTTTTTTTAAATATGGTACAACTCTGTGGAGTCAAATATTCCAATTAAAATAGCTTGTATTTTTTATTTTCTACTAATAATTATTTTCTATTTTATTAGCTGGTATTTATAAAGTGTGTGTAAATATTTTTCTTTCTCTAATCAGATTCAAATATAAACAGTTATTTTGTTTTCTAATGGATTGCTAGTTTGTACTGGGCCTAAAGAATAGAGATGGTCGAATTGTTTTTCAAAAATTCGACCATTTCGCCGGTTTCGACTTAATTGCAAAGCCCCTGAGTATAGTATCATCACCAAAAGAAGGGTTGGGGGTATACTGCAAAAAAGAAAGTAAGTCTCTAACCCAAATAGTTAAGTTCAAAGTCAAGTAAAAAATTCGAAAATCGGAATTTCGACTTTAACTTTGAACTTAATTTATGCAAAAACTACATGTGCTAGAGCAAAACTAATTTTTTTCAAATGTTCCTCCAACCCTTCTCTACACCTCCAGCAAGTACCATTTTCAGGGGCTTTGCAATAAGCTCACAAAGTTTGCAAGTCGAAAAATTCGACCATCTCTACTAAAGAAGCAGTTTCAAAGGACTGGCTTTAAGTATAGTGTATAAGTAGGATAGGCAATACATGGAGCTGACAGTGTTTGTGCAAATCACAATTTACTAATGTATACAGTCTAATTTACTAAGGTCTGGTTTACAGTTTTCTAGGCACATTGACATGTATGTTTATGCATTTTAATGGGAAATTGCCCATAGGCTAAGTTGGATATGTATTTGGCTGACTTCTGCCCAAGCCTGGCTACCTCAGCCAATAGGAGCCTCCCACTGCTCTCACCACCTGCAACCCATCCCATTCTCCAGTGTGGGATGTTCAAGAGCTGCAACTACTGAATGAGGAGACATCATGGAGGATGTAGGTCACACTGTGTTTACCCTAGCTTTGTCTGGCCCTGTCTGTGTCACCCCAACGCTGTCTGTCTCTGTCACCCCAGCTCTGTCTTGGTCCTTCCTTCCTCACCTACAATCTGTGTCATAGACAAATACATGAGAGATCTTCACAATATTAAGCTGGCTATAGACGGCTCGATTTGCGGACTGCGAAATTGGCTGCAAATAGAAAACGCAAAGCTTAAAGTCGGCCGTAAATCAGCCACAAAATCGATCTAACAAATTATGGTCAATTTTTGATTGATTTCATAACTGTGGATGGAGACCAGTGTACACATCCAAAGTAAATGCCGGCACACAAAGGGTGCACGGCCGAAACTGGACAGGACTTCCCAGGGAAGATCTCATGAAAAAATTGTCCAGCATCGAGACGTCTATGCCGGGCTTTACTCATTTCATAAAACAAAGTGAACTGCTGTTATCATTGGTGTATATTTTAGCCTGCTTGGTTACATTTCATTTCCTTATAAAGAAATACAGATATTTATTTCCAGTACCTTAAGTGAGCATTCAGCCCTAAGAATCCTTGATTTATGTGGTTATGTTTCATAAACCCCTGCTCCTTATACACACGGAAAGCTTCCCAAGCTTCTCTGAATACATTACTTGCAGAAGTATGATATACATGAAAGATGCCATTCATTGCAAATTGAAAGCAGGAAATCTTCATAAAACAGCCCATGCAAATCATTCTCTGAAAATCTAGCTAAGCTTTGTATTCCCAAGAAACCTATTTTCAGAACAATTCTGGCACGTGCAACCAGATGTGTGAAGATGTGTTCATATTAACATTTGCAAAAGAAGTATAAAAATACTTGTAGAATAATGAAATAATGACTTCCTATTTTTAGTTATTAGTCTGATAATCACTTTTTCATTAACAATTATTATCATCTCTCACTTGATAAAACAGTAAATATTTCTTATCGCAGAGAAAATATCGTCCTGCAAAGCAGTAGACGTATATTTTCTTTTTACAGAAAAGTATTTTACCTTAAAAGAACTGCACATACTAATAGATGTATTTGAAAGCCTAAAATGACAAAATAAAAAACTAAAACTGGGGGTTACTGGCATTTTATTGAAAATACGTAAGGAAACACACTCATTCTCTTTCAATATACCAGATGCAATTATGGTAGATGATTTTGGGCTGTTTTAATTGTTGGAGCTGGTCATCTAGTAAAGTGCTTGAAATAATTTTAAGTGATACTACGTACCGTGTTTTTCGAACTATATGACGTACATATGACGTGCCAGCCGGATCTCCCATCTGAACTGTATAATTGCTTATGCCAACAGAGCCCTGCTAGTATAAGCAATGAAGAGAGGGATATATGAACTCTAGATGAACATCAATCCCTCTCTCCGTGTCCATGGAAACTTCATCGATCCGTCTCTCCATGTCCGAGTAAACTGCAATCACTTCGCAACTTCCACGGACACAGGCAGCCAGGGAGAGCAGAGAAGAGAAGACTGGGCAGCCTCATGCCTCCCTCCTCCTGATCAGTGAAGAGGTGACATGATGTGCTGTGTGTGTGTATTGCTGCTAGTGACATCTACTGGTTGAATTTGATATTGCATTCATCGAATATTGCATTAACCCAATTGATGTGAACACTTTAGTATATAAAATATTTTTTTTCTGGTTTTCCTGCTTTTCCTGTGTGCCTCTTATAGTCCAAAAAATATGGTAAATTGTCAGTGTACAGTGTAAATTTGCTATCCCCCTCAAAATATCTTAACCCACAGCTATTAATGTTAAACCTCTAGCAACAAAAGTAAGTAAAAATTCTAAATTGTGCCTAAAGGGTCAATATTGTCTGTGGCCACCCAATTTTCCAGCACTGCTTTAACTCTCTTGGGTATGGAGTGTACTACAGTTTCTCAGGTTGCCACTGGAATAATTTTCCATTTCTCCATGACAACATCCCGGAGTGGTTGTAGAAACCTTGTTTTCCTTTACCGTCTGTTTCAGGAATGCTCGAAAGGGTTTTGCTCTAAGTTTCCTAAGCTAGACAGCTGTTGTCTTGGAGGTGTGATATATTATCAATTTGGAATACTGCCCTGATGCCCAGTTTTCAAGGGTAGGGGATCGTGCTCTGCTTCTTTGTGTCACAGTAGCTGTTGGCATTCATGGTTCCCTCCAAAAATTGTAGCTCCCCATTTATAGTAGCACTCATGCAGCCCTGAACCATGACACGTCTGCCACACTGCTTCACTGTTAGCAAGACACACTTATCTTTGTACTTTTCACTTCTTTGCCACTATTCTTGTCACCATCTAAACCTAATACGTTCATCTCATGAGTTCTATTAATCCATACCCTGCTTGTCTTCAACAAACTGTTTTTAGGATTTGTTTAGGATTATCTTTAGAAGTTGCCTGTGCATTTTGAATAACTTTCCTGTGCACACCACCATGGTAAAAACAAAATGCAACATTTTTTCAGGAGTCCTGACCCACAGTAGCACATAAGAGCACAAAGCACCTCATGTTCTGCTTTTCCAACCTTTTTGTTCACCTTTCTATTCAAAATATTTTAAGGCATTTGTGCAAAGTTAAAAATAAAAAGACATTTTAAATTGAAATCTCCACACAATTTTACATATTTGTGTTGTAGTATAAATCCACTTTAACAATCATTGCATTGGGATTTGCATATTACCCTTTATAACAGCAATGGGAAAAGTGATGATTGTACTTAAAGAAAACTAAGTGCTTTGCTTCATCAATCATAGAATACTTTAGATATTTTTATCGTTGTGAGTCGTGGCTTTCATAAAGATAATTGCTATGTGCTCATACTATATAATTGATATGTCTATAATTATACAGTACATACTTGCACACTTTGAAAAGGTGCTTTACAGAAGCAATATCTTCTAAAGACAGCATTTTGAAATGACACCTTACAGTTAAATTTATGACATTAAGGTTAACAAAAGTGAAGTCTGTTTCATTCTGAACTATTAATTTTATGTGTCAAACACAGATAAGGTGTTGTACTGGCTCTTAACACATTTAGTAGATAATATGTAATACTGACTAGTTACATAAATTAAGTACATGTAATACCTCTATGATCAATTTAAGTTTTGATAATCTGACCTATCACTAAAGAATTGATAAAATATCAGAGGCTAGTGCCTGTTGGACAACAATGGTACATGATGTTCATTAAGATAAGATTAAGGGCACATCCTTTTTTTTGTTTGGTATTTTAACATAATAAAATGAAGAGTGCTTCAGCTGGGCAGAGATGTTTCTCTAAAGCAGGGTAAAGAAGTGGAGATATTGGTCAAATCGATGCCCATTTTGAGCGCTGTGCGCTCTCATGGCCATCTATCTGACCCATACAATCTGCCCCTATAGCCTTTTCGGACATGACCGTTAATACGGCCATGTCCTTTGCCTTTGCCTGAGCTCGGCTGAACAGGGGGGGGGGGGGGGGGGGGGGGGGGAGAGAGTTCTGCTTAACCCTGTTCTGTTCATTGTGTGGAAAATTTTACATATATTGTATGCAGAGTATAACAAATAGATTTCAACAGCATCTTTTCATTCTTCATTTGATTCTCACCCACATTTGAGCATATCAAGAGGGGCAGCAATAATTGCATCTTTATGTCGAAGAAACATTGGCATGTGCCCAACTCTCGTTTTTTTTGAGCAACAACGTTTTTTTCCAGCAGCAAACCAAAGTTTCAGTCAAATTTAGACCTATTCCAGTAGAAAATCCTAAAGGTTTCCGCTACACTCCTCTTTAAAAATCAACACTGATAAACCAATTACTACTTGCATTGGATTACATATATATTATTGTTTTTATTATTTCTCTTGGCAAATTCAGATTTTTAGTTATTTATTTTAAAGATCTGTTATTCTTTGTAGATTCTAAAGAGGAGCTAAAAACAGTAAAGCATTTAATCTGGCTTATTAATCACCAAAAATCTGAAATTATATTTTGAGCTTGGCTTGTCATTAACCTCCCTAGCGCACTGCCCATACCGTGCTGTTTTTAGCAGCATGGTACGGGCAATCGCGGCAGTGTACACAGTACACTACCTGCAATTCCCCCCTCCCCTGCCTCTCTCCACACAGCCAGCATCATTAATGATGTCAGCTGTGTGGGCTGGAAAGCCGGAGCTCCTCCATTAACATGGAGGGCTATGGCACCGCCCACCCCCCGCCCCCTTCCGCGTCACCGTGACGCGATTGGTGGCGCCGGGCAACCCCGGAAATGCTGCAGCTGGTAAGAGAATCGCCGTAGCTTTCCGGGGATATGCGGCATGCACGGGAGCCCAGCTCATCCAGAGTTTGTTCTTCACACAAACTCTGGACGAGCTGGGCTCATCACAACCGCTAGGGAGGTTAAATATTGGACACGTTTGTAAAAAAAACTATTTATGTGAGAAATATTAGTAGATATTAGTATAAGTAAACATATTACCTGCAATAAAAAGTTACAGTACATTATTCAAAATTCTGACTATTTTCTATGTCTCTAACTTAGTGGCCATCTTATATATTTCAATATAATTTTCAGATGAAAATACAGATTGTCAAAAAAGTTTCCTATGATGGCAGCTTAGTCTAAAGTATGAAAACCAAAATACAATTAAGGGTCTTAAATATTGCTAATTATGTGTAGTAGTTTGCAAAGTAGTAGGAGTATTTATATGCATGTCAATTTGTTATAACACACTTATTTAAAAACTTACATATATTATTACAGGATTCGTGTTTGTGATAGAACCCCCTGGCAAAACCATTAGGGGCCCCATTAATCTCATAACATTTATCTTCATCAAGGATAATAATTCTATTAATGCTTTCACAGTAATAATATGGATGTTGCCAAACTAAATATTCACAAGAGTTCAAATATATTTGCCAAATTTATGTGCAGCTAGATAGCTACCTAAATGGAACTGCCAAGATTCGAGTTGCATGCTACAAACTAGATCTGAAGCAATGGCTCCAACAGCAGTGAAATGCAATATATTCTCAATTTCATTGCCATAGGATTAGTATGTGGCCTGTGACTCAAGGTGGCAGTTTCCATTAGAGGTTTCTGTTACATGTATATAGCTTTGTGTTTCTTTTTAACTCACCAAAAAAAGAGATTTATATTGTCCTCAAAGGAATATAGGCTCATTTCAAAAGTCTTCTATACTCTAATGGCAATTGTACATTTTGTTTCTTACATTTCACTTTATTTTTTCTTTTCAGGATGCAAGGCAACCATTTAAAAATTTGGAAGGTTGAAGTTTTTGTGCATTGCCACCTATATATCAAATTTATAGAATAAAGTATCATGGATGACTTAAAACAGAACAAATCTTTTAAAAAATAAGCCCCTTTGTGCTATGAAGTTCCAAATGTCAACACGTGACAGTCTTTTGTATTAATGTATTATGGGAAAAAAATAGTGCTTCAGATGAGAGAAATACATTTATTCTACGTAGATATATTATTGTCCAAGTTAATCTAGGCACACTCAGGTAGATTTGTAAATAGATTTCAGTACAATTGAGAGCCGTGCATGCTCACGAAGCTTGATTGTGCTCTAATCTATTTACAAATCTACCCATGTGTGCCTTCCTTCGAGCAGGATCAATAGATCCACGCTGGAAAAACTCAATTGAACAGGGTTTCAACATGTTGGAAAAGCCAGGTCAATCTCCATTACTTTGAATGGAGAAAAAATCTTCATTAAATGTATAGGATGTGCTGCTATAGCCTGGACACCACTGCTCAGTGTGAAGGGGGCGAGACTAGCACGTCTCTGTGAAGCTGGCAGCCTTTCTTCAGCTCCAGCCTTGTATTGTGAGTGAAACTCTCACAACACAACACAGGCTGCAAGCTGGGGAGAACGGGCACCCATAGAACAGGAATTGATGTGCCCATGTGGTTCAATTGATGCCAGATTAATCACAGTTTGGTGACATCACCACGCTGTGATTGATCAGGGGTCGATTGCATGGGAATCTACCTGTGTACGCCCAGCTTAAGGTACCTCCATAACAGAGCAAACATCAATGTTTTTTATCCTTCTCTTTTTAAAATGCATATGCTAGCAGGAATTAGACAATACTTAAATAGAGCAACATAGAACACGATTTGTTTAAGTCTTAAAACTTCTGTTTTTAGCAAAAATCTGAATAAGGTAGTTGGCACTTGGCAATTAAAGTATATTGGCAAATATATATACAATATACATAAAAAATTATATTACACTTATATCTATAGCTAAAAAGAAAATTACAGTAAAATGAAAATCTCCCAAAAATGTAGCTGTATTTCAGAATGCAAATTTATAACTTTTCATATTAATTCAGAATAGAACTTTAGATATGTTTCTCTATAAAACAAAAAAAGTTTAATGATATGACCTGAAAAGTTCTCTGATGATGGCACAGAACATTTCGGTTTGTTGAAGATCACGGTATCTGAATCAAAGAGACAACACTGTGTACGATAATGGTAAATCATTTAGTGTGAAGTCTGGCCATGATAATCTCTATGGAAAAGATACCCTGTTTTATACAAAAGTTAAGACATTAGACCTAGAGAATATGAGAGGTAAAAAGCTGAGGAAGTTATTTGAAAAAAAAATCTTGCAAAAATTAAGGAAACATACATTTAATTTTTCTATGTATTATTTAAACAGACTGGGTTGGTGCAAAACATTGAGATTTTTTAGTAAGATGCTTAAATGTCCTGCATATTCTCTAGATGTTCAGACACAATAAAATAAAGTAGGAGGCTACTGTAGAATAAGAAATACTTAAATGAGGTAATACGTCATAATGAAGGAGGCACACAAAAGAACAGACTCCAAGGTGTTATTAGTGTTTATCATGCAAGAGTAATTGGCATGGTGCAAAATCTCATAGGTTACAGGTAAATGTAGCATGGCAGCAAGGAACAGTCTTAAAGATCAGACAAAATGTCAGGGCAGTCAGCAAACCAATAGTAAGAATCGAGGCTTAAACTGAAGACAGGGGAACTGAAGGTATAAAGGTTGCACATAGGCAAAGGAAAGAAAGCACATGATAAATGAAAGGCAGTCTCAGAGTATACAAGATGCATTGGGGTAACAAAGCACACTAGTTAGGTAGAAGGCACAGTATAGTTTCAGCTCTATTTGTAGCACTGTATTCCACTGAATATTTTTCTGCTACAGTTTTAAAAGCCAAAATGGATGAGTTTTCCTTACCCGTATATTCACAGACTTCCCGTGTACCATGGAGGCATCTACTCGAGGGAGCGGAACAACCGTTCATTGTCTTCACCGATCATAACAACCTTGAGTACTTGCGCAAGGCACAACGTTTAAACTCCAGACAGGCTCGTTGGGCCTTATTCTTCTCCCGATTCCAGTTCACGGTGACATACTGCCCTGGTTCAAAGAATGAAAAAGCTGACGCTCTGTCACGTATGTACCAGGTTACCCCTGACAAGGAATCGATGGGTCCCATTCTACCCTCCACGTGTTTCCTGCTCTTACCCAACCTATCCCACGTTCTGCAGGTGCCAGTGTCATCCCCTCCTCCTGCGGACACTATTCGTCGGGGATCCTACCTCTGGAAAGGCGACAAGCTCTATGTGCCCGAGGAACACAGTCAGACCGTCCTAGAGTCCAGCCATGATTCCCCTTTGGCGGGCCACTTTGGGTTCGAGAAGACAAAAGATCTCCTCTTGCGTACCTTCTGGTGGCCCGAGCTCGTGAAGGATTGTAAGGAATACATAAGTACCTGCTCCGTTTGTAGTCGGTCAAAAACTCCTCGAACACTCCCGTACGGTCTCCTCCAGCCTCTTCCGATCCCTACGGCTTACTGGCAAGCGATTGCCCTGGACTTCATTACCGATCTCCCCTCTTCAAATGGTTATACGGTAATTCTTGTTGTGGTCGATCAGCTATCAAAAATGGCCCACTTCATCCCTTTCAGATGCCTCCCGTCAGCCTCCGCTACGGCTGAGGCCCTGGTACGAGAGGTGGTGCGCCTGCACGGTGTACCCACTTCGGTCCTCTCCGACCATGGTTCGCAATTCACGTCCAGGTTCTGGAAGGAGTTCTGCAGGTTGTTGAACATCGAACCCCACTTCTCCTCCGAATATCATCCCCAAACGAACGGGCAGGTAGAGCGCACGAACCAATCTCTACAACAATACCTGCGCTGCTACATCGCGAAATCACAGACGGACTGGTATTCGCTCCTGCTGCTCGCTGAATTTGCGTTCAACAATGCCAAGCACTCATCCACTAAGGTCAGTCTGTTTTATGCTAATTATGGGTACCACCCGGCAGTGGTGCCGTCCCTGCCTTCCTCCTCTCCTGTCCCGGCGGCTCTTGATCGGGCCCGGCTCCTAGCTGGCAACCTGGAGGGCCTCAGGCGGGTTCTCGAGGCCTCACAGGAGTCAATGAAGACCCAGGACGATCGGGGCCGGCGACCTTTTCCCCCTCTTACGGTGGGGGACAAGGTTTGGCTTTCTACCGCCACGTTACGTTTGAGGTGTCCGTCCCGTAAGTTGGGACCCCGCTTTTTTGGTCCGTTTTCTGTGGAGGCCCTTGTGGGGTCCGCTGCGGTCCGACTCCGCCTTCCTGACTCATGGCGAGTCCACTCTGTGTTCCATGTGTCTATGTTGAAGCCGGTTGGGCGTGGATGCCGTCCCTCCCGTGCCCCTGGTCCTCCTCCCCCGGAGTTGGTTGATGGGGTGGTTGAGTATGTTGTGGGTGATGTTTTGGATTCTAGGTGGTTCCGCGGCCGGCTTCAGTATCTTGTTTTGTGGGAGGGGTATCCTCTTGAGGATGCTTCTTGGGAGCCGGCTGGGGGTCTGCGGGCTCCTGCGTTGGTGGCCGCGTTTCATGCGCGGCACCCTTTGAAGCCCGGGCCTGTGGGCGGTCGGAGCCTGCCCTTGAGGGGGGGGCCTTGTCAGCCCTCTGGTGCCCCTGGGGGGAATGCGGCGCCCTCGGGGTCCCCTGTGTTGTTAATGGGGTCCCCGGGCGTTACATCTCCTCCCCCAGGGTGGTCTAACATACCTGCAAAAGGGGTCCCCCCCTGCCAAGGGGAACCCCGAGTGCGGGAGAGGCTCTGCACGCAGCCAGCGTGCAAAGCAATGGCGGCCGTCACGAATGGGATGTGCGCATGCGCGCGCCGGCGATCCTAGACGGGTGCGTGCGTGAGAGTGCACAATTTAAAGGTACATACACCCCTCCTCTCTGCAATCACTTCCTGCAAAGGGGAGGGGTGATTACTCAATACTGACCCATAAAAGCTTCAACTCAGCACTGAGAAGGTGCTGTTGGATTACAGTTCAGAGTTAACCAAGTGTTAGATGAGTTTTCCTTACCCGTATATTCACAGACTTCCCGTGTACCGACCCCTGGCTTGTTTACCCGTTTACCCGACTTCTGGACTCCTGACCCTAGCACGTATATTGGTTAACCGTTTGTTTGCTGCCTGCCCTGACCCTTGGCTATTCCTGACTACGCTGACCTCTCCTTCCCTCGTGACCTTTGATATCTGCCTGACTACTCTAGCATCCTCGGTACCTCTACATTGGGGTAGATCCTTCCTGTATCGCTTCCACACAAGGGGTGCTGGCGATAGGGGGAGACCTGTCCTGCCTGCAGCTGAAACACCACTGGTGCCCCCTCAAGGAACATCGGCCCATCTCCCATTAGGGGGGCTCTGGGTGGAAGACCAGGTTCTACGGACATAGATTCCTCCCTCTGTCGTCAGTGTTACTAGCCCTCCTTCATCACCACGGTGGAGGCGTAACACATGCCCTTACAGTTCTATTCATTTTCTTGGAAAACTTATTAGAGAAATATGTATTGGGTAAATTAATTTGAGTGCATGTTTACAGAATTGTGCATATGGTGGAATTTAAGTTTACTTATTATAGCTAAAATAAATTTTTTCTTACTGTGAATTCAGTTCCTCAGAAATACGCTCATCTCAAATCATTACCATGTCAAACAAAGTTTTTTTCTCCTTAAGACATACCAATATTAGTAAGCTTCATCTTTCATGTCAAAAGGTCAAATATTTGCACATTGCATATATGATGATACGTGCAAAAATATTTCACAATCCTTTCATATGGCCAGCTGTCATACAGACAATGATTTACTCAATTAGTTAATTAGCTTCTTAATTAATTAAATCCTTTACTACTAATGTGTTTAATTTACAGTACTACAGAAGTCTATTATTAAATTATGTAAAAAGGACATTTTCATTTTATCATATAGAAGATTCTCACCCCTATAATAAAGTAGCCCATTACAGCATAAGGATAGGAACCATTTTAGAAAGTAGAGTAAGATAAATATGGTTGTAGACATGCCATTAAATAAAATGTGTAGCAAAAATGAAATCACTTGATGTTAATAGTTTATTTTGTTAACAATGCTAACCAAATGAAAAGAAAGATCTTACACAAATTAGTATTTGGCATGACCAACTATACCCTTCTCAACAGCATAAATTTTTTTGTTGCTCATGCACACAGTTTTTAGGGACTTTGGCAGGTAGGTTGTTTTCAAGCATCTTGGGAATCTAATCATGGATCTTCTGTGGATCTAGAATGCCTCCTTCTGTCTCTTTATTTTATCCCAAACACCCGCATTGATGATCTTGGATATTTGTGGAACAACCATCAGGACTCCTTGTTCTTCTCAACATTGAAGAATTCATTGGCTGTCTGGAGTTGTTGGCCTGTTGCAAGAAAAAAATTTAGACCAGTTAAATGCCTTCCACTTGGTATTGCATAATGATCAGGTATTTGTTTTTTTCGGCATAGAAGACACCATTCATTCAATATCAAATCTCCAACTCCTTTAGAAACGCAGCCCCAAACTTGAAGTTCCACCATGGTAAGCCGTGGTTGCAGATATGAATTATTGCAAAATTTTTCAACTATTCAACAAACTATTGTGTCTTCTACATGTTCCTCACCCACTTTTTTGCTTAGTGATGATAGTGCTTTAACTTACCTGTACAGAAAGAAATACATTAGCACCTTTTGGTATAACTGACGAATCATTTACTTTTACTCACACCATATATATATATTTTTTATAAATCTCCCTACCTAAGGGCCATGGGGACTTCCACGGCAACAGATGTATGATAAAAAATCAGAGAGACAATTCAAAGGAAAATGTCAGTTTTCTTTTTCCAGCATTTTGTAAATTGAAAAAGAAAAGAACAAACAAATATAATTTATATTTTTGAAAGCATTCATATTTTGTGGTATTTTAAGCACCTGCCTAAAACCTTTGCACAGTACTGTGTGTCAGAAATGTTGGCTGGTATATCTTTTATGAAAGATACGTATGTATGGTACCTAGGTGTGTGGAATGGGAACTTTTTAAAAAGTTTTTTTTCTCTGTGTCATGTCTTGTTTCTACAATGTGTAAATCCCTTGTGAATAGATAAGAGGTTCTTGGGACCTCTCCACTCATTTAATAGGTTGGGGTGCGGGATCCAGCTGTCCTCTTGTTATAGGGGAACCCCAGATACTCAATAAACCCCCAAAACACTGGGTCAGGATTGTGGGGAGGAAACCACCTTACCTTAACTGGGCGTCTCCCCCCATCTATACAAGTAAAGAGAGAAAAGTAGCTGAAATCCGCACTTTTTAAAAA
>CM070033.1:90113546-90129394 GCA_036250615.1 Ptychadena robeensis
GGGGGGGGGGGGAACCCACATTCGTGGCCCCTCTCTTCCAGAGCATATCAGACTCTATGCTAAAAGGGAGACCTGTATGCTCTGGTGGGGACCCTTTTTTTTCAAATGTTATTAATTTTTATATCTCAGGTTTTTTAGTGATTGGTGGGGTGTGGCCCTGGTGGGAAATATAGGTAATTTGCTGTGATGTTTCACCTGACTGTGGGGTGAGGGGTCAAACTTTGCCAACAGAGCATTTACAAAAAGATGGCCGCTGCCAGAGCTCTAGGTTATAGCAGTCAAGTATATTTTTTAGGATAGAGGAGTGTTTCTCTACCATTGTGATGGAAAGTAAATTTTCAATCTATTTAATTATTTGTTTTTGCTTTAGGGAAACATGTACTTGCATAATGGCTCATAAGGTAATCAACTGAGTTTACCCTTCCTATATGTGGACCTTACCTTTACATATATATTAGGCTTAAGAAAGGGATTATATATTCCATAACTAGTTACCATAGTAATGGTTACCTCAGTGAAGAGGCATAGATCTCAGAAGTTCCTAAGCTATGCAGAGTCTTGCACTGTTGTTAGGCTGTTGTGATACTGGCTTCTATTAATCTATTCCCAGTCATTGAGAGCAGCTTTAGCATAGTACAGTGACTCCCTTCAACTGGCAGAGTGGCATTGGTAACTGTCATTTCCCCTACTCTGTCTTCTGGCTGCCTAAATGCATAAAGCTTAGCTAAACGTGAGAATACAGGATTGGTGAATTCTCTGTTTTCCTTTGTTTTCCTAATGTCTTCTTAGGATTGCCTGCACTAACATTCTAAGGGAGGTTTGCAAGAGCAATAGACGTTATAGGCTTTATTGAAAAGCCACCAAAAATAACAAGGATATAGTACTGCCTTATAAATGTACTATTGTAATGAAATAGATCTATTTAAAAATTCACTAAAAGAACAAACAATGGTAAATTAAAAGTATAGAATCCACACAAGAAAGGAAATAATTATTCCTAAAAAGTAGTCAAGGAATCTAAACGAGAACTCTTGTGGATTTACCTCACATGTATTTCACAAGCCACTTAGAACAAGGTTTAATTAGCAATTAATTGTAATCTGGCTAATTATTATATTAACCATAACGAATCCTAAGCCTTTAAGCTCTTTATCCAATAAGTAATCAATGCTGGCTCATACATCCCCCGTATTTTTCTAGAACTTCCAATGGGAAGAAACCTTCCACCTTCCCCAGGTTAATGATGCTCACATCTATTTGTTTTCATTTAATTTATTATGATATATTTTGTTCAGTATCTGCTTACATTTGAAAGTTAATATTTATAATTATGTTTTAGTGAACTATGCTATAATCTTAATCTCACTAAATGAAAATTTAGAATAAAAAGAAAAAATGTGTATATACCAATAAAAAAAACACCTGTTAAAAAAGAACATCTCTGTCATATTAGAGTAACAGATTTATAACAATGAAATCATTTCTAGTAAATGTAATTGTTACACCTAGAAGGATTCAGCCATGCACTCTGACAAAGGAGCAGCTTCATCTCTCATCAATAAAAAAGAATCCCTTTAATAAAAAAGCATGAATACATTTCTGAAAATTTGCTGTCCAGTTTAAAAAAGGCTAAATTGCCAGTTCAATAGTGTCTTTAAAAAGATATATTGGATGAATGTGAAGCAAAAAAGCAGAGTTAAGGTGAAGGTGGTTGATGATGGGCTAGTAATACTAAACTAAATGATTTTTACTTTTCATAAATGGACTTATATTTGCATTTTATGCCAAAACGAAAAAGGTTCTTAAAATTATAACAGCCTTTTTACTGTAACAATGCTTTTGCATGAAATTATATGTTATCTCATATAGAGAATAGTGTTGAGCGAGAATATTCGAATGTATATTTGCCGAATACTACACATTAGAGAATTTGCAATATTTCGCGAATGTGCGCACGGATATTCGCAATGGCAGATATTCGTCATATTATACTGGGCACGCTTTACTGGCATATATATCACGCATATATGCATGCATTGCACTGTTAGTCAATGGCGTTTTATTGCGCACACGTGTTCGCGATTGCGAAATCTGCACTTTTTTACCTTCCCAAGATCCCTCACTCTTTTTGGACAAATGAGATGGATAAATGCGAAGGCTGTATTATCATGGCAACACCCACCACCAACCAGTAGGAAAGTAGCCTACCCCTTACTATTTAAGACACTGACCATGAGGTACCTCCACCATTTTGCTGTTGGAGAGAGAGAGAGAAGAGAGAGATTGTGATTTTGTTCTGTGCTTTGCTACAAACATTGTTACCAGTTGTTTGGTTCCAGTTCTAAATCTATTGTTCCAGTGATTTTGTTCCAGTTTTTTTGTTCCTGTTGTGTTCCATTTTTATTTTTCCAGTACTTTTGTTCCAGTGCTTTTGATCCAGTTATTTTGATCCAGTTCATTAGTTATTAGGGTAGTCAGTTAGTTAGATTATATCTTTATAGATATTTATGTAGATTTATACACTTATATAGGTGTACCACATTAAAAATAGTAGTTAAGGTCACATATATAGTGTTAGTGTAGGTTTTGTTCTCTTGTTAGGTTCCTTTACTCTATAGTGTGTTTTAGTGTGTGTGGCTTTTTTATAGTTTCAATTTCTAGTTTATAAAAAAAGCCTTTAAAAAAATTTTAAAAATGAAAACTTTTTTTTGTTTAAACTTAAAAAAAAATTAAAAAAATTTATTAAAAAACCCTAGTTTATTTGTTGTTTTATATATTCGTATTCTTCTTTCTTTTATAAAATCTTAAAAAAACACACACCATCATCAGCACGGGGCCGCTCCTCTAGCCATGGGGCGTCCGCCTCATGCGTGATTTTTTTGTGCGTGGCAGTTGCCCAACTTCGTCTCAGGATGCCGAGGCAGTTGTGGCTTTCGTGGCACAAGCCAGTGGCACGGAGTCCTCTGCCCCAGCTCCTAGCACCAGCAGCAGCAGCCAGCCTCCTGTAGAGCCAGCCCCTATTCCCCAAGACATGTCCCAGCTCCTTTTTGAGTCAGAAAGTGAGAGGGACATCTTGGGAGATGTAATGCAGGAGAGTGAGCTGCTTCTCGGTCCTGACTCCCAGGATCTTATGGAAGGGATTGAGGAGGGGGTACCGCCTATTAGTACCCCACTCACATCAATTCCAACTGGTGCTGATGGTTCTAGCCATACTACCCCGCACCAAGTCAGACCCAGGTGTCATCAGGGGGACAGCGGAGCCAAGACAGGGGCTCCATGCTTGCTGTTCCCCTCATTACAACGCTGGTCCACCTTGGGTCTGACAGGAGCCAGGGAGGCGAGCAAGAGGAGGGTGACATAGAATGAGTGCCACTTTCCTTATCAGCTGACAGTAGCACTGATGAGGAAAGTAGGCAGCCGAGGCAAGCGGTGTGCCAGGTCACCAGGGAGCCCCTGGTGCCGTTAATTTGGCAGAGCTGGAAACAAGGTAACAAGGCATTAAAAAAAATGAATTGCCACTATCGACATATTTCAAATATATAACAAAAAAGGAATACCTAGAGGTGGCCAGGAACTATACATTTCAAACAAACTGTTTAATAAATGTGAAGTAAAAAATGTATCGCACATGTTCAATTAGGCCAAACCATACTTTTTAGGCCATATAGAGTCAAGTCAAATTGCACATATAAAATAGTAAAATATATTGCTTCATAAATTCAGTATAAGATACATAAGTTGTATATAATATAACATTTATCGTGATGGGATATGAGGGGCAACCACCATATCAACAGGATGGTACCTCCCTACATCAAAAGCCCCTTTGACATGTTTCGGCCCATTGTTGTTGGCCTCCTCAGGAGGGGATGGTGATCCATCTTAAAATGAATGGTGTAGAGGAAAATTTTCAATAACTGATAATCTATGAACATAAACAGCATATTAATTGCTACATTTATATATACATATGGTTTCCATGTAACCATGAAGGAATGCCCTCCATGGTTATTTGGTATCATATAACAAAAACAAAATTGCCGTCAACCTACATACCAGGCATCCAAAGTCGACATATCCATGTGTTGGACTGTCCAACTGACCATATAAATACCTCTCCAATATGCTAGAGCTCCCACAATCCTCAACAGGGAACTGGATAAATATTATTAGGTAAAAATGAGTAAAAATTTAATTTGGCTGTTTAAAGTATCTCCCTGAACTAAAGGGGCACAAAGGCTTAAATAGTGGATGGTCAGAGTAAACTATTATTATAAATGGGTAGTCATTGAGTATAAGCATAAAATAGTATAGGTGATTGGGGAAATATAGGGGTAAAGTGTCACTTACAAATCAGGGGGGTCCCCAGCATAGTGCACAAGCACCATCAATCTCCACTCTAGGTCTGACTAAGAAGGGAGTCCTACCTGACGTTGTCTCTAAGTGAGTGCAAAGGTATAAAGTTTCCAGGTAAAGCTTTCCCATGATATCTTATGTTGGGGCGCCATAAGTGGCAGTTTATACCCCTTCCAGCTAAAGAGGGGAGGGGCTGTTTTTTGACAGCCCTCCCCTACCCCGGATGGGGTGCCCTGTGCTCAATATGGTGCAGCCCCCCTCCCCCATTCCACAGAAAGTTAATCTCAGCCGTGTATCTACAGTATGTAATCAATTCAGTTTCTACTTTCTTACTTTCAATGTGTTTTTTTGGGGGGAGGGGGGTTATTGACCACAAGCTACATATTGAACTTCAGTAAGTTTTACAATAATAAAAATTAAAGTGATGCTGGAAAAAGCTATATTTAAAGCCACACCTTTTGTAAAGTGCATGGAAATAAGTCCGCTAGCATGACTAGGTCTATTCCCTCTCTCTCTCCTTACTTTCTCAGTAGTAAACTTAAAGCACTCTAACCTTATGGGTGAGCTCCCACACACTTGAACATACATGTGAGTAGTGATGGCCCTTAGCATGTTAGTCGAGCTGGCAGACATTAGTTCCAGATTTCTGTTAAAAAAGCTGTACAGTGTTTTTGCTTCTGTTGTAAGTATGTAACAGAAATATGCCCAAACAAGGGTCTAGTAGACCCTTTCTAAATACAATAAAGTTTTGAAAAAAATAGAATAAATACATTTAATAATAAAATGAATAAGTTACAGGCCTTCAACATAAACAAATTTCATAAAAAACTGTACTGCTTTTGACAGTGGCATCAATAGGTTGGGTGTCTCCTGGTACTGAGTACTTGGGTATGACAACACATTAGTAATGGTGGCGCGAACCTGGAATTTGATGTTCGCGAATAGCGAACGCGAACCTCCGCAAATGTCCGCCTGCTAACCCCATAGACTTTATGCAGACGAATTAAAAAACAAAGGGACCTACTATCATCAGCCACAATAGTTTTGTGAATGTTATTTCAAGGGGACTAACACCTGGACAATACATGACGAGTGGAAAAAATTTTTCCCCCATGGCAAAACTCCCAAGAAATTTTTTTTTTCACGCATACATCCGCACAAGATTTGTCTAACAATGATGTCAACTGGGATTTGAACATAAAGGGATCCTGGAGAGCACTAAACAAAACATGTTGGTAAAATGCCTGGTGTGAATTCCACCTGAACACAACCTGTGAAGATCTGCTTTACCAACGTTTCCTACAGCTTAAAAGGTGAATTTTAATTTTATGGAGGACACTGGGGGATGATGGGACAAGTGTGGAGGACCTGTGGGAGAATGGTCATTAATGGCGACACTGGTGGTGATGGTCAAGTGTGGAGACACTGGTGGAGAATGGCCAGTGTGGAGGACACTGGTGGTGATGGTCATGTGGAGGCCACTGGGGGGGAGATGTGTAGTGAAGGACACTCTGGTGGAGATGGTCAGTATGGCAGACACTATGTGGTGATGTCAGTGTGGAGGACACTGGGGGAGATGGGCAGTGTGAGAGGACACTGGTGGAGATAGACAGTGTGGGGAACACTGGTGGAGATGATCAGATCTAGTCTGCTCTGAGGACACTGGGAGTAGTGATGGCCCGAACTTGTTCGCCGGCGACTATCGCGGCAAACATTGCGAGTTCGACCCAATGTCTACGAACCCCATTGCGAGTTCCGAACATATGGCAGAGTTCTACACCCCCCCGCCGCGTCTTTTTTTGCATTGGTCCAACCTTTGACCTGGTCTGTCACATTCAGCGATTAATCCAGCATCAGCACCCCCCACCCTCACGGAACCCCCCCCCCCCCCTCTATGCATAGCAAGGATAGACGCCATTCACATGTGTTGGTGGAGAGAGTGGAGAGAGTTAGAACAGAGCTGCTGCTGCTGCATAGGAACCATTAGCTAGGCAGTGTTCAGTGTCTTCTGCAGTCTTCACTGACTATCCAATCCATCCATCCAACCATACAGGGGAAGATCCATCTCCCCCAGTGTCCTCTAACATACTGAACCATCACCACCATTGTCGGCCATACTGACCATGTCCACACAGTGTCCTCCACCTGCCCATCTCCACCAGTGTCGGCCATACTGAACCATGTCACCAGTGTCGGCCATACTGACCATGTCCCCCAGTGTCGGCCATACTGACCATCCACCAGTGTCCTCCATATTGACGCATCACACCAGTGACCAGTGTCCTCCACACTGACCCATCACCACCAGTGTCCCCCCTCCAAACTGACCAGATAACCACCAGTGTACGTCCATACTGACCCATGTCCACCAGTGTCCTCCACCCTGACCATCCCAACCAGTGTCGGCCATGTACTGACCATGTCCCCAGTGTCGCCTACTGAACCATCACCACCAGTGTCCTCCATATTGACGCATCACCACCAGTTACCAGTGTCCTCCACACTGAACCATCACCACCAGTGTCCTCCAACACTGACCCATGTACCACCAGTTCGGCCATACTGGCCCATCTCCACCAGTGTCCTCCACACGACCATCACCCACCAGTGTCGGCCATACTGACCAATCGTCCACCATGTCGGCCATACTGACCAGTCCACCATTGTCCCTCACACTTACTACATTCCTCCAACCCCGTGTCCGGCCATACGGACCCATGTCCACCAGTTGTCGGCCTAACTGACCATTCCCATCCATGTCGGCCTACTGACATCACCACCAGTGTCCTCATATTGACCATCACCACCAGTGACAGCAGTGTCCTCCACACTGACCATAACTCACCACCAGTGTCCTCCCTAAACTGACATTACCACCCAGACTGTCGGCCCTACTGACCATGTCCACCAGTGTTCCTCCACACTGACCATCACCACCATTGTCCGCCATACTGACATTTCCACCAGTGTCGCCATACTGACCATCACCACCAGTGTCCTGCCTAAATTGACCATCACTCACCACCAGTGACCAGTGTCCCGCCCACTGACCATCACCACCAGTGTCCTCCAACTGACCATTACCACCAGTGTCGCCCATACTGGCCATCTCCACCAGTGTCCTCCACACTGACCATCACCACATACGGTCCGGCATACTGACCAGGTCCACACAGTGTTCGGCCATACTGAACCATCTACACCATGTCCTCCATAATTGACCATCCACCCCAGTGACCAGTGTCCTCCACACTGACCCTGCACCACCAGTGCCTCCAACCTGACCATTACCACCAGTGTCGGCCATACTGGAACCCATCTCCACCAGTGTCCTCCACCTGCCATCACCACCAGTGTCGGCCAAACACTGACCATGTCCACCATTGTCGGCCATACTGACCATCACCACCAGTGTCCTCCATTTACCATCACCACCAGTGACCAGTGTCCCCACACTGACCATCACCACCAGTGGTCCTCCCACATTGACCATCACCACCAGTCCAAAGGAATGTGTGGCAGTCCCCACTCCAAAGTATGTGTGACAGTCCCATCCAAAGTAAATGTTTGACAGTCCCCCATCCAAAGTAATGTGTGACGTGTCCCCAGCCAAATAAATGTGTGACAGTAACCCCATTCCAAGTATGTGGTGACGGTCCCCATCCAATATGGGTGGCATTCCCCCATCCAAAGTATGTGTGACGGTCCCCTCCAAAGTAATGTGCGACAGTCCCCATCCAAAGTAATGTGTGACGGGGACTGCCCACACATACTTTGGATGCAAAAAGGTGACACGGGCCAAGGTTGACACAGGCAAAGGTGAACACGGCAAGTGACACGGCAGGTTACACGGGCAAACAAAGGGAGACACGGGCAAAGGTGACACGCGGGCAAAGGTGGGTGGAGGGCACGGGCAAAGGTGACACGGGCGAAAGGTGACACGGGGGTGCAGACAGGGAAGTGACACGGGCAAATGGTGAACACGGGCAAAGGTGCACGGCAAAGGTGACCGTGCAAAGGGACATGGGCAAAGGTGACACGGCAAAGGTGATCACAGGCAAAGGTTGACACGGCAAAAGGTGACACGGGCCACAGGTGACACGGGCAAACAAAGGTTAACGGGCAAAGGTGACACAAACCGATGCACGGGCTGCTTCTGGCAGCTCAATCCCATTGACTATCATTGTAAGAAAGCCCTTGGTGCGGATTTTAGCGTGACAAAATCTTTTATTGGGGAGTTTTGCCATGGATCCCCCTCTGTGTCTGTCATTGTCCATGGTTAAGACCCTTGAATCACTTTCCCAACACTATAATGAACGTTGCCAGAAAGGGGTCCCCTTGTGTTTTTTTCTAAAATTCGCCTCCCATTGAAGTCAATGGCGGGTTCACATTCGCCATGTTCGGGCGAACTTTTGAGGAAGTTCGCGTTCGTCCGTTCGCGAACTGAGCAAAATCCGGGTTTCGCGCCATCACTACTGGGGAGATGGTCAGTATGGCGTTAGCCTGTTGAAGGTGTAATACGCGTCAGTGTGGAGGACACTGGTGGTGGATGGTACAGTGGGGAGGACCTGGGGGAGATTGGATAGTTCCCCTGGATGGATGATGGGGGATATTCAGTGAAGACGAGATTACACATCAACGCCCCTGCCTGAGCTAATGGTTCCCTATACCGCAGGCAGCAGCATGCTCTCTTCCTAACTCTCTCTCCTTCTTCAGCCGAATGGTGTAATGGGCGTCCTGTACTGGATATGTATAGAGGTGTGAGGGTCTGTCGGAGTGGGGGTGCTCATTGGCTGGACTTATATCTGCTGGACTGTGGGACTCACAGGGGTCAAAGTTTCTGCAATGTAACAGATAGGGGGCGAACAACTCGCTAGTGTTCGCTACATGGGCGAACGTGAAACATGCGATGTTCGCACCCGCGAATGTTCGCTCCCCGGCCGAACATGTTCGGGCCATCACTGACACATAAGAACATGGCACATCATGCAAAATGGGACTTTCCATTCTGTGTACCTGTGTCCCATGCGGCAATGCTAGAGCTCTGCATTTGAATCTTATACATCAGGTTTGTCTGGAATATTTAGTAGAGGTGGTAAAAAAATTTCAACTTTCCAAATTTGTGAATTAATTACAAAGCTCCTGAACATGATATCATCGCCAGAATTGCTGGAGATATAGAGAAAGGTTGTGGGAACACTACAAAAAGAAGCATTTGCAATTTCTGCATAATTTAAATAAAAATTTTAGTACAAAATTCAACTCAAAGCTTTGATTTTAAGCTTAATTTATGCAAAAAAATACATGTGTTAGAGCAATACTTTCTTTTTTGAAAAATTTCTACAACCTTACTCTAAATCCCAAGCAATTGTGGGCATGATTCAGGGGCTTCATATTTAACTTGGAAAGTCGGATAGTGGAATTTTCTAACAAAATGTAACAATTTCTAGAAAATTTAGCTAGATATATAGCTACACCATGCACTAGTCTCACAATATGTAGAGATGGTCGAATTTTTCGGCATTTCAACGATTTTGAGTTAATTGCAAAGCCCCTGAACATGGTATTATCACCAAACTTGCTGGAGATGTAGAAAGGGTTGGGGGTATACTACAAAAAAAGTATGTCTCTAACACAAATAGTTTTTGCACAAATGTTCAAAGTCAAGTCAAAATTTCTAAAATTGGAATTTCGACTTTGATTTTCAATGCAAAAGCTACATGTGCTAGAGCAAAACTTTTTCAAATGTTCCCACAACCCTTCTCTACATCTCCAGCAATCTTGGTGATGATACCATTTTCAGAGGCCTTGCAATCAGCTCACAAAGTTAGCAAGTCAAAAAATTCGACCATCTCTAACAATATGGGGAAACCCCTGAAAAATCATTCTGCAAAGTAAACAAGTCTCACAATATGAGAATACCCCCTAAAATATATTTTTTTACTATTTTATAAATAAGCATACTACGCTAGGCAGAAAAAGTACAAAAAAGCTAAATCCTTTTGTGGGTTTTGTGGGTCCCTATTAGTTTGGTGACTGAACATGGCAGAACACCTATGGTACACACCAAAAGCATGGTATCCCCATATTGTGAGACATGCACTGTTCATCTCAGATGTTCTGCAGTCACTAATAAGGCATAAAATAAAACTGTTTATGATCAAAACACTAGAATCTTTTGTTTCTCAAACCTTATGTTTCTCAAACCTTATGTTTCTCAAACCTTCAGGTCATAATTGTAGCCACAATAAGCAAAAGTGTCAAAAGAGAACAACCTCCTGGACAGTGTCATCCCAGAGGGGGATAAATGGCTACACTTTCCCTAAACATACAGATTTTAATGCTTTTTTCCCATGTCAAATGGCCAGAAATCACATTTAGATTACAGATTTTGACAAAAGTTAGCTTGAGTGGGCTGGCAGCCTGTCAGTACAATATCCTGCAGATTGTTTTTAGTTTGATATCTCTGCAATGGCTTGTCATGTTGGGTGGCCCTATACAATACAGGTAATTGCTTCACTGAGAAATACAAGCCCCTTCACTTGGGCAAGGTAACATTCACAAAGGGGATGGGGTATGTAAATGCCTTACCTTTTTCAAAAGTTTATAAAAGTATGGTAGTCCACGCTGTTGTGACCCAAGATCCCTCCTGCTGCACTGAAGGCTGGGCAAGCCAAAAGCTCCATGGCCAATTGTGCCAACTCTGGCCACAGGTCAAGCTTGCACACCCAGAAGTCCAGGGGTTCTTCAATCCTCAGAGTCAACCAAAGGTAGTTGTATGCCTGACAATACAGGTGTTCCCTTAAGGGTGGTTCCGGAAGGATTCTGACACATCATGGGACCAAAGCATGTCTAAATGCAGATCACCATACTGCTCTGTTTATGCAGGCATGGGAATATTACTGCCCCCTTTTCCTGGCACCACCTCTGCCAGCACACCGAATAGACGAATACAGCATCTCTCTCAAAGTCTGATGAAAATGCTGCATTTTCAATGTGACGGTGGCACACTGTGATCGTGGCAGCATTTCCACCATTTTGTGTTTCTGGTGGAGCAGCCAATCGAACATGAGCAATGTTGAATTCCAGTCTGGCTGTCACAAATAGACCTCAGGGTCCACCAGCTGGCATGCTAGGTATTCTGAAAAGCCAGCTGTTAGACGTGGTGCAAGGTGGCTCGTCTACCACAGCATCTTCTTGCTCTCAAAGTACTCCTTCATGGAAACCTGATTTCAGGAGAAAGAGCAGGAAGCTGGGGGATTGGAAGGTGGAGTGGAGGAGAAATATGGAGGCAGAGTGGAAGAAGACAAGGAAGGAGTTGTAACAACAGGAGACTTCAGCCGTTTTTCCCACAGGCCTTTGTGATAGGAGCCTTGTGCAAACTGCAGAGCCTTGTGATGGCAATCTGGTCACAGTGACGGGGCGCGTTGGCTGCCTCACCATAGCTTTAATTCACAGCTCTTGTCCTTTGTGAGCTCTCCCTGCTTCGTACGTCCCTCCTGGTGGTTCACCGCAAACATGAGAACGGTGGGTATTTGCGGAATTTTAATTCACCCATTCATGAATGTACCCAGCCGATGTTGACTATGATCAGTAGATCACAATTAAAGCTGGGAAAAAGTAATACTGTCCTGGTGAGGTCCTTGAAATCAATATATTTACAAGTATTGTTAAATTTTTTTGTTTCTTTATCCAGACTGACCAATGTACTATCAGTAATTCCTGAAGGAGCCCCCTTGAGGGGTGAAATGCGTTGAGTATCAGTAACAAGCCCCACCTTTCCTTTTTGGATTGAGAGATGTGTTTCTTGTGATCGTAATATTTTGCTTATTATGTTATTTTTTGATACTTCACTTTAATCACACTTTTTTTTCAATCATCTTAGTTCTTCATGCACCTCGAAAGTCCCATGAGGCTAGCCTCCTCATTTAGAGGTATTTATTTACACCTTCCAATTAAGACTCTATTTTTATGGTTTAATTTGGATGACTGTTGATGAATTGATGCCTGCCCTACAATATCTATGATTCCCTAATAATTCTGTTGTCACCCACAAATTTCTTGTTGGTCAGGTCATTCTGTGTGAACATTATTATTATCTTACACTGCCCTATACATAATTAGGGGTTTAAAGATAAATTATTCCCCCAAATTTTGAGGGAAAAGTATCTCTGCATTTTATGGCGCACACACTCCAAAGAGGTGTATCTCTGGACAGTTGGGGCACATAGCATTTAAAGGGCACTGAACTAAATAGCTTCTATTGATTCTGTGTTTCCAGCTCCCTGTGAGTGCTCCAATTGATTTGGTGCTTCTGAGGGTATGAGGAGGAGGTGAGAAAGCAGTAGTAGTATACCCCCAACCCTTCTGTACATCTCCAGAAAGTTTGGTGATGATACCATGCTCACGAGGTCAGACATTTTTTATCAGAGACAAATGTAATTTATCGAGAGTGTGGCACCACACCATAGTTTTGATAGATCACATAGACACACCCTTAGAATTCCAATCTTTTTATGGATTAGTCATTTACATTCCCAATTACACACCCCTAACTGCAGCCTTTCATAGTTATTAATGGAGCCCTGCAGTTATCAAACTGACATAAATTGTATACATTTAACAATAAAAAAAACTTTAACAGTAGCAGCACCCCCACTGTGAGCACCTCATTGGATTTTTCTATTCCAAAAATGAAGTTGAAGTCCAAGACATTCCCGCCGCTGGGCAATAATCAGACCCTACTGACATTCGTCGAGGTGGTTACAAATGAAATAGAACGCCTCCACCCTAAACATCATTCCTCTAATTTACCTCGTCACCTACAACGAGCGTTGGATAATTTACGTTCTGATCACACGATAACCATTAAGCTTTCGGACAAAGGAGGCAACGTCGTCCTGATGGACAATAAGAACTATGAGTCGATGTGCAGAAAAATCTTAAACAACAACCTCTGGTATCGAAGATCTACTAGAAGCAAGATGAACCAATGTCTAACCAAATACAAGACAATTGTAGGCGATGCCTACGGTAGTGACATCATAGACAGAACAACTTTTCAATTCTTGTCAATCACAGACTATAAAATACCCACCTTCTATAGTCTTCCTAAGGTGCACAAGAACCCTGTAGACCCTCCAGGGCGACCCATCGTGTCAGGCAACAATAGTTACTCTATCAAACGAGTACATTGGTAGATGAATATTTGAAACCTCACGTCCATGGACTGTCTACCTACCTAAAGGACACTAAACATCTACTACAATTATAGGACGGGAAAGATGTAAATCCAAATACTTAGCTCATAGGCCTCGACGTGAAAGCCCTATATAACATCATCCCACACGACAAGGGCCTGGAGGCGACCCAACATTTTTTTTCTGAAAGAAGGATTGAACAACATGCATATAATAACTCCATCCTGACACTCCTTGATTTCATCCTTAATAACAACTTTTTCCTCTTCGGAGAGGAGATCTACCTCCAGGTACAGGGGGTAGCTATGGGGACCACATGTGCCCCCAGCTATGCTAACCTGTACCTGGGGGCATGGGATCGTAACCTGTTTTCCTCCAAAGAGCTTGACTACTATCTTAAATTCATTGGCATGTGGTACAGATATATAGATGACATTTTCTTGACGTGGGAGGGAACCCTTGAGGACCTCAATAAATTTGTGGAAGCCCTACATGCTAACAACTACAATCTTAAATTTACACGTAACTACAACCAACTCAAATTACCATTTCTGGACCTCATGATAATTAAAGAACCCAACAACCGTCTGACCACAACACTATCGCAAAGAGCAGGCAACACGATTTTATTCGCCACCAGTTCACATCCGGCACGGTTAATACAACGCGGATATAGCAAAAAGTTCCTTAAAAAGGCCTACCAGAGGGTTAAGTTCCAAGACCGTAATAGATTACTCTTTGAAACCCGTAGGAAACAAGGAGATGACATCACAAGGATAATTACTACCTATACTGATAATCATCAGGCATTTAAAACAATAGTCTCAAAATTGTGGCCTATCTTAACCAAGGACAAGCAATTAAAACCTTTTATTGGAACCCGACCCCAAATAACCTATAGGAAAGCCAGATCCTTAAAAGACACTCTGACCCAGAACCACTACTCAGGACCCAGACGGGAGGACCCATGCAGACGTTTAGGGATTTTTCCTTGTCGCGACTGGAAGTGCGAATGCTGCCGACTCATCAAACCTAATGATAACCTCATCTTACCCAATGGCAAGAAGTACACCCCACACCATTATTCCAACTGTAAAACCCATGCCGTAGTCTATATGCTCTACTGTACTTGTGGATCGTTTTACGTGGGTAAAACAAAGAGAATGTTATGGAAGCGAATGTATCAACATGTCCGCACTGGAACAGTTGGTGACATTTCTACACCCATAGGCCGACACCTAGCCATGGAACATAAATATAAAACTGATTGCATGTCGGTCATCGTGTTGGACCGAGTACACCCTCATACCCGTGGTGGCAATTTGAATCAACTCCTATTACAAAAGGAATCTCGCTGGCTATATGAATTAAAAGCCAACAAGAGGCCGGGTCTCAATGACCAACTTAGCTTTAAGAGTTTTCTTGGATAGATAGTCCCCTTGTGCTTATCCTCATTTCCCCTTCCATACCTCAGGCTGTAGTCCTAAGTCTGACCTGTGCCTCTTCCTTTCAGGCGTGACCCCTCGGCCCAATAAAAATCTCTTTGTGTCCCCCTCCTTTCTTTCCCCCTTTTTTCCTCTTTGTACTATATAACATATTCTGCACCATGCCCCTTGTGTACCGGTTTATACTAATCATCTTATTTTATGGAGGCATGCAGAACAGAGATACTTTGGATTATTACAATCTTGTTCAATACCCTATCATCATTATTGATATGCAGAATAATTTGTACAGCATGTGTGCATGTTCACGGTGAAGGGTTGTATTGCATCAGTTGTCTAAGGAATGGACCACGGTCATCAAGCTCCAACACTTACTTTACTCGTTTATCCATCTAACATTATCATCTTTAGGACCCCTCCTTTAGAGACCTTATCCCCCTCCTTCTCCCTACTCTCTCCCCACCGCACCGTACAAACCAAATAAAACCCTACCCACATACTATGGGTAACCTATCTATTAGCTTACCTTTTACCCAATACTCCACCCTCTAATCTTACCCTCGCCATTTAATTCTCAAACCTTCTTCACCTTTATATTTGTAACTATCCCTGCGGTGGGGAGCTCTTCTGAGTGGTGAGGTTCAAGTTGGGGGCCATTTGTAGAACGAGTTACAGACCCCAAAGTTGTCCCATCTCTATTGATGGGCAGTAGACTGGCCCCCTTGAGGGTCCAGTCTATCAGGCAATGGTGACCATGGCTTTCCCTGGTCGGGGATCTAGGGGGATCACTGCCCTGTCTATCGGTGCCGCACTGCTGCCCCTCCCCTCCGGGATGGGCAGGAAACTT
>CM070033.1:90152238-90170852 GCA_036250615.1 Ptychadena robeensis
TTTTTTACATTGTAATCTGTTGTGATTTCACACCCTCACTCCTTCCCCTTTATATCCCTGACATCATTGATGAAGCCAGGGATGTAAGGACCAAAATTGGCATTGCAGGTCAATGCCGCCTCATCTGTGTCATTGATGATGCTCAAGAGCTGAAAACCAGAACAATTGTCGAGTTTGCCAATAAAGAGCATCGCCACTAGTGTTGAGCATGAATAATCACATTTTTTATTGTAAATATCGGCACTTGAATATTAAGGTCAATGTTTCACTCAATCGCAGAGAGATTAATCATTTGAAGATCTTATGGTTAGAAAAACCTATTTTCGAGCAGCTTCGATGTCGACATTGCCATCGCAATATTCACATGTAAATGTGCCGATATTCACAAAAAGTAGACAGGAGATCTCAAATGTTCGATTTTGCTTCAAATATTTGGAGAATAATTTTTTAAATGTTGCAAGTTTGAATAATGCTGCTATTCACTAATCATAAGCTACAGGAAAGTAAGTTTGGTTTGTAAAACAACCTTGGCCCGAGTTACATTAAGCTTAAGCATAAATGAAAGGCTGAAATATACAGTATATTGTTAGAGTTAAATGGAAAATGTTTTATGGAGCCACTGGCACCAAAGCTATTTCAAGAAAAAAAAAAAGAAATACCGAAAAATGTATTATTATTATTATTAATATTATTAAAAAAGGTTTATTCAAATAAAAACATAAACGTAAGCTTATTGATGTTCAAAAATAATGTTTATTTATGTCCCCTGAAGTATGTATCTTTACTCAAAGTGGCCCAATACTGACCAATAAATAAATGCTGCAAATCCATAGCTGGGATCATCCATTTGCACTTCTTTTTATATTTTTTACTGAAAATAGTTGAAACATTTTTCAAAGCATCTTTATGGTTTATTTAGTCCAGTATGCATCACGACAAACAAACAAAATGTATTGAAAGACACATGGAAAATGTGCAACAGCATGTGTTGTTAGTGACTTTCATGGAAAATGAATAGTAAAAAAAATTCTAATCTGTTTTAGTGAAACTGGTGAGCACTCCATTATAAAATTCTGCGGGAGGTAGCAATATAGTGGCTACCCTCCTGGTTCCCTCCCATTGCTTAATAAAGTCATTGTTAGGGGAAGCCTGTTTAGGGAATAGTGCCCTAGACAGAGATGCTTTAAGCCCCCCTTTAGACGGGCCGATTCCCGGACATAGTTGTGGCCAACCAAACGCCGTCCACACTCCCGCCGAGCACATAAAGGTAGGTCAGCCGCAACTATAGGGGAGCCCATCTTGAGGATCCGACCAAAAGAGCCGGCAGGTCTGATCACACACGGATCTGTCCTGCTAGTTCTTTTTATGCCTGATCCTCCGATCCAGTCTGTTAACTCGGAGGGGGAGTCTCCTTTCCCTCCGAGTTAATTGGCTACAATCTGACAGGAATCGTGTGTGTTAGTGGAACACACGGGATTCCTGTCCGTTCTGTACCCGACTCCTCACAGCGTGGTGATGTCACCACACTGTGAGGCGTCTGCTAAAAGCCGGCCATAGATCGGTACATCTATGGCCAGCTTTAGAGAGAGATTACGCACCTGTCCAAGTGTTCCCAAAAATGGCTAGTTATCCTCAACACAGCATAAAATTGTCATTGCCTGTGCCGCTGATTGACTTTGTGTTTGTAGTTGAACTACTAAATTACAATGAAAAAAAAACATTTAAAGGTAGAGTGCAATGATATAAAATATGTGCTTATCAAAAATATATTATCATTTTCATTAACATGAACATTCACTTACTGAAATCCTTTATATATTGGTTTATGAATACTAACTTTAATTATGCAAGTTTTCAATGCTAGTAACATACTCTACAGAGTAACTAAATAAACATTTGCTTGTAATCCTGTATTTTAAAAGTATCTTTTGTACTGTCAGTAAAGTACAGCCTTGAAATAACTGAAGTTCCATAACACTGCTGTTGAATTATTTCATAATAAATTTGTGTTTTAAGGTTAATATTAAGAAGAGGAATGCAGGCATACAATAAAGCATAGTATTTTTGAGTGTGCAAAGCAGGTCTATTACTGAGAGATTATATATAACACACCATTGATGAACTGGTAATAAAAAAATAATGCTCTTCCTATCAATAGCCACCTGGCATTTTTTTCCCACGAGATGGCCAGGCCATTTTTATTTGTCAAAAGGTTTTACCTTTTTTTTCCCACTTACAGCTTTTAAACCTTGTTCACATTTACCCATTTTAGTATGCATTAAGCAATGTCACATAATATACAATAAACAAACAAGTTCACAGTTCTATTCAATATTATTCATCTGTTGATATTTTGTAATCCCCACTGATGTCAGCAGCATGACATTAAAATGCATGTAAACAATTATGGAATCTAACCCATGTGTAAATGTAAATGAGTAAATGTCCCTTGTAAAAAACAGAAAAAAAAATCAACTTGAGGCAAACATTATTACGCCTACACTACAGGGCCCTTTATTCAGCAACTGCACTGGCATTACTTACAATAAAATAATAAGAATATAAAGTTAAGTAGAATAAGTAAATTAAACATACAATTATCTTTGTCTTGGACAAACTGTCTTGCAAAAAAATAATATATATTATTCAATCCAAAGACAAAAAAAAAAATAGGGTTTAGTTCTGTTAGTTCAACCCTGCTGCCGGTACCATTTACTAAATGTTATCTATTTTTATTTCTTGCCGACATTGAGCCCCTCCACGCATTCATTAGTAATGATGCCAGGGATGTGATTGCTTTGGATGCTTATGCCTGCAGGCATATGGGCGAGGGCACCGCACACCTCACTGATGTTAGGGAGATGGGTCCAGTGAATAGTGTGTAGGACGCCATCACTGGAGGTTGTAACAGGCTTGTATAGAGCTGCGGGTCACGTTTGGCTGCATCAGGGATACATTTCAGACTTAGTGTCAGGGAAATTTTTTCCCTGTTGGGAAGCAGGCATAAAAAAGGCAACGGATCACCAAACACAGCGTGGGAACAATACCATTGACTAGTAATGGATGCATTCATAGTGCATAAAAAAATGCCCTGCAGGCACTTAGAGGTCACTAACTCATCATCCCAGTAGTGGCTTGAAAGTCTTTTAACAACAAAACTAAAAAAAAAGAATTACAAAAATCCAATATAGTTAAAAACAGAGCTGGTTCTTTAGGTATATATACTCTTCCATTGGTGAGATCAAACATACATGTGCATACTCTCTGAAACAGCTATAACACCAACTAATTGGCATTCAGTCATAACTAACTACATTTGTTAAAAAGTAAGTATGAAAGTAAGTTTTCCATATGTAATCCTAGAATTCGTTTGTGTGTACCCACACAAATTTTCAGGCTTTCATAAATATTTGTTGAAGGAGGTAAATATCATGGCTGAACTTCTTATCTCTATCACCCCCAATTACTCTTCTTAACTCTGATCACTATCTCCATTAACCTCCCTAGCGCACCGCCTGTACCGCACCGTTTTTAACAGTGTGGTACAGGCAATGGCAGCAGTGTACAAGGTACACTGCCTGCCATTTCCTCACTCCCCCCTCCCCTCTCCACACAGCCAGTGTCATTCATGACACTGGCAGTGAGGTCTGGAGAGCAGAAGCCCCTCCATTAACATGGAGGTCTATGGCACTGCTCACCCTCGCCCCCTTCCGCTTCACCGTGACGCGATCAGTGAAGCCGCAGAGCCCCGGAAATGCTGCGGCTAGAAGCAGCATCGCCGTAGCTTTCCGGCTATGGGATATGCAGCTTTCATGGGAGCCCAGCTCATCCAGAGTTTGTTCTTCACACAAACTCTGGACGAGATGGGCTTGTGATGAACACTAAGGAGGTTAACTAACCCTTCACTCTCACCTCCATCAGTCATGTGTGTAAAGACAAAACTGTTGCTTTTGTTAAAATATTTATGATCATGTTATTTTGTGTATAAATGTGAGTTTCAAAAACCAGAATTTAATTAAACCTCAAGAAGGGATCTGCGACATCCTGAAAGCTTGCTTCTCTAATGACTTCAGTTCGCCAAGGTAAAAAGGTATCATTTGAACTTCAAACTTGCTGTATTTATCGATGGCTAACACGGTACGACACTCTACTATTGATAAATATTTGTAAAATACAATCTAACATGATCTTCCTAAAAATTTATAGTTTTCATTATGTTGTGTTATTTTTTACATTTTTATCAATATATTCTCTCTACATATGGCATGTGGGTTCTCTCAAATTTAGGCTCTGGTTCTGGCATTCTCTAATTCTTCATTAAAAAAGTGTAAGCTTTTTGTGTTACACCTGTTTTAATGCTGAATGGGAGCTGGTAATGCATGTAATGTGATTCCTATTTACTTGAGTATAATGTAAATAGTAAACACATACTCTACACATGCACAATATGTGAGCAATTAATTAAAAAATAATTTAAAACTGTCTGCCTAATGATTTTACCCTTGAGCTAGCCCTTTACAGAGAAGTATGAAACATTACTCTTGCTCATTACCAGAGGCAATGTGGGTGAAAGCAATGATGGAACAACGGGGAACAAAAAAATGTGCATATTCTAGAGTAGAATACAATATGATTCAATAATCTTTTAATACTTTAGATAAAAAATACATTTATAATGTAGAATAATGAAGAACACAGTAGCTAATTGTGTTGAATATCTTCCTTTAATTGGAAGCTGACTATATAGATGTTTGCCAGACCTCTAGGTTACTACTGATCTGACATAGACAATGTTTTCTCATTTAAATGTTTCCATTGTTGAAATGCAGCCGATGTTTCAAGCAAATAAAGCTTCTGCTTATTAATTTTGGATATTTTTTTGGATCTTTGCCCAGGTATTAAGGTCGAAACAGATCTTTTTGTATTTTAGTTTATGTTGTATACTGAGTCATATATGAGAAAACTTTGTTTGGTCATATAACAGCAGGAAATTATCTGGCAAGAAATATCTTATCAATAAATTATGAAATGGCAAAGTTCATGTATGTTTAAAAGATTTTAAAGTGTGATTTTATTTTTTTTCGAAATACGGTTTGTTACATTAGAAAATAATGAATATATAGTACGCATTGTATTTTTGCAATGTAGAAAACTCCATTATCAGATCAATGTAACAATCCGAAATTCTTTTTACTAGGTATGACTTCAAAACTGTAACGGCGGCTGCCGTACACCGCCGCCTCCCTACTTACTGTTGCAGTTCTGTGCGCCCTGTTCAGTGTTCAGTGGTGATTGCTGTTGTGCTGGGACCTGCTCCTCAGTTTCCTACCAGCTATTGTCTCAGCATGCTGTTGAGTCTGCACCACTTTCTTAAGCACCAGCGTGTGTCATTTCCTGGGATTTCAGGTATTTGTCATGTGACCTGGCTGACCAATAGTGGACCTCCCGCACCTATATATAGAACCCTGCCCTTTCAGCTTTGCCTCTGCATTAAGGTCTCTGTGTTATGCTAAGCACTGACTTCCATTGGTGTTCATGCTCTATGGATTCCTGCCTGTATTCTGAGACTCTGCTACCATTACCCTTACCTGGCTGCTGGACTCTCCTGCCACCTGACCTGTACCTGTGCTGCCTGCCCTGTTGCACTGTCTGGCTGACACCTGTGTCTCTGGTGCCTTCGCTGCTGTCCCCTGGACCATCTGCCTTTTGTTCCTACCCTGCCTCAAGAGGTAGTAACCTGGTGTTTCCCTCTGGAAAGTCTATCCCCACCTTCAGGGTTATTGTAAAGAACGAGTGGGTTCATTTAGACTACACCCTTAGAGGAGGTAGGACTCATGGCACAGTGGGTCCACACCTGCTGCTCCATGACAGAAACCTTTTTCAACCGGGCAAATACATCAAAATAGACATTTTTTGCAAGTAATTACATGCAGGCACAGATTTTTGTCCAATAAAAAAAGTTGTTTAAAGGACATGATTATGTGTGACTTGATCTTTAGCTGTATATGGCAGTCCTGGTAGTAGACATTGTTATGCCAAACAAGAAGCCATTAAAAAGCTTGATTATCTCACCATGATTTATATGTAAATGGTGAAGTATCTATACTCTACAACCTTGAAATATCATATTAGTCCTTATCGGGCTACCTAGAACTTTCCTATTATATATTAAACTAAGATAAATTGTTTAACTTACTAATAACTTACTAATATGCCTTTGAAGAAGTTTTTAAAATAAATCTTTTTGTATGAATTGCATACCTTACTTTGGATCTAGTAAAAAAGGAAGGGGCTGGCAGGGTTCTCTACATAGTTTAAAAGATACAGGAAGTTGTGGAAATTGTGATGTGGAGCCATACTCGGAACGCAGAAGTGTTGTAACCTGCAAAACTTCCACAATTTAGAGCATTGCTGTGGGCTCACCGAGGGCAGGTAAGTGACCCCAACTTGTTTGGTTTAGAAAACAACCTTGCCTTAAGCTACACTAGGGTTAAATGGGAGGTTATAGACATTTTGCTAGTCATCCGTCTTCAGTTCAGAATGACATGACTCAAGTTCTTCTAGAGAATAGTGATAAGCAGCATCAGCAATATTCCTATTCCCAAAATATTACAAATTTGTTTGTCTAAAATTCCCAATAAATTCATAAATTTGTGATCTCCACTTACTATTACCTTCATTGCGCAAAATTGGCACTTGTACATGCACATATTGCAAATGCAATGCACGGTATAGGCAATATTCACATTTGCGATATTTCGCGAATAATTCTACTAATATTTGATTCTATATTTGCAATTAGATTCAAACCTATATTCACAATTATATTCGCACAATTATCACAATTACCTTCAAAATGAATGGTCACATGTGCTATTTATTGTCGCAATCCATGGCCATAAGCATCCCAATGGTAAATATATCGCGAATATTTAAATTTGCAAATATCCACCGCCATATTCACGAAATTTGCCAATTCTCAAATAGCCAATATTCACTGAATATATTCGCAATTCGAATATTCGAGCTCAACATTAGTGATTACAAACATAAAGCACTATAATTTCACATCTTTGTGAATTCCCAAAGTGCTAATATCTGAACACAAAAATAGGTACAATTATGACTTTGGTAAAAATTATTTGATTATTAATTGTATTATTGTATTGCCTGCGTTTTGCGTTTTTGTCTGTAGCACTGAATACTGAACTATAATCATTTCAGTACTCATTATATACACAGGACATATTGAGTGCAATAAATGAATAATGTAATAAACAAGCTTATAGACAAGCCATATTAGCGTCATTAATTACTGTCAGTCTTGTGACCTGTACTTGCACTTTTATAAAGATTATGTTTCACCTTTTTTTTTATGAATTATAGTAAAATGAGGCCTTCATGTTGTATGTATTCTACATATAATTAGCTCTGGTTCTGTTGTTTAATTGAAGATTCAAAGTGACAAAATATGTACTTTTGAACTACAGAGCTTGTCTTTACAATGTCTTTGCCTACATAGTGGAGGCTAAACATTAAGAAATTATGAGTGTTCCCTAGCTGTTTTGTTAGTCTGATTTAAATATACATTTTATGCGAATAAGGTTTTAAGAAAGAATGATTTATGTAACATGATGTGGCCAAAGGCATTTGGAGTCAAACTGGAAGAAAATTCAGTATCTTTTTTTTCAAAACCCACAGCCATTAACAGTTATTAGTTGTTTTTTTTGTTGTGTTTTTTTGGAAAACCTTGCAGATCACGTTTGGAATGTGGTGAAGATATCTTTATCCTAGTTCCACCATTGAGATTTAGATGAAGAAAAACATTTGCATGATTCTTCTGTTCACGTTTAGATTCCAAAGAATTGGCATAGACTCCTTACAGAATTATTACACATTAGAAGTCGAGAGTTGCTGGTTTATGCTGGCCAATTTGGGAGGTTCACACTAATTGTGTTAAGCGCACTTTGTAGATACACAACTGGGAAAGTTTCCCCTTATAAAAATGTAAGCTAGTCATTGTTATTTCCACAAAAGAGTAAGGAAGCACTTAGAAACCTTTTTTTCAGCCCAGTTAGGCTAAAGTACAGAATGTGCTGACTTTTCTGTAAAGCAAAAGCCACAGGATATGACATCATAATAAATATACACCCCTATTTTTCTCAAACATGTAATGACACATATATTAAAGCATTAAGATTCATATGCATTTCGTGTCATGTTGATGGACAATCTCTTAAAGTGAATCTATGCATTGCCCAAAGCAAATCCATTAAGAGTAATATCCATGTCTTTTTTCCTCCTTTATTCATTGAGCTATATCTGTACCTTGTTTAACAGAAAGCCATGAGAGCAATAGAGATGTAGCGCCTTTCCAGTCTGGTGCAGCAACTAGAGTTGCAAGCCTTCAGTAGAAAGGGATGGTTCCTAGATAATGTGTAACCTGGTGTCTATGTAATTTTTCTTACCGTGATGGTCTTTACACACAGGTGCGTTAAGGTTTACACCCCCCTCCCCCAATGACACTAAGGAGACATATAAAGTAGAATTCATATTACATACATTACAAATATGTTACCATATTATCTATCAATTCATATGTAGCAGACAAAACATTTCTTATTTGACTATAAAACATTTATTTTAATTTGTAACAATATTCTTTGCCTTTGGCTACCTAAAAATACGACAATCTCAAAATTAATTTTTGGCATATGCTTTCCTAAAATGATTGCAGTCATTAGGCCTTATACAGCTACAGTTGTGAGAGATAGCACTGAAGCTAAGCACCCGAAGGCAGCTGATTAAAACTGATAGTAAAGTAACATGAGGTTAAATTTATCATTATGATTCATCTTTGTTTATTTGGCCAGTTTTCTTGTATGCAGTTAATTTAAGTGCTGTGATTTATAATGGACTCATTTATCTTTTGTTCTTGCAATATATTTGTGAGCCTAATAAATTACCATTGTTTAAACAAACACAAAAGTAAATGTGCTTATATAAAATGTATGTATGGTACAATTACTTATTGTTTAAAGGGCAAAGTACACTCTAAACCAGGGGCGGACAAACTTTTAAACTGAAGGCCGCAATGGGTTTTTTAATTTGACAGACATTGAACCTGTAAGGGCTGTTTGGTCCCAAGTCCTTCCAGCCTAGGTGGAAAATGGAAACATTGATTTATAAAAAAAAAAATCATAATCATACTGGTTATCATGGAGGTTAAAAAACAAAAAATATATAAATAATAAAAAAATTATATATATATATATATATATATATATATATATATATATATATATATATATATATATATATATATTATTATAGTAGATCTAATAAAACTACAACCTCTAGCAGGAGACCTTCCTCCAGGCATTTTCTCCACTTATTGCAGGAAATGAGCTAAGGGAAGCCAGAGTATCTTGATGCCAAGGTGACAAAGGGCTGGATTAAAATACTTAAGGGCTGGATATGGTCTCCGGGCCTTAGTTTGCCCACGCCTGCCCCTAAACCCTGATCGCAACAAATGTATTTCTATGGATATGATATTGATAGTGATTTCATAATATTTTTCAAAACATTTTTCTTATCCTGAAACAAAAGTGAAACATGGTAGGTGAGCAGTTAAGGGTCTATAAATCTTTTAAATAAGTCCAAACTTTGTTGGGCTTGGATTGTTTGAAATTCACTCAGATTAAAAGATTTTGGTAAAAAGTAGAATGGCCAAAAACAGTGCAGTTAGATTGTAATGTGTATTTTGAGCTTAGGGAGGACCTTAGGGAGGGGACACACATTGTCTTAGGGCGAGCTATGCAAGGTAAGATTTTGTTTTTTCAAACATTTCTATGAAATGTTTCATAGAAACATTAATGCCCCATTAATGGATATGGGAATGTTGTTTACAATTTACAAGAAAACATTAATCCACTGTTTTCGGACTATAAGACACACCCAAAATATTGGAGAGGAAAAAAACATTCAGATATCAAGTGAATATACAGAATGTTCCAGCAAAGTAGGCAGTATTGGACCATGCAGTATTCACTTTGTATTCCTCCAGCCAAAAGGCCAATGCCAGGAGGGAGGTCTACGCTGCAGCAGAGTGTCAGGGCTGAAACGTTAGCATGTGCTTATACACTAGCAGTACCCATTCTCTAAACACAGACCAACTTATGAAGAGATGCATTTTACAATAGTGCAACATAAAGTGTAAAACATACAGTAGATTTGTTAAATGTAAAGGTATGCACTTGGAGGTCTAAAACACACATGTATTATAAGCTAGAACAAAGGTGTAAAACTCTGGAACAGGGGCCAAATCTGACCCCCAATGTAATTATATATTTTTTAGAATGAATGCCACAGATGTGTCTTTTATTTGATGTCACATATGTTATAGTATTACACTTTGCTTGTTCCAGATTGATTGTTGAAAAAACCCTGTTGACACCCATGCATTAGAAGGAGTACAAGAAAATACACAATATGGACCCTGTAGAAAGTATTGGCAATCAGATAATTTTTTTATCACAAATTGCCAAAATTGAAAGTTATTGAAATGAATGCACAGAAGGGCAACTATACAGATAATAAACAGAAAGAAAGAATAAACAGATCCCTTATAAATACACAGAATTCAATGATACGATAACTTTTTCATATATACAATATGTATATATATATATATATATATATACATTTGAGCTAAAGTTAGGATTGAGATAAACTTCCCAAAATAAAACCAGAAACAGTTGGTTATCAAACACCCTATTAAAAATGCATGGTGTACTGCAAGTGAATGACTCACATGTATATATTAATATGGCTGTGCTGGATAACTTGTAATCTTTTTAACCCTAGCTCTGTAAAATTATCCCTCAACCGTCACATCTGAGTGACAGAAGGTTGATTTAATTTAAATCCCTTGGTGGGATGAAATAACTTGTAACAGAAGGCCACATCATAGGAACAGATGGGTTTGAATGACTAACCTGCTAAGAGCACCATACCTTTTACCTTTATTGACTTATTAATACATGACATTTTCAAATACTTTTCTTTTTGCTTACATGAGAAAACAGTGTACAAATACATTAACATTACATCTGAAGAAAGTCATCTATTGTAACCCATTATACATTTTGTATGCATGTGATTTACTCAGTAGAGAACAACTTAATGGTCTTAGAGAAATAAAGTTCCTTACAAGACAATTTAAATAATGTGTTTATTATTTTGAACTAAAGTTATATTTTATTTTAAAACAACTGTAACAACAAAACAATTAAATGGTTTGAAATAAGAATACAATAAAGTGTACATTTTCCTTGTTCAAAGTTTTAGGATAGTTTACAATAGTCTGAGACAAAAAGTCTGACCCTTTTCCTTGGGGCTCCTCAAACTTGGTCCCTATTTCTAAGTTTTATGATTTCATCTACATCTATCCAAATTTATTATATCTACTACCATTAGATGGTCGCCCTCTAGGGGTTTATATAGGTCCTTTGACCTAGGCTCCCTGTTCTCCGGACTCGCCCCCGATGCTGCCTGCTCTCTCATGTTCCACCATGGTACTTTACTCCAGTAAGTATCAGAACCTCTATACTCTACTTAGATTATTATTTCTTTATTTTTTGAATGACTTCCATCCTCCCATTTTTATCCAACTAGAATTATCATCCTTTTGTTACCCCCTGATGAAGTCTATTCGACGAAACGTGCGTTGGGGTGGCCTGACGTTTACCTTCAAATTCTTTTCATACCAACATTCCCACCATCTCCCTGGACAGGTTGATGAAGATATGATCTGGAGATCCATTAGGCATTGTATTAATACTTACCATCGTACCAAGATTGGAACATCATCACTGTTTTTATGGACATTAAAATTATTATTCTTTTTATTCATAATTTATGAGTCACATTATTACTCTTTGACGCTGTTCTATTGAAACCTTTAAAGTCCCCTAGCCTCTGCTGAGTCAGAGGACATTTCCGCTTGGGGGTGGAGTTTTTTCTCTACACCCTGGGTATTTCCTTGTATAGATTTTTTTTGGGATGTTGGTTTCTAGGTACTGGAAGCATATTTATTGTTTCAATAGTCTGAGAACTACTGTTAGTATTTGGAAAGACTAGACTTTCTGCACTTGTTGAAATAGAGAAATCATTACATTTTGCTATAGGCTTATTGATTGGACAATAACTTGGTAATTACTTATGATATTGAAAAGAATACATATATCTTCTTTTGAGGTTGGAAAACCAATATTTTTGATGTTATTGTTGTTCAGTTAAAATTATATTTTTATGGTGAACCTTTTTTTAAGGTGAAAATTTTCTTTTTTTAGTATAAAAAGAAAAAGAAAAAATACTCTTAACTATATATGTTCAAAAAATGTTACTGTGAACAAAAACAATGCATTTTAGTTTGCAATTTATTTCAGAAAATTAGCAAAAAAGATCTTTAACAACTATTTGTAGATGAACAATAGCTCATTACAAAGTGCTAATTGGATACGAAGAAGAAATTATGCTGTGTTAAAGGGTCATGTTCAATTGGCAAGAGAATTTTTATTTGGTTTAGTGAATGAGGTTAAGCTGTGTTGATTTCAATAACTCAACCATTTGAAAGCCATTTTTGCATATGAATTATTTTCTTGCAAAGTAAGTATGGTCTATGTATGTATGGTAGCTACATTTTTAATGACTAGCTCAAAATGATCCACCAAACTAAAACCTTAAAGTTAATACAGTCATGCAAAAAATCTCTTCAGTTAATATAGAAAATAGGCTTGTGATGAATAGTACAGAGTAAAGTAAGCTTCCGTGATCGACCATCAACTGCTTGGGCACTCCTGCTCTACTTCGACATGGTATTAAGAATGGAGAAAGTGACAATACTAATAAGTACAATTTCAAAAAGGTGACATGGTCAGAGAGTTAAAAAAATAATAATTTAAAGGTAACAATTGAGGTTGTGACCTCTCTAATTTTGGGTCACATTTTCTCTCTACCACAACACTTCCCTGTCAGATGTAGCTGAGTTACTGCCACCTAGTAGTGTTTTTTGGATACTGTAGTCCCTACCTTTTCTGTGGAATCAGTGGATCTGTTTGAATGGGGATCTTTTAGATTTAAGTGATGTCTCAGTATTGACCAGATTTTCATATCTCTATCTTATTTTATCATACAAAAAAAGAAGGTATGAATGATGAATCTTAATGTATAAACATAGGATCCCAACATGGATAAATGAACACTGTCTGATGTGAACTATCAAGACAAAGAGAGATGAAGAGACCTATGCAAAAGCATACAATACATCTACAGATCAATGTTATTTTAAAAGCCATGAAAAATAACTTTGAATGCCACATAGCTGGATTGATCATAGTTTAGAAAAACTTTAAGATACACATACAATGTTTAACATCAAGAAACATCACAGTGGAACATGATTTCACCCATTTCAATGCCAAATGCAAGATAAGTTCAAAGTATTATTAATAATAAAGTTTATTGAAGTCTGGATGAGGAAGGTTTAGCAGGAGGCAAGATTTGGGTTGGTGTTTTATAAGCCCAATCATTGTCAAATAATGGAACAATTTCTAGTTGTTCCAATATTCAATAATTTTACTGAATGTCTTGACTTTTCATGCATATCCAGGATTGGAATGTGATTGTAGCCTAGTCTATTTTCCATATTGTCACTTTTTTTTTTATCTATTGACAAACGACTGTTGAAGAGGTGCCTTAATGTCTAGAGGGGGTAAATTGTCATTTAGGTCAGAAGACTGTCATTAAATACTATAAATATACATATTAGGTGGAAATGCCTGTTTAATTTGCTGAATATAGGGTTCTACAGGATGAATGGGAACCCCACATTAATAATTTTCAGCACACACCTCTTTGACTGTAGGATAAGGATTTTCTACAGCTGGAGAACATCTGTTAAAGGACGGCAGCCATTGGAGCTGAGTTATCTGATTCATACTGTGTAATGAAGAAGAGCCTTCAGCAGAATAATCAGCCACTGAAAAGCCCAGAGGTGGTGAACATGGAACAGCTGTAGCTTCACTAACACATCATTGATTTAGTCTACCTGCTTCTGAACACATGTAATATAAATTGTAGTCTTGGGGCCTCTTGCTTTATGGCTGAGCTCAGATTATTATTATTATTATTATTATTATTATTATTATTAAAAAATAGGTATTATGCCAGGTACATGTATTTTAGAGCACTTCAACTAATACTAATTTCTGGTTCCAGAATGCATATGTTCAAATGCCCAGTCCAGAAGGAATGAGGGTTAGGGGTGGCAAGTAGTGATGGCCGAACTGCCCACAAGGTGGACAGTTCGGTGGCAAACATGGATGTTCGCCCCTCCTTCTCACCGCCAAGCAGTACGGGTGTTAGCTCTATAGAACACATGAACATAAGTTGTTTATGTACAGTTAGGTCCGCTTTAAACATTTTACAGGATTTTTGAAAACTTAAAAAAAAAAAAAAACATTTGGGTTGTAAAATATCAAATTTTAGTTAATATAATCCCTCGCTCTATTGATTGTATATATAGATGTTTCCCACATTCACAAACAATGTCTCTCCAATCAATTCTACGCTGATGTCCCTCAAAGTCTGCACTGAATGGAGTACAGGTTTTAGGGCAGAGCATCAGTACTCTTGGACTACTGCGTAAGCTCAACAAGTTACTTGAGGGGATATTGATATATACAGGCAGGTGCCCGGGTAGGGATGAGGGCAAGTTCAAGAGTAGTGATGGCCCGAACTGTTCGCCGGCGAACTATTCGCGGCGAACATCGCATGTTCGCCCCTGTTCGCGAACATATGGCGATTCGACCCGCCCCTATGATTTTGTACAATTGCTCCAACTTTGACCTGGGAATCTAGTCAGCAGAACATATCCCCAGCCAATATCACCCCCCACCAACCAGCATCACTTACCCTCAAAACCCCCTATAGCTAGCAAGTAGAGTACGCCATTCACAGCTGCTGGAGAGAGTGGAGAGAGTTAGAAACAGAGAGCTCTGCTGCATTAGGCAAACCCTAGCTAAGTCAGTGTTCTTCTACAGTGTACTCATTCCTCATTGCTCTTAGTCTGCTGTCAGGACAGAGTCCTTAAAATACCCCAAAGCCCTTTTTAGGGCTATTTTGTAATGCTACCCTGTTGGCTGCTGCTGGCATGCCAGGCTGCTGCCAGTGATCATTGATCCTGCAACGCCACATATTGCACATTGCCCTATGCCAGTGATCATATCTGATTGCACTTTGTTACCCCAGGGGGGATTTTTTCACCCTCTTTTAGGGTATCTAGTACCGATTGCACGGCTTTTTCGAATCACTTCAAGCCTAGTTCCAACCTAACTGTGGGTGCGCCCACACGTGCCCAGTGCCCACCCTACTTATCTGGTGCACTTTGTTACCCATTGATTTTTTTTTTCACCCTATTGGTAGGGTATACTAATATTGGTAAACAGGGCTTTCCGTCCATTAAAGCCTTGGTGCCAACCTGTGTGTGCGCCCACACTGCCCATGCCCACCCATATTTATCTGGTTGGCAACTTTGTTCCCCCAGTGGATTTTTTTTCACTCCGATTGTAGGGTATTACTAAATATTGCAGGACTTTCCGTCCATTAAAGCCTTGTGCTAACTGTGTGTGCCCACCCATACTTATCTGGTGGCACTTTGTTACTAGCCCAGGGGATTTTTTTCACCCTATTTTAGGGTACAAATATATATTGCACAAATATATATTGCACTGACGCTAACTTTGATCTATTTACTGCTGTCAAGGACTTAAATCTCTTTGCCCGCAAATTGATATTAAAACAAAAACAACACTAAAACAAACGTAGGCAGACCTAAAGACCAACCCTGGAAGGACTTTTCAGTTGAGGAATTTAAGGCCTTGAGAATTCTTTTAGAACTTCTTGACGACCAGATACCAGAAGATAGTCAGGAAGAGATTACATCTGACGCTCTATCCCCCGACCCCACCATAAACCTTGAAACTTGGCTAAAGACATTTAAACGAAAATCAAAGACCTTTCCAGCCCTAAGCCTGAACAGTAATGTAACAACCTTTGTGCAGCAGGTAACATCAGAACTATCTCACTTAAAACAGTAACAATCTGACATCAGATCAGAAACAAGCATTGAGAGATCTACAAAATAACCACCACGTTACCATAAAACCCTCTGACAAGGGTGGTAACGTGGTGGTTATGGACAATGAGAAATACTCAGAAATGTGTTTGAGGATACTCAATAATGGAGAATGGTATGAACAGGTAGACCAGGACAGAATAGTGACAATTCAAAAAGATTTTAAAAAACTATTAAAAAGAGCATTCACTAATAAAACCATCCCTAAGTCCCTGTACAACTACCTAAAAACTGACAACCCTATAATACCAACATTCTACTCACTGCCAAAAACACACAAAAGTCTAACCAATCCCACAGGACGTCCTATAGTGTCAGGTAACGGCTGCCTTACTGAGAGCGCGAGCCACTTCATTGACCAGTATGTCTGTCCCATGGTGTATTCATTGCCCTCATTCCTCCAGGACACACCGGATCTTCTCCGGGTGTTGGAGGAGGTGAGGGTACCCAGTGATGTTCTACTAGTCACTATCGATGTTGAAGCCTTATATTCATCGATCCCGCATGGGAGGGGCATACTGGCAATGACGAGATGGATCCGTCGCTTGGGGAGAGGCAGCCTTGACTTCCAGGATTTCATTATATCGTTACTAGATTTTGTCCTAAAGAACAACGTCTTCGTATTCATGGAGACCCTATTCCTCCAGATACAGGGGGTGGCTATGGGGACGGCGTGTGCGCCGTCCTACGCCAAACTGTATCTGGGGGAATGGGAAGACAAATTATTGTCAACTTGTTAAAGTACATCCTCATCCTCATCCTACATCCTACATTGATGACTTGTTAAAGTACATCCTCATGTGGAGGAGGTACATCGATGACGTCCTCCTCCTGTGGACAGGCACGGAGGGGGACTTCATCAGGTTCCTGGATGCTATGCAAATAAACAACTATAACTTAAAATTCACCTCCTCCTACTCAAAAGTAAAAGTGGATTTTCTTGATCTACAGATCTCCACGACAACAGAGGGTAAACTACAAACCACTCTTTATCGCAAATTGACAGCTGGGAATACGGTATTGCATGCGACCAGCTCGCACTCCAGCCAGCTGGTCGCCAGCATACCGTATTCCCAGTACCTTCGAATTCGAAGGAATTGCTCATGGGAACTTGAGTTCGAGGAGCAATGCAAAGACCTCAGAGACAGACTACGCGACAGAGGCTACAGCAACTCCCTTCTCAAAAAAGCCATCAGAAATGTAAAGGGAAGGATAGGAAAGAAATCCTCAAAAAACTAAAAAAGACAGCAGAGGCAGATACAACTCGACTGATTATGACATATTCTAGTCAATCGTCAGAAATCAAACGAATAATAGAAAAGTATTGGACCCTGCTGTACAACGACCCCAGATTGTCCAAACACATCCGAAACTTTCCACAAATCACGTATAGGAAGAACACCTCCCTAAGGGACACTCTAGTACAGAGCCACTTTATGAACAAACGCACACCCACTAAAGGAGGCACCCGGAAATGTGTCAGGTGCCGGCAGTGTAAATACATTCAGGTAGGCGAGAAGACAATCCTCCCCAATGGCAAAAGTATTGCACTTAAACATCAAGTTAACTGTAGAACAAAGGGAGTGGTATACCTCCTGACCTGCCAATGTGGCATTTTTTATATAGGAAAAACCAAAAGAGAGTGGAGGATAAGGATCAGGGAACATATCAAAAGCATAAGAAATGGAAAATTAACCAGCCCAATTGCATACCATGTCTGTACTCGGCACAAATACGATCCCAGCACAGTATCATTCTCGGCCCTTGCCCACTTCCCAATCGGAATCAGGGGAGGATGTGTAGACACACGTCTCCTGCAAACAGAAACGAAGTGGATCTTTCTGTTGAACGCCACTTCCTACCCTGGCATCAACGAATTTAACAGTTTTAAATCATTCTTGTAAACCATCATATTCATGCATACAAGGTATAGAGATCGAGAACGTGCTGGGATCGTATTTGGTCATAGGACCAAGTATCTTGTGATACTATAATGTGTAATAATATTTGTATTGGAAATGATCCCTAACCATTTCGCAGACCCAGCTCACTATCCGCTGATTCTGTTATGTACTGATATATTGATTATTTAATCGGTGATGCAGGTGGAGAGAGGACGGTGGAGATCAAGACCCCCGACAATGGCTCCTTGCCCCAGCCCTGGGCACCAGCACAGTGGAAAACTGGCAGGTGCCCCCGAGGTAGGCACAGTTGTGCGGGCGTTTCCCCTACTCCATGCCGGGGATCCGCCCTCACCCAGTTGCGGTCCTAGCTGGTGATGGTGCGGCTCACCTGCCCAGGTCGGGGCGGTTGGGCTGGGCCCTCACCGGTGGCCCCCTAGTGCACCCACGGCACCGGCCGCTGTCCCCCTCGCTCCCCTCCCCTTCCCCTCTCTCCCCCCCTCTCTTTTCCTTTC